>JARHVA010004828.1:915000-1421439 GCA_037957365.1 Torreya grandis | reverse complement strand
GATTCTAGGTTGCACCCTAGCTAAAATTAGAAGTGTTCAAGTCTTACTGTCAAACCTAGTCTAGTTATGGGTTACCTAAACTTGGTTAAAACCTATAGGATTTTTAATAAGGCTAGATCCTCAAATATGACAATTTGAATCTCTCTTATTAAAAATTAATCTAGTAAGATGAAAAGGGGAGATAATAAATGAATAAAAACCTACTGAAGTGTGGTGATGCACCAAATGTTCACTGATCCACTCGTAACTTGGACACTTCCATGACTAATAATGAATTCAATGGAGATAAAGATTGATCAAATTCTATGATAGGGTTCCAAACATGAGTATTTTGTGTAAAAGTTGAAAGAGACCTAAGACTTGAAAGATAAAAATAAATAGGTCAATGTAAGACACTATGAACTTATGACACTTGAAGAGAAACCCCACTAGCTAACACTTCACATAACCTCCAAGAAACCAATAGTATTAAATCAAAGTGCGTGAAGCACCTACAAATGAAAAATAGATCACATACATTTTGTAAATTATAATTTGATAAAACACAATTAGCATTAAGCTAGAATCTAAAATTGTCTTATATTGTTTCAAAGAGTTTACAATGTGATTTTAGTAGAGGTTTGTTATACCCAGCTGAGGGATGCAAATAAAGAGTCAAAAGCTAGTATACTAATAGTCAGAAGGAAGGTAAGAGAGATGTTGGAAATATTGTCATTGATGCCAAAGTTCTAGAATTATTGGTGATAAAGGCCCAATTGCATTTGATGTTGTTTGTAATAGATTTATCTTGGCCAAAGTGAGTTAATATTTATTTAATATTAATGAATAAATTTTTGTTTGCATATGAGACAAAAAGAAGGGCCCATGGAGAAGTCAAAGAGCCATGGGGTAAAGACAAAAGAAAGATGGGATGCATTTTCCCATTAAGAGTCATCTTGGGGAATTCCAAGAGTCACCAAGTGAAGACAAAAGAGGAAGGCCACAATTTCTCATGAAGGGACACTTTGACAAATACGAAAAGTCACCAAGATAAGGACAAAAGTGGGAAGGACGTTTTTGTTCATGAAGGGTCACAACATGAATTTTCAAAGGCAAGAATATGAAGGGTCATAAAAGTTTCATGCCATTTTCCATGAGGATTGAAGGGTCACAAAGGGGGAAGGCCAAAGGTCATTTGGAAAGCTATAAATAAAGGCTTGACAAGCCATTTGTAATATGAGAGAGATAGAGGTTGAATTGATATTGTAATATCTAGCTTAGAAGAGAAACTGTGAGAGATGAATATGATTTGTATTTGTTATATCTAGCTTAGAAGAGCAAAGGTGAGAGAGAGGAAAGAGATGTTGTAATGAACTATCATTTTTTGAGATGGAAACATTGAGAGATAGGTGTGTGGTATACACAAAGGGGTTGGTGCTCTTGTGGGTTGGCACTCATAAATTATTGTTGGGTTGGTGCTCTTGTGGGTTAGTGCTCATGAATTATTGATGTGTTCATGCTCGGCAAAGGGGTTGGTGCTACTCTGGGCTGGTGCTCAACAAAGGGGTTGGTGCTCCTATGGGTTGGTGCTCACAAATGTTTGTTGGGTTAGTGCTTAGCAAAGGGGTTGGTGCTTCTGTGGGTTGGTGCTCATGAATAGTTGTTGGGTTGGTGCTCAACAAAGGGGTTGGTGCTCCTGCAAGTTGGTGCTTATGAATATTTTTTGGTTTGGCGCTCATTCATATACTTGAGATTATTTTCCATAGTTTTTTCCACATTGGGTTTCCACATTATATCTAGTGTCTCTCTCTATCTTGTGTGGTGTTTATTGTTTGAGTTTTATTACATATCTTAAATGTTTGATTAAGTGGAATTTGATTAATAGAAATTTTTATAAGATATATGATATACTGATTCACCTCCCCCCCCCTCTCAGTATAACTTGTGCTTAATAATTGGTATCAGAGCAGGTTCCTTTTCGAAAAGTTTTACAGCTTAAAGGTAGATCAGGAAAGCATGATGGCTAGGTCATAGGAAGAATTTTCTATAAATAAGGCACCTTTGTTTGATGGGATGAATTATGATTTTTGCATGAGAATGAAGGTTTATTTGATGGCCCTTGGATTTGACATATGGAAAGCAGTGGTGGAGGAATATAAAGAGCCACAGACATTTGCAATTACTTTAGTAGAAAAGAAGCCAAGTGAATGTAATGCTAAAGCTTTAAATGCTATTTAATGTGGTTTATGTGAATCTGAATTTGTTAAAGTTATGAAATGTAAATATACTCATGAAACTTGGGTAAAATTTGAGAATATTTACAAAGGTGATTGAAAGGTTCAGCAAGATAAGCTTCAGACTTTTAGAAGGCAGTTTGAAAGTTTGAAGATGGAAGAAGAAGAAGATATAGCAAGTTATCTCTTGCGAGTTGATCAAATCGTAAATTAGATTCAAGGTCTTGGAGAAACATTGGATTATTCAATGGTGGTGTAAAAGGTTTTGAGAACTCTACCAATGAGATATGATGTAAAGGTTTTGGCAATCGAAGAGATGAAGAATTTAGCCAAGCTAAAGATGGATGACCTTCATGGTATTCTCATGGCATATGAGATGCAGATAGAACAAGATAAACCCTCAAATAGAGAAGAGGCTTTCAAGACATCAAAGAAAGAGAAAGATAAGATTTAAGAATCAATTCATAGTTCTAGTGATGATGAAGATGACAACGGATCACTTTTCATTTGTAAGCCAAAAAGAGGAATAGGTAAATATCAAGGAAAATTACCTTTTAAATGTTTTAATTGTGAAAAGATTGGACATTTTTCAGCTAGAAGCCCAAGTAAGGGTAATGATGATGAAGAAGAAAAGCCTACATATAAGAAGAATTTCAAAGGAAAATCTAAGAATGGATTTGAGAAGAAGAGCCTGTATTTTAAGGATCCTAGCTCAATCGAATATAGTGGAGTTAGTGATTCAGAAGAAGAAGAGATTCTATTGATGTCCATAAATTAAGATGATCAAGAAGAAGAAGAGGAGGAAGATGAAGTTAATATGGAACGAGAGCTCATTTGTGCCTTAGAAGAGTTAGAAGCTGTTCAGAAGAAGGATCGAAGATTAAAGCACCAGATCGAGAAAAATGAAAAGGAGTCAAAGGAAATTATTGATGATCTAAAAACACAATTGGAAGAAGCCAAGAAGAATGAAGAAGATCTCACAACATAATTGGAAATAGCAAGAAAATAATGTCAAAGGTATGTTATTGAAATTGCCTCTTTAAAAGAAGATATTGAGAAAGCAGTCAATGATAAAGTAGTTAGTGATTCAAAATTTGAGGATAGCACTAACATGATGAATAAGATATTGGAAAGTCAAAAAGCAAATTCGGATTAGACAGGGATCAGATTTGAAAAGAAAAAGAGTTATGTTGAAGCTCTTACAAAAGAGAAAACAAAAAGGGGAGAAATGAAGAATACAAAGGACATTTCAAATAGAGAAGGTTGGAAGGAACAAAGCTACAAAAGGCAATCAAGTCAGAGATATATAGATAGGTCTTATTTTTATGGCTATTGTTTTTATTATAATGAGTATGGTCACAAAAAATTAGAATGTAGAAAAAGAGCTAACAATTTTAGAAATAAAGAAAAGGAAAGTCAAGCAGAGTCAAGCAGAAGCCACAACTCTTTTGCTTCTTTATCAAGCTTTGATGAAAAGACCATAGTATGCTACACGTGCAACAACTTCAGACACATAGCTTAGTATTATAGAAGCATGATCGAGTCAATCAAGAAAGATCAGAGTTTCAAAGCTCCATTCATCAAGAAGAAGGTTCAGGCATGTTCAGTGCAGAAGAAACAACCTGAAGATTCTATGATGGTTCAGACAGCCCTACGTGTAAGAGGTAAAGATCAGCCATGGTCCATTGATATCAGATGTTTGAGGCATATGATAGGAGATAAAATTAATTTCATTACTCTAAATAATATCAATGGTGGTATAGTGAAATTCAGAGATAAAACCACTACTAGGATAGCTAGAAAAGGTACTTTGAGTTTGGATTATGGTAGAACTAAGACTAAGAATTTTTTGTATGTAAAAGGTCTTAAGCATAATCTATTGAGTGTTATTCAAATATGTGATCAAAGATACATATTAAAGCTTCATACACAAGGTTATGAGATTAGAAGAAAAGATTCAAATGAGTTGATTGCAGATGCTCAAAGGATAGGGAACAATGTATATGTATTGTTAGATATATTCTCAAAGGCACGATCAAAGGACACATTCAAAGATCTATGAGAGGAGTTTAGAGTAATTTCTATTACTTCCTTCCATTGATGTTCAGCATCAATTGATGAGGAGCTAAGTGTTAGATCCAGGTAGGCCCTTTGCCATTGATGTCAAAGGGGGAGAATAATAGGTATAGGTACAGGTGCAAAAATAGGTATAAGAAATAGATACAGGTTGCTATAGTAAGGGCGAGTTACTATATTTTTTTAGATGACAGCATGTGCAAGTGACAGGATGTGATAGTTTCAATATTGAGGTTGCCATCAATGACAAAGGGGGAGATTGTTGGAAATATTGTCATTAATGTCAAAGGTCTAGCATTATTGGTGATAAAGGCCCCATTGCATTTAATGTTGTTTGTAATAGATTTATCTTGGCTAATGTGAGTTAATATTTATTTAATATTAATGAATATATTTTTGGTTACATATGAGACAAAATAAGGTCCCATAGAGAAGTCAAAGAACCACAAGGTAAAGACAAAAGAAGGATGGGATGCATTTTCCCATGAAGAGTCATCTTGGGGAATTCTAAGAGTCACCAAGTTAAGACAAAAGAGGAAAGGCACAATTTCTCATGAAGGGACACTTTGACAAATACGAAAAGTCACCAAGATAAGGACAAAAGTGGGAAGGACGTTTTTGGTCATGAAGGGTCACCACATGACTTTTCAAAGGCAAGAATATGAAGGGTCATACAAGTTTGGTGCCATTTTCCATGAGGATTGAAGGGTCACAAAGGGGGAAGGCCAAAGGTCATTTGGAAAGCTATAAATAAAGGCTTGATAAGCCATTTTTATATGAGAGAGATAGAGGTTGATTTGATATTATAATATCTAGCTTAGAAGAGCAATTGTGAGAGATTAATATGATTTATATTTGTTATATCTAGCTTAGAAGAGCAAAAGTGAGAGAGAGGAAAGAGATATTGTAATGAACTATCATTTGTTGAGATAGCAACATTGAGATCTAGGTGTGTGGTATACACAAAGGGGTTGGTGCTCCTATGGGTTGGTGCTCATGAATTGTTGTTGGGTTGGTGCTCAGCAAAGGGGTTGATGCTCATGAATTATTGCTAGGTTGGTGCTCCTGTGGGTTGGTGCTCATCAATTATTTCTAGGTTGGTGCTCAGCAAAGGGGTTAGTGCTCCTATGGGTTGGTATTCACAAATAGTTGCTGGGTTGGTGCTCAGTAAAGGGGTTAGTGCTCCTGCAAGTTGGTGCTTGTGAATATTTTTTGGGTTAGTGTTCATTCATATACTTGAGATTGTTCTCCATGGTTTTTCCCACATTAGGTTTCCACATTATATCTGGTGTGTCTCTCTATCTTGTGTGGTGTTTATTGTTTGAGTTTTATTGCATATCTTGAATGTTTGATTAAGTGGAATTTGATTAAGGGAAAGTTTTATAAGATATATGATATACTGATTCACCCCCCCCCCCTCTTAGTATATCCCATGCTTAACAAGAGAGAGAATTTAGTGATTAGGGGTTCATAAATGAGCCTAAATCAACTTGGATCAACCACCAACATAATACTTCTTGAGCTTTCCCCTGCATTAATGTCATTGTATCTTTTTTTAGCATGATGGACAATGTGAACATCAAGACCAGCTGTAGGAAGTAATCCCCCCAACCATATGAATCCTTCTTGAGATCCTTACCATTAATGACATTTACTATCTTCTTAAATCATGCTTGATGCTCTTCACATTATCAAGTAGTTACTTGAGCTTTCTTATTGATGTTCTTTCTAACATTTCTAATGTAGTCACCAGTATGCCATTGCTTCTAAATCCTAAATATAGATATATAATGAATGAAAACCAATCTCCTTTATTGTTTTCATTTATCCATGATTGAAAATGGATATCTATATGCTAAGGTCTTTTGACTCTAAAAGAGATGTAAAACATACGTCTAAAATCTCTCAAAAATATCTACAGGGCTTTAATGGCATTTGATAGCTTTATAGGATCTAATCTTGCTTATCTAAATCATGTTTGATATTGTATTTATGTACTTTACCTACTCAAGGTGTTGAGATCATTTATCTAATGTGTCTACATTCATGACATTATTTAGTTAAACCTTAATCAAATTTAACCTATATGGAAGTCCTCTAGCTTTTAACTTTTAATGTCAACCATTGATCCTGATCTAGGCTCCCCATATTTTACCAATTATTAGTTGTATTTATCCTTAAGATCCTACTATTATATATTAGAGTTATATACCTCTGTCACACCATAGATATTTCTCTATGTAAATGAACACATACCATTGATATTCTACTAGTTTAATGTACTTAAGACACTTGGAAGATTTGCATTTGTCTTGTTGACTCATTGTTCACCATTAGATCTCTATATACAATTACATACACACCATTGGTCTACTTAGAACCACTAAACCTTGTCATATAATCATGATCCATTATATCTTTGACCAATCACCCAATATTTTGACACTTTTCATTGATGCATTCACAATGACCTTTTGACTTGATGCTCACCATTGATCTCTTCAGTATGATTGAATGTGCATCATTGGATCTTTGGGACCCAATAAAATATATAAAATCACCATTCACCATTAGATATAGACTTAATATCCTATTATATTTACACTTTTTAGCTACACATTTAACTTTGGGACATTTTAATCTAAATAACTTAGTACCAAAGCTTGAACTTGACATTTGTACATTTGTTTCACTCTACATGTCTAAATTTGGAGCTTTATATCTTGAGATAGAAAGCTCATCAAAACACAAAATTTGTAGAGGATGACCTTGTCATGATGAAATTATTTTCCATTAAACCTTTTAGCTTTGTGAGGCTTTTTTATCATACTTATAAAATGCACAATCGATCTGACTAGTTTATTTTTGCATGACGTGTTGATGACAGTCTAGCTCTTATATGCTTTTATAAGAAATTTCAAAGCTCAAAATGATTTTATGATAATTTTGGAGCCTTTTTTATGTACATGAATTTTATTATTACCATGAGGACCTATTTATTCTTCCTCCCTTGCAACTCTAGACATGTTTTAAGACTTACTTCTTAAAGATTAACAAATTGCACTTTAGGCTTGCTTAAAGTGTTTCAAAAGTTTTGTAACATGTGATATTTAGATCACTCATTCCATACATAACTCTTTTTTATCTCATAAATTTAGGTAGAATCTTGGCATGTGGACCAAAATGGCCAACATTTATGGTGACTCAATTGGTTTGACCAGTCTGTTGGTCATGGAACCTATAATTTGATCAAGCTTATCATAATAACTAGACACATGAAGCGTTACTTACAAAAGTATTATACCTAAATCTTGGAAAAAAATTGAATAAAATAGACACACACAAAAAATAAAGCAACAAAACACACTAAACAATAACCCAAACAATAGAAAAATAATAAATAGAGCAATGTGCACAGAGCATTTAGAGGTAAACACAAACCTATCTACCTATGTACAAAGATCATGATATAAAACTAATAGCATAATTTAAGATACCTCCCATTAATAGGTATTGGAACTCTTTCTCCATTAAACTTAGCAAGCTCAAATTCATTATTCTCCTTGCAACCTATGATAACATAAGGTCCACTCTAAAGACTGTCAAACTTGGAATGATTTCCTAGTTTTACATGGTCCTCATCCCATTTAAGGACTATATCACCTTGTTGGAATTTATAAATGACATCTTCACTTGGTTATTATTGGACCACATAATGTGCATATAAATTTCCCTTGTCTTTTCCAACTTTCTTATCTCATTCAACCTTATATGCATAGCATCATCCTTTAGGAGCTCAAGTTGATGTGTAAGCGCTAATATAGGAAGTTCAAGAGATATAAGAAGCTAGGATTATTTCTCATAGATAATAAGATATGGGGAGTGTTTAGCATCTTTATCAAGTGTCACTTTGTCTACCCATAGGTTAGTCCTTAAACTAGTATGCCACTCCCTCTGACTATCCTCCATAGTTTTCTTGATAATCCTCAACAAGTTCTTATTTGTGGACTCTACTAGTCCATTTCCATATGGGTAATAGTTAAAGGATGCCTTGAGATAAATTCCATGTGAAAGATCCCTCTCATATACATTGTTGTTTTTCAAGTCCAATGTATTGTTATAACTAATTGTAGAAGGCACAGCAAGTCACAAGGCTATCATAAAAGTCCAAAATAAAATCCTCATTAGCTTCTTTGAGAGCAATGGTTTTAACTCACATTGTAAAGTAGTTTTTATCTATAATAATCCAATTATGTCCTTTAATTTAAGGGGGGTGTATCATCCCTATGAAATCTAAGCCCCATTTCATGAAAGGTTGTTTTACTTGTATGGGTTGAAAGGGAAGGACAACTAGTTTCTATTTGCCAACAAACATTGAACATTTTTAGCATCTCCTTACCCAAAGGTGTGCATCTCTAAAAATTGCAGGCTAAAAGAACCCAAATCTAATGATCTTAGAGGTTATGTTCTTGATATCAAAGTTCTAACCAACTAGACCATTATAAAATTATTCAAGCAGTTTGTTTATTTGACATGATTCCATACACCTCGAAAGCATGTCTCCTATGTCTCTCTTAATTAATCCATCTACCAAGACATAAGGTATACTTTGAAACATAAAATGGCTTCTCCTGGCTCTATCTAGTCAAATAGTACATTGGCCTAACTCAAGAATTATGATTATATCATGTGTCCAACTAAAAGGTGTATTATCTATAGTTGCCTATTGGCTATCATGGACTGCTAACATTTGATATTTATCTTGTTTTACCTCTACTACAAGGTTTTCACATATCCCTTTTCCCCTTACAATATTTGTAAATCTAACCTCAAGGTCATACTCCATGCATTTTGTCACTTGTCTATCTCTTTTATCAATGAGGTCTTTATTGAGTATAAACTATTTAACATTTGGTTGAACTACCATGAGTGTGATCTTACTATTAGAAACCATGTGCCTAAAATTATTGAAACCTCTCACTACTATATTCACATGTTTCTCTACAAATCTATACCTCTCTTGATACCCTTCTAAATCCTGATTTAAGAAAGCAATAGGATGTTCCAAACCTTTCTCATTTTGTTGCATCAACATGGCAGAGATTGCATCCAATGTAGAGAAGGCATACAAGTAGAATTACTTATTAAAATTAGGATTAAAAATCCTAGAGGCATGAGAGATGGCTTCCTTGATGGCCTTAAAATTCCTCTTAAATTTTTTGGTCCATGTAAACTCCTTGCATTTTATTAACATGTGAGTTAAAGGCTTGACCAACTCTATAAAGCCTGGGATAAACCTTCTTATAAAATTAATCTTTCCTAAGAAACTCTATAGACCCTTATTATGCTTAGGCAAGGTTAATGATAAGATGGACTCAAATATTTTAAGGTATATGGAAATACCATCCTTGGATACTACATGGCCTAATAACCTACCCTCATGATCACCAAATATGCATTTTTTAGGATTCAATGACACACTAAATTCTCTACACCTTTAAAATACTAACCTCAAGTGAGCAATGTGATCAACTAGGTCCTTTGATAAAATATTGACTTCATATAGGTATAGGAGCATCATATTATTGATCAAACCTTCATACACAACATCCATTTCCCTCTAAAAATTTTCTCTAGCATTGCATAGTCCAAAAGGCATTTTCATATATGCATAAGTGCCCCACTTTATGTTGAAGGTAGTCTTATGCCTATCTTCTTCCTTAACCATAATCTGATCATAACCAGAGTAGCCATCAAGCAATGAGAATTTTTGATAACCTACCACGTTTTAAATAATATGATCCATTAAAGGTAGTATGTAATGGTCTTTTAGGGATAGTTTATTGAGGTACCTAAAGTTAACACATAATTTTAATTCACCATTCTTCTTCCTCACTATGAAAATATTTTCCACCCATTAGGAATGCTTAATGGGGAATATTATCTTTGATTAAATCAACTTAAATAGCTCCCTTCTCATTAAATCCTCCACTTTTGGGTTGACAAGCCTTTGTTTCTACCTGATTGGTTTTGCATTTCTCTCTAGTTTAATGGTATGTTGTGCAAGTTGGGATCAAAACCTTTCAAATACTTGTATTCACATGCAAATACATCAAATAAATCTTGGCATAAAGCAACAAATGTAGCTCTCTCCTTTGATGTGCTAATATTTCCTAACTTCAACAATTTATCTTTGAAGATCTCAATCCTTTCATAATGTTCGTCCTTGGATGAGATACATGCCTTACCTTTTCTCACTTGGTCATCTTCATTAAAGATGATTTCCAATGTCACAAGCACCTTAGGTATCTAGTTAGATATGAGATACTCTATCTAATCATCATACTGATGTTAGAACTTGTTTTGATTCTTATGACAATATTCTACCTCCTCCATCAGAAAACATATAATTTGGTTATCATTATCAAACACATGCCAACTCACCTCATTATTAGTTATAATTATCTTACATATGACCTTGACCTTGTCATGAATCTAATTGTCTTTGACTGCTTATACAACCTCATATTGATCTCCAATGGCTTCAAGCCTATTTGCTTGTTGGTTTGCCTCTCTTGGTATGGATTATATATTGAATTCTAAGAAGTCCTCTATGAGATCTCATACATGGTGCTTGTAAGCTTTAAAATAATGGTTCTTGACTACACTTGTTACATAATAAGCTCACTATCACCCTTGATTTGAAGAAGTTTGACACCTCTTCTTCTTGCCTCTTTCAAACCATGTAGAAGAGCTTCATATTTAGTTGTGTTTGAAGTGCAACTAAATTAAAATCTTAAATCTAAATAGTAACTTTGATCAGAGGGTGAAGCCAACATATCTCTAGCTCCACTACCTTTATTTAACCTTGATACATCAAAGAATAAGGTCCATTTACCATACTCCCCTTGAGTGGTATTAGTTAGGCAAGGTATTGTAGCACCTTCCTCATGCATATAATACACCCCTAAGTTTATTTCTTCAATATTGTTATAAGGATCAAATCCATACTTGTTAAATACCCATTCATCTAAGTATAGGTCTGAAATGCCTTCAATATGGTTATAAGGTTCTTGTTCACTAACATTTTCATCCTCATCTAATATTGTATAGTTGACATTTTCAAGGTTAGGCATATAGGTCTTTAGATGGAACCTAGAGATAGGTTTTGACCTAATGGTGACCCCAATCCCATATTTAAAAAACCATGTATGACTAGTCAGAGGACAAATAACCTCCAATTTCTATATTAAAGTCCATAGATAGGCATAGGACAAAATATTGGGATAGGTCTACAACCATTGCATCTTGAGTGATGACATAATTTAGGCAAGCTGCCAATATGATCGTAAGATATTTCACTATACCTAATGTTTTAGTGGGGGAACCATCAAATTTGAGAACACCTTTTTCATTAGGCACATAATTAGTTTCATTCTTATCTACTATGGCTTTAGGCATAACTAAGGTTGAAGCATCTAAATCTATCATATAATTATGCATTAAATAGTCCCCTATGATGGATGACAAATAGAAAGGAGCGGGTTTGACAACCTTAGGGGGATGAACAACACTATGATCTTGACCTTGACTAGGAGATTGACTAAGAACTTAAATTTGGCTAGGTTGACTACTATTTATAAAAATAGTGTTCACCTTATCAGATCTCTTGTCCACATGAGAAAGTTTATAGAGCTCTTGTTATATAATTTCTTTCTATCCTAGAACATACAGGGCATCATACATAGACATAGTGACATTTCCCTTTTCATATGCTCCACAATATTGAAAGGAAGGCTAGTACCTTTGGACCACATCTTGTACGTAGAATTAGCACTTGGAACTTGAGTGACATGAGGAAAAAAAGGAGACTTTTGTTTTTGATTAATTAAGGCGGCAAACCAGGGGCCGAACCCTATATAGTCAAAAAAGATAGGAAGGCTAGAAAATAAAAGATGCTAGCACCGAACCAATGGCACAATTGAGAAACAAAGTCAGAAGCAAAATAGAACATTGGAAAGACTAGAGTCAAAAAGGATGAAACTAAATAACTATAGAATTAACAAGATCCTTAAGATTCTCATTGTCCACATTGTCAGCATTCCCTGGATTACCCACCGCTTCCATGATCTATAATGGCCTTCTCCACGTGGACCACCTTCAAAAGCTATCTTCATCATCAATGTGCATCATTCATGCTCTGTCATCTCCTTCTGAATGATCTCTCTAATTTTTGGGGGTATATGAGCCCCTTGTCGCCATGCCCTCCATCCTCAGAATTGTTGACCAAGGTTGGCACAAGCATCAGCAACCCTGTTACCTTCTTTGTAGGTGTGGGTAATCTCAACTTCAAAAAACTTTTTTAGAAGAAATTGGATGTCCGTAATGATGTCTTTTAGATTGATACCAATGTTAGATGCTTTATTAATGGCATCTATGATCAACTTAGAATCTCCCTGAATATTCAAATTTATAATTCCTAGGGATATAGCTAACTTTAATCCCCAAAGTAAGGCCATAGCTTCAGCACAGTTATTACTCTGGCAACCCATGCCACCAGCATAGATAGCAATCATCCCTCCTTTTTCATTTCTTATTATTCCTCCTCCACTTGCTTTACCACTCAACTTGGATGCCCCATCAAAATTGAGTTTCATCCAATTGGGTTTAGGTGGTATCCATTTAGTATGAAGTCTCTTAATAATTTTGGAATTATCATGCCTAGGGATAAGGTTTAAAACCTTTCATTTGACATAAATTTGACTTTCAAATTCAGATAGGGGTTTCTTCACAACACTAATATGATTTGTTGTAACACTTTCCAAGATGGTCCTAGCAAAGGAGTTAAACACCTGAGCAACATTTCTAACAGTGTCCCTAAAAATTCTATGATTTTGCTCTTTCCATAAAGTCAAGCTTGAGCATGGTAGAGCTTGATTCCATAGTTCCTTAATCTAGGCATGTGTGAAGGTTGAGTTCCAGCTGAGAATTACTTCTTTAAGGTTAGAATTGCAAACCCATTCAATGCCAAAGTTGTTAAGTATTTTTCCCCATAAATCCTAGGTAAACTCAAAGTGTATGAATAGGTGTGAAATTGATTCCTCTCTAGAACCACACAAAAACATCTGTTGACCAAAGTAAACCTCCTCTTTTGAAGGTTGTCCTAAGTAAGTATTTTTTTATAGGCAGTAGCCCACCAAAACAAGTTAATCTTTGGAATGAGTTTATGATTCCAAACCTTTTTCCATACCTCCTTATTCTAAGCTTTAGGTGTAAGTAGATGATAGAAAAATTTGACAGAGAATGATCCATTCTTATCTAGCCACCAGTATTGTTCACCCTCCCAAGGGAAGAGTGGGATTCTGATCTCTTGAACACGTTGCTGGATCTCGCAAATTCTTAAGATAAGCTCAAGTTGAGACTTTTGTTGCTACCCATGATGTTGAGGAATTTTTTGCATTTCAAGATATTTAGCAGCTATATTTGAAGTAGTAGGCTATTTACTAATTTTTTGAGGTGTTTAAAAAGCCTTAAGTTACCCTAAATTGTCATCCAACATCCTCCTCTTAGCTCGTGTATTGGCTGAAACTAGTTCATCTACCCTTTGCATAGTATACCCCATGTTTACTACTACCTATTCAAGCATGTGCTCCCCTTCATGAAATGCTATACACATGGTGGCATACAGTTCCTTACCCATGCTCCCTTTTTGTTGAATTTGAGCTTCTAATGATATCATTGTAGGCATGTTATCTTTATTCATTAGATGGCCTTGTGGTGGAGGAGGCATTGTGTCAAACCCTTAGAATGATGGAGCATATTTCCAACTAAGATCTTGATACATTTCTCCACTTTTAGCCATTACCATCTCATTATACTACCCTAATAATTTCCATTAACCATTTTGTGCAAGGCTATTTTGTGTGGGTAAGAAGGCACTTGAGCTGCTAGAAATTATAAGATTTTAGTAATTATAAGATCTAACTTGAGTGATTTGGCCTTGGTCTTGTTGATTTTATAGATAAGGGGATATATTATAGGATTTAACAAGGTATTGGGATTGAAAGGGTCCATGGTATGGCATATAAGAAGTCTGTTATTGTCTCTCTAAAGCCACTAGCTTGTTTTTTTATACCTTCAACATCTCTCAATCCTTGAAAATTTATACACTTGACTATCACAAGGTTTGGTTTGATTGTTTGTAATGGGAAATGGATCAATGGAAGGTGGGGTTGTTTGAAGCTTAGTAAAGAGTGGAATGAGAGGTCTTGGCATGAGTTTTCATGCTTGTATCAAACAATGCTTTTCCCTTATAGATATCTCATAAGCCTCAAGCAAAGTTGTCCCACCCATGGATTGGATCATGACTACAAAGTTTGAATTTAATGATCTCAAATAGTAAATAAAAGCATAATTGGGTGTGAGCTTAATGATGATGGGGATCCTATCCCAAGTATTTTGGAATCTATAGTTTAAATCAACCATATATTCTTGAGATGCCCTCTTGATTGAGGTGAGTTGTTTAACAAGTGATACATAATCACTCATATCCTCAAAATGTTTACATAGGCACTCACCAAACTCATCCCAATAATTTATTGAGGTAGGATCTATACCCATATACCATTATAGGTATTTCCTTTCAAGGATGTGGCTATAAATATCATGGCTACATTCTCTTGTGTAATGTTATATATTAAACAAAGGTTTACAATGTCAGCTATGTGTTCTACAAGGGTGGTGGAGTTTTCTCTTGTGAATTATGCTAGACTCCTTTATGAGGAAGCATGGACATCATCATGTTGTTGAAGGTTAAGGGGGATTCCACCATTGAAGGGTATAAAATCTTGCATTCTAGGTCTTTTAATTTACATGGTGGGGGTTATACTACTTAAAATAATAACACGACCAAGAGATGAATATTTCCTTTAGGGATAAGGACTTTTCCAATTGAATCTTTATATTTTATATGAATTAGAAGGTAGCTTAATGAAATAAAAGGGAATACCTTTACTAACTGACCTTCCAGTAATCTTTGGCATCAGATCTCTTGTCTAGATGATACTTTGAACTTTGTACTTGAAGAATATGTAGCCTTTGATGATGTTGGATGTCTTCTTCTAGAACTATCTCTTCTCAACTCTAATATTCAACTATTCCAAAGAATAATGGTCCCATAGGTGTGTTATAAACTATTGGAGGTTATAGGTTACACCCTAGCTGAAAGTAGAAGTGTTCAAGTCCTACTCTCAAACCTAGACCAACATGGGAATGACCCTAGGCTATGGGTTACCTAAACTTGGGTAAAACCTCTAGGATTTTTAATGAGTCTAGCTCCTCATATATGATAATTTGAATATCTCTTCTTAAAACTTAATATATTGGGATGAAAAGGGGAGATAATACATAAATGAAAACCTACTTAAGTGTGGTGATGCACCAAATGTTCACTGATCCACTCTCAACTTGGACACTTCCATGACTACTAATGAATTCAATGGAGACAAAGATTGATCAAATTATATGATAGTATTCCAAACATGATTATTTTGTGTGAAGGTAAAAGAGACTTGTAAATTTAAGGCTAAAAATAAATAGGTCAAAGTAATACACTATGAACTTATGACACTTCAATAGAAACCCCACTAGCTAACACTTCACACAACCTATAAAAAACTAATAGTCTTAGAGCAAGGTGCATGAGGGACCTACAGGTGATGAATAACCACATACATTCTATAAATTATACTTTAATAAAGCACACTTACCATTAAGTTAGAATCTAAAATTGTATTATATTATTTCAAAGAGTTTACAAAGTGATTTTAGTAGATGTTTGTTATACACAGCCAAGGTATGTTAATCAAGAGTCCAAAGCTAGTATTAATAGCTAAAAATAAGGTAAGAGAGAGAGATAATTTGGTGATGAGGGGGTAATTAATGAGCCCAATTCCACTTAGAAATATATATTGAGAAGCTTTCCCCTACATTAATGTCAATGTATCCTTTTTTGGCATGATGGAGAATGTGAATATCAAGACTATTGCAGGAAGCAATCCCCACCATTGTATCAATCCTTATCAAGATATTTATCATTAATTATATTTACTATCTTCTTAAATCATGCTTGATTCTATTCACATTATCATGTAGTTACTTGAGCTCACTTATTGACATTCCTTCTGACATTTCTTTCATAGTCACCATTTTGCCATTATAGATGAAAACCAATCTCTATTATGGATGAAAACCAATATCCTTTATTGGTTTTCATATAACCATGATTAAAAATGGAGATCCATAGGCTAGGGTCTCTTTATTTTTAATTAGATGTAAAACCTATGTCTAAAATATCTCAAAAATCTTGACAGGGTTTTAATAGCATTTGATGGCTTTATAGGATCCACTCCTGGTTATCTAGATTATGTTTGATCTTGCATTTATGTAATTTACCTGCTCATGGTGGTGATATACTTTATCCAATGTGTCTACCTTCATGTCATCATATAGTTTGACCTTAGTCAAATTTTCCCAATATTGAAGTCCTGTAGCTTTTAACTTTTAATGTTGACCATCGATCCTAATTTGGGCTCCCCATATTTTGCCAATTATTAGTTATGTATTCATCCTCAAGATCTTACTATCAGCTCTTTGACTTATTGACCTCTTATTCATCATATATATTTATCTATATAAATGAATGCATACCATTGATCTTATGTTAGTTTAATGAACTTAAGACACTTAGCAACTTCTCATTTGTCTTTGAGATTTACTAACTTATTAACTCATTACTCACCATGAGATATCTATGTATGATTGCATGTGCACCATTAATATATTTGGACCCACTAACCCTTGTCATATCATCATGCACCATTAGATATTTTCTCAAACAATGAATAGTTTGACACTTGTCATTGATGTGTTCACACTAACCTTTTGATTTGATCTTCACCATTGATCTCTTCAATACGATTAAATTCATGTTATTAGATCTTTAGGACCCACTGACATATGTCAAATCACCACTCGTTGTTATATATAGAATTAATCTCCCATGATCTTGACACTTTTTGGCTACACATTCAACCTAGGGACATTATAATATAAACATCTATTTGATGAAGTTTGAACTTGATGTCTGTATACCTATTTCACTTTGAAAATCTAATTTTGGAGCTTTATATCTTGAGATATAAAACTCATCAAGACACCAAATTTGTAGAAGATGACCTTGGCACATATAAATTCTTGTCCATGCAAATTTTTGGCTTCAAGAGGAGTTTTTAGCATACTTATAAAATTCTCAATCGATCTAACTAGTTTATTTTTGCATGATGTGTTAATGATAGTCTAGCTCTTATATGCTTGTGTAATAATTTTCAAAGCCTAAAATGAGTTTCAAATTCTTTTCAATCCTAATTTATGTCTATTAAGGTCATGATCACCATGAAGACCTATCGATTCTTCTTCCCTTGAAAATCTAGACCTATTTCAAAACTTGTTTCTTAAAGATCAACAAATTGCACTTTAATATTGTTTAAAATGTTTCAAAAGCTTTGTAAGCAACATGTGATCTTTGGATATCATCCATTCAGGTAGAAGCTTAACATGTGGTCCAAAATGGCCAATAATACTTTCAGCCAACTTCCATATCACACTTTAAATAACACTTTATAATAATATAATAACATTCAAGATAACCATTTAGATAGCATTTACTTTTTATTTGATTTCTTTCTCTATAGTCATTTTATGTTGTATAGAAAAAACTTGCATTGGCTAGCATTGGTGTAAGGTTTTATGTTATGTGCCTCAATTATATAATCCTCATTGATCCAATTTCTTGTGTGTTTTCTTACATTTCTTGATTTAAATTACACTACAAAATTTTCTTCCTATTTTCAATACATTATCATTCTATTTGACATAGTCTCTTATAGATTATCTTTTTCCCTAACTATAGTGCTAAGTTAAACTAGTCGACCTAGTACTCCTTTCTACCTATCAAGTTACATAAATAAGTCAACCTAGTCAACTTTATATCCTTATTAGGTTATCCTTTATCTCATGTTATAGTACTAAGTGAACCTGTTTGAATCTATATCCCTATTGGCTTAGTTTTCATACCTTATTTATAGTACTAGGTTGACTCTATACTCTTATCTGTATTTTATCTCTCCTTAATTTTGCATCAACTTTACCTTCCCTAAATCTCTCTCCATCATGAACTTCCTATTTGAAGATAACACTGAGTTAAATTCAATAGATATGATGAGTCCTACCAACCCTAATATGTTCTCCCATAAGCATCTTTTGGATCCTATCCTATATGAAAGTAATGTGTATATAGCCACTCATGCTAAAAACTATGAGACCCCTCCTCATTACTCTTCACTTCATAATCCTCTCTTCTTAATTGAAGATCAACCTAGATTATAGTATACACTAGAAATGATCCTCTTCATCAATGAGTTTCCTCAACATTGAGGAAAGGATCCTTCTATTATTTACCATCTGATGATTTATGGTTAAGTTGAGGATCCCCATTCACCTTCTCCCACATTCTCACACATATTTACAAATATAAGCTTCTTTGCTTCTCAGCTTCTTCCAACTATTTTGACCCCTTCTCATACCATGACTTCTTCCTCTTTGATTTCCTCTACCTCTATCCCTAATATCTCTAGTAACATGATAGGTTTTACATTTAGTAGGCCTCTTACAAGACCCACTCTTCTCAATTCGTATACTAGTGCATCATTTTCTACCCATAGTAATCATGCCCCTAGTGTTGATTCTTCTCATCCTTATACTAGTCCATCTTTTTCCACATAAGTAAATTATGCCACTAGTGCCTCAATTACTAACAATTCTTTTAAAGCTCTTACTAGCACCCATAGTGGTGTCCAAGCCACTACTACCAATTTTAATGCTTTAAATAATGCTAACAATGCAAATCAAACCCATCAACTCATATTAAACACTCTTAATCAAATTAATTATTTCCAAGCTAACAATCTAAATCAAATGATGCAAATGCAAAATCATCTTATCCATCTTCAAACCCACCCTTAATAGATGCCATGGGGCATGCATAACCAAGATGTTCCCACACCTTCTCTTTGGGATTCCCATGGTAATCTTATCCTTAAACCTCCTATAGTTAATAAAAAAATCAATCATCTTAAAAATGAACCTATTATACCTCAAATTGTTAATATCGATATATGAGGTATCACCCCTACCATTTCTTACAATGGGTCAACCAATCATACTCTTCATTTAAAAATATTTTGAAGTCTATATAAAGACTAGGTCAAGTTAAATACCTTTACTACTACCAAGATATTAGCTAAAAATCTCATGGGTGATGCTTTATATTGGTACAACAAACTTAAATTTCATTTTATTACTAGTTTGGAATATTTAGTTAGTGCTCTATTCCAAAATATACAAACTAGTGATCTCCCTGAGAATACCTTGGCCCATTTTATCAATTATAAGTAACTTGAGACTAAAACTACCCAAGTTTCTATCAAATTATGAAAGACCTCATCTAAAAAATGTGAACATAATATGTTAGATGACAACCTCTTTCATCTATTTACCAATGTTCTTTTTCCCAAGTTACAATATCAAGTATGAACTCTCTCTCCACGTACTTTAGAGGAGGCTATTGACCAAGCCAAGAATTAAGATTTCTTTATGCATCAATTTGAAACATCCCAATATTTTATGGGTACTCACATATTACTTGAGACTAATAATTTTCATGTTACCAATGATGGTATCACTAGCTCTTATGATACCATTCATACTATTCAAGTTATTTCTATTTAAAATTCAGAATGAACTTCCCCTCTTAACCACATTACTAATTCTCATTTATATTTAGCCAACAACATCAATGTTCATAAACCTTTATCCCTAGTGGAATTACAAAAACATCTACAAAGGACTCTACCATAATAACTTGATCTCACTCAACCCATGAAATCTTGATATGATCCCAATAAATTTTGTTGGTTTCATGCTAGTTGGGGTCATTCTCATGAGACCTATAGGCAACTTTGTAATTTAGCTATGGATTTCCCACTTGGTATCAATTTTGACCATAATTATATCATTAATCAATGACAACAAGCCTATGACATTCCTTCACAACCCATGAAAAACAAATTAATCTCAAGATTTAAACCAGGCTAATGCTCATTTGGCCATCTATAAAGATCATTTTCCAAATCACCAAGATAACCAAGACAAGCCTACCCCTTCTACCAATAATGTTGATAGACTTCTTGACCCAAACCCTAAAGGTAATGTGGTCAATATGACCAATATGTGAAGGTTGGTTACTTTCATTAATCTTCAACCCATCCACACACCTCAATTATCTCACATATTTCATGTTATCTAAAATGCTTCTCCAACTCACTTAACTAATTTGGGGCAAAAAGACCTCATATCTTTTGATGAACCAATTCCAACACCTCCTTTGGATAACACTTTTCATGCCATTTCTACCATCCCTATAATTTCATTACTTATCACCAATGATACTCAAACTTCTATCAACACTCCTCAAACCAAACTTACATTACCTACCCCATCTCCTCAAGATAATCAACAAACTTATCCTCTAACTAAACCTTCTTCCTCTCTCCAACATAAATTCACATGTACTTCAGCTCCTCCTTCTAAATACCTCCTTCAACTTTATGAACCTCTTTCTAGAAGTCCTATTATGGATTATGATGAGTGGGATCTTATCATGTAACTGACTAACCTCCCATATCAAATCCCATTTATCAGACTCTATGGACTTCTCTGTATCATCATAACCATCTAATGCATCTTTTGTTGAATATCCCTCATCCTTCCATATAAAGACATTAATCCACCTTATTTGGATCAAAATATAGCATATTATAAGTGTGAAAATATGTCCATACATGTTGATGAAACAATGGACACTTTTATTTCCATCAAATTTCCCATTGCTTTTATGATCCCTGATGAGATTCTTCTTCATGTGGATGATCCTCATTTTTATCAGTGTCTAAATTAGTGATATCCAATTCAAGCGTACTTTAATTGATGAGGTTTCTAGTACTTTGTATTACCTCTCTTAGTTTTATCAAAATCCTTTTATATTCGTAGTGCAATCTTAAATCCACATGCAGCACATGCCAAGGCTATGACCGAAGGTAAATGCCTCATTTAGGTTATGTGTGGCTCCCTATTAATGTCCCACCTATCACCATTCATGTGAAGGAGATGATATTGAACTTTCTTCTATCTTATAACATTTTGCTTGATAGGCCATACACTCATCACGTGAGAGCAGTTGCCTCTTTAATTTGCTAATGTGTCAAATTTCCTCATAATGGAACCATTTTCATGATTGAAGGTGACACCAACCCTTAAAATATTTAATAATTCCAAGACCATGGTGTATTCAAGATTCTTATTCTTGAACCCTTACCAAGCATTCCATTTCATGAATCTCAATGGTTTAACTTTCCTATCAATTCCACTCAAGGTTGCAATGTTCATACCAAACTCATTGGGAATATACCCCCTAACCTCCTAGATTCTGATGACAATGAGCCTAACGAGATTAATTTTAAGACTAAAACTTTGGATATCTCACCTCATCTCATCTCTCAACTTCCTACTTATTTGCAACCTCATTCTCATCAACCACCCTATGATGACATCCATATTGTCTTAACTAAGACTCAACATTCCATTCATCACACTATATTAGATGATAATGTCAGCCCTACTTACACCATAGATCTTCATACACTTGATTATGATTATGGATATACAATTGATGATCTAATTTTAGGAGTTTTAGTTCATCCTTAAGATGATAAAATTATGAATTATTGTTCTTATTTAATTCAGTCTTTCAATATATCTTCTAGTATTTCATCCTATATTTTTTCTAATTTTATTATTTTGCCTCTTTATCATAGGGTAGAGATGGTGCACACACTTCCAATTTATAAATAACCTCATAGAAGTATGTTTATGGATCATGTTATGATTGGCCCCTATCACTTTAATAGATACCATGATCCCTCTAGCTTACTTATCCCTAAAATTATTGTAATTATCCTTCAACCTTCTATAGACCCTACCCCTCCCTCAATAGAGCCTAGTTTGGATCCCATTTTTGCTCCTACTCTAGCTGAGTCTCTTCCTATTTTTGATCATATTTCTCCTTTAGTTGAGCCTTGTCTAGTTTCTTAACTAGATATACCTTATCTTAGTGATGGTTTTCTTCCTTTATCACAGCTAGCTCCTTCACCCACCAAATGGGCTGACCAACCTTATTTTGACATTCATAAAGTTATCGATCATTGGACTAGATATTGTTCCCTATACCAAGATTATTCATATTTTGTTTCCACTCCTCTTGTGAGTAAACCTATAAAGACTACTCGCAAGTGTATTTATTGCTTCTATATCACAAATAACCATGCATTAATGCACTATCACAAGTTGTGAAAATATATCAACACCTTGTAACCTACTACTTCTAAGCCCTCAGATAAGGCTATACCTCCCCCAAAAATATTACCTGAGTATATCCATAAGTATGGAGAGGTATATTATCTCCAGCCCCAATGTGACAAACATCACACTAATCATTACCACATCCTCCAACAACATCTTAAGGATCACCTCCTAACCATTCTTGTACCTTATAACCTTCCTCCCACAAGTCACTCTTGAAAGAAGGTTCCCATCTCTTCCTAAGTAGCTCCACCTCCAGTGGTCCCTTTTCCACCTATTATTCCTTCACCTATGAGTGCCTTCCCCATGAACCTTCCCCACTGATGACCCCTTAATCTCCTTTAGAAACCACTCCCATGCATTCTCCTAAGCATCCCCTACATGATAGTTGATGTAGGAGCATCACTACCTCATTTTTTATATGGGTCTATTTTTTTCAAGATTTGAGTCTTTTTTAAGCTAGTCTAGTCATAAGGAGCCTATATGAGTATTTATAATTTTCTATTTGTGTGTCAATTTTGAATTTGAGTGGTTTTGAAGTTTTCATGCCAATTCCTCCAATTTAAATTTTAAAAATATTTGATAAGGTTTTGTAGATTTAGTCAAGTCTAGGGGTCTCAATAAGAATGATCATGTTGTGTAATTGGTTAAGGGTACCTAATTACGTAAGATATTTTTCCATTTATTCACTTTTAAACTTATGTTAGTGTTTGAGTTTGTTAAGGGCAGTTCTCAACATACAAGAGTTAGTTATGCTCGTTAGAATCTTTGAAATAGATGGTTGTTTTGTGTAAGAGTGATCAAAGGTTAGAGAGAAGGTGCATGGGTTGTAATTTGAAGTAATATTGTAAAATAACCCCTAAAGGAGAGAATAAATATAATTTTTTATTAATTTGAAAAATAATCAAGCCCTGTGTATTCATGAAATGTGTAATAGAATGTTGCTTATGTAAACAAAGTTAAAGGGAAAGGAATAGTATTGAAATTATCTTGTCATTTTTAGTGATATTATAATGTGTAATTTATTAATATGAAGGTTTATATAACCTTAGATCATTATCAAAAATCCTTGGGAAAAGATTTAATTTGTAAAACCTAAATAGTACCCTATTTCCTATTTTTGAAGGATGGGGAAAGCCTATGTTATAAACAAAGGATTATATGAGAAAGGATTGATTTTAACCCATGTGTTATAAATTTTTATTTTCCATGAAGTTTTTTATTCACTATATGGTATGGTGTTAGCTTGGTAAAGACTTTAAAATATAGCAAAAAGAGCTCTAAGCCCCTATTTTCTATGCACCACTGAGAACTGAAGCAAGAAAGAAAAAAAGAAATACTAAAGAGACTCATAAACATTTGTAAGTTATGCATACAGTTTTTATTAAAGGTTATTTTGTGATTTGATATCTTTCCAATTTTTCTCATATGTATTTCATGCTATAAGTTGCTCTTACCATTAAAAAAGAATGTATTTTTGCACATAGTCAAACTAAAATGTGATACATAACCTACAAACATCTTAAATGGAGAATAAAATACATTAGAAATCTGTCTTGTAGTGTCACAAAGCTTAAACACCAATCATAGTCATTTAAAATTTGATGAAACATTTGGAAAAGGTTTTTTACCTTTCTCAAGTCTGCAGAGCCTACCTATAACCTTGTGTTAGGGTTTAGGTATTCAAATTGAGTTTTAAAGAGACTAAACTAGTATAAACCTTTAAAATTTTGTGAAAATATTGGTTGGAAGATCCTTTAATTGATTTAAGATTTTTCTTGGGCATTTCATACATCTATGTATATTTTTGACAAGACTGTGTAAATAGGTCATTAAAAGACCTAAAAGGTCTAATCAGTGACCTTAAGGAGGTTAGAAAATGGGTATTAAAAATAAATTAGGGATGAAAACTTGGGAAAGTGAAAGAATATCTTAAGGGGTATCTAAAGATGAAGCTAGTCTTTCAATAAGGGTCCATACTAAACCATATAACAAGAAATGCCTTTAAAAAGGCTATAAGAGAAATATTGAGACACAGTAAGAAGGAAGATAGGTACTAAATGTGTCTTGACATAGTTTATGGATTGATTTGGGAGTAAAATGGGATTATAGTAGTAGGATATGTGTGTCAAGAAACCTTTTAAGCCCATACATAAGAAACCTGAATTTTATTCTAAACCATATTTTAATGTAATATGGAGAATAATATGGGAGATATGAGAAAGGAAGAGTGCATGAATGTATTGAATTTGTTGTGAAGATGAATGTGATTTGTGAGAAGTGTCTAAGGGTAAGGAGCAATAATATTCCAAAATATGCTTAGATCATTAGACTAAATTAGAAAAGAATGATTTGAGCTAAGTGAGGAAATTGACTACAAGGAGATCAAAGCTAGTTGGTACATGTAGAGGTCAAGAAGTATCTTTGTATTTTTTTGTATCTAACTAATGAAAGATTGTGTGAAGCCATTTTTATCATGTGGTATCATAGCATGAAGATTTTTTGGCAAGGTATGTTTTGAATTTTTGATATTGTTGATTTTATATGCATGAAGATTTTGTTGAGTGCATATTGAAGGTAGTTTGAGATATTGTGTGGAAAGGATGTTATGAGATGTTTTTTTATGAATGCTAATGTAAGATATAGTTACATTAATAAGTAAATATAGTTGAAATATATAAAGTGAGAGGTGGTAGATCCATTAGCCAAAAATTCTTAGTGAGAATGAAGAGAGCCAGTGAAACATCCAAGGAAGATAAGATCAAAAATGATCATGAGAAAGAGATAAGAGTCCTAGAGAAAGGATAAGAGAAGAAGATATAATTCCTAAGTTAGGACATGAAAAATATTGATTCTAAGAGAGAGAGTCAATTGAGAGAGACCAAGTAAATGGTCAAGAAGATAAGATGGAAGGCTTGTCAAGAAGAGAAGAGAAAGTAAAGATGATGAAGGGCTTGATGAATGAAGAGGGCCACAAGAAGAATATAGACAAGAATAAGATGGAAGAAAAGTAAACATGGTTAGAGAGAGAGAAAGAGATAGATAAGATAAAGGATGCGTTGACAATGTTATAGAAAATATTGAAAGAGTTGAGACTAAGATTTAGTATATGCATAAAGAATAAGGTGCGGTGTCCTCTCAATTAGTTGATTGAAAAGAGGAGAAGATAAAAGATGAAAACAAGGTATCATAGAAAGATAAGTGAAGGTGAAATCAATACTCACATTATTGTGACTAATGAGTTTTTGACATGTGCATATAAAGGTGAAGATCATGGGAAGCATGAGTAGTATGCTAAAGTTGATGAACAAGTGGAGTGGATAGCTGAGTATGGTGACACAATCTTGTGCTACCCTTAGGAATTGATACATTGGAGAATGAATAAGAAGGAATGAATAAATTTTTAGTATCACCATGCCTCATGACAAGCAAGAAGGAGATATATTTTAGTCAAGGAAGCATTGAAGAAATCAAAGAAGTATAAGGTATACATTCTAATACAGCTTTTGATGAGTGTGTTGATATAAACATTGTTGAAGATGAATTATATGCAATTACATTGAGGCTAATGAACATGTTAGTTAAAGTACAAAAAGTTACAATAGTACCAAGTGAAGTGGTTGACACATGTGAGAGTGAAGCAGTAGAGAAGGAAGAATAAGAACATGATGAAGTGTTTGTATATTTTACATTATAGTAGAATGAGGCATCTTATTTGGCACTAATGGAAATAAAAGGTGATGTAGATGAGTATAAAATAGAAGAAGAGTAGTTATGGTAGAATATAATGGAAGAAATATAGGATTTGAGTCTCATAGGAGATAAAGAGGGCATCATGCTAGTCGATTTAGCACTGATAGCAATCTTAAGTCAAGGTGAAGAAGATATGGTAACCTAATAAAAAATTGATGTTAAAGAGTAACAAGGATAACTCCAAAGGATCAATCAAAGGGTGGATTTAATTGACATTTTTTCTTCATGTCTAGGTCATTAGAGGAAATAAAATGAGCAATAGTTATAAATGGATGGTTGGAAGATGCAAAGCAAGAGAAAGAACAACAAAGGAGGAATGATCAAACTTTTAAGCAAACATCAATAAGGTATACAAGTTTAAAAGAGGCCTTAGGATCTAGGAGTAGGATCTATTAAACAAAATATTTTGCAAATAACATGATTGCTAGATCAATTATAATTTTCATTGGAAAGTTTTTCTTGTTCCTTGGTAGTATGATGCAGGAGCATTACTACCTCATTGTATATATGGGTCTAATTTTTTCAATTTTTGAGTCTTTTTTAATTTAGTCCAATAATAAGGATCATGTAAGATTATTTATAATTTTATAGTTGCATTTCAATTTTGAATTTGAGTGGTTTTGGCATTTTCTTGCCAATTCCTCCAATTTGAATTTTAACAATGTTTGATAAGGTTTTCAAGATTTAGTCAAGTTTAGGTGTCTTAATAATAATGATCATGTTGTGTAAGTGTTTAAGGTAACATAATTACCTAAGTGACTTTTCCATTTAGTCACTTTGAAACTTATGTTGGTGGTTGAGTTAGTTAAGGTTAATTCTTAATGTATAAGAGTTAGTTATTTTAGTTAGAATCTTTGAAATAGATGGTTGTTTTGTGTAAGATTCATTCAAGATTAGAGAGAAAATGGAGTTGGAATTTGAAGTAATATTTCAAAATAACCCCCAAAGGATAGAATAAATATAATTTTTTATTCATTTGAAAAACAAGCAAGCCCTATGTATTCATCAGATGTGCAATGGAATGTTGAATGTGTGAACAAAGTTAAGGGGAAAGGAATAGTCTTGAAATTATGTTTTTATTGATAGTGATATTAGAGTGTGGAATGTATGATTATGAAGGTTGAGATAACTAGGGTTATTATGAAAAAGTCATGTGGGAAAAGATTTAATATGTAAAACCTAAATAGTACCCTATTTCTTGTTTTTGAAGGCTAAGGAAAGCCTGTGTTATAAACAAAGGATTATGTGAGAAAGGATTGAGCTATTCCCATGTGTTATAAAGTTTTGTTTTCCATGAAGGTTTTGATTCACTATATGGTATGGTGTTACTTTGGTAAATAATTTAAAAGAAAATAAAAAGAGCTCTAAGCCTCTATGTTTTATGCACCACTAAGAACTAAAGTAAGAAATAACCAAAGAAAGACTGAAGGAGACTCATAAATGTTTATAAGTTATTCATAAAATATTTATTAAATTTTATTCTATGATTTGAAATTTTTCCAATTGTTTTCATATGTATTTCATGTTATAATTTGTGCTTACCATTAAGACAGACTATATTTCTACACATAGTCCAACTAAAACAATGATACACAACCTAAAAATGTCTTAAATGGGGAATCCAATACATTAGAAATCTGTCTTGTAGTTTCAAAAATCTTAACAACCAATCATTGTCTTTTGAAATTTGATCAAACATTTGGAAATGGTTTTTGGCCCTTCTCGGGTCGACAAAGCCTACCTACAAGTGGGTCTATAGACCCTACCTACAACCATGTGTTAGGGTTTCGATATTCAACTGGGTTTTAAGGAGACTAAACTGTTAGAAACCTTTGAAATTTTTTGAAAATCTTGGTTATCAGGTAATTTAAGTGATTTGGGAGTTTTCTTGGGTGTTCCATACCTTTGTGTACATTTTTTTACCAACATGTGTGTAAATGAGGAATTAAAAACCTAAAAAGCCTAATCAGTGACCTCAAGGAGGTTGGCAAAGGGGTCTAAAGAAAAAATTAGGGATTGAGACTTAGGGAAGTGAAATAATAGTTTAAATGTTATTTAAATATGAAGTTAGTTTTTCAATACGGGTTTGTACTAAATAGTACAAAAAATAAATGCCTTTAAAAAGGGCTACAAGAGAAAACCTGAGACATAGTAAGAAGGAAGATAGGTATTACATGTGTCTTGACATATTTTATGGATTTATTTGAGGTTGAAATGGGATTGGATTATTAGGATTTTGGTGTCAAGAAACCTTTAAAGGCCATAGGAAACCTGAATTTTATTCTAAACTAAATTGTAATGTAACATGGAGAATAATATGGGAGATATGAGAAAGGAGTGCATGAATGTATTGAATGAGTTTTGACAATGAATGTGATTTTTGATCAGGGTCTAAATTCAAGGATAAATATGTTTCCAAAATATGATTAGAGCATCATACTAAGGTAGAAAATTATGATATTGAGCCAAGAAAGGAAATTGACTATAAGGAGATTAGAGCCAGTTGGTACAAGCAAAGGTCAAGAAGTATCTTTGTATTTTGTTTTCTATCTAACTAATGAAATATTTTTTGAATCCCTCTACATAAATATCCCTCATTAGCATGATAACTCAATATTTCCTACCTTTTCTATTGATGAGATTTGATGTGAAGTATTTTCTCAACTTTTCTTGAAGATCGATGAAAATTTAGCTGTAGTTTGAGTTCAACTTCATAGAAAGTTATTATATGTAATGGATAATGTGTGTGGAAACATATATCGGTAATTATGAGCACATGTATGGTTTTTTTTTACATTTTCATTTTGGATTGGACATGTGCTCCAACTTTACATTTATCTATTTTATATCATTTGACATTGTGTAAAATTCTTATCTATCTTACATGGTGACTTTGAGTTCACACTTTATATTGCTTATAATGTTATTGTGTTATCTTATGAATTATTTTTCATAATTGTATTATTTTTATACTTGATTTCATTCTCTTATGTCTCCCTTGCTCTTTCTTATGATTATTTTCTATCTTATCTCTATAAACATGAATATTTATTATTATGACTTGGTTATACAAACTTTGCTCCCTTTAGTCATTCCTTATTTACCAGGTGATCAGTTAGAAAATAATTCATCTCATTATAATCTCCTTTTACTGATCCACTTTGGATCTCCCTGTATTCCCCTTTATTCCCTTTCACAAACTAAGCATACATATGGTTGAGACTTGAGATAACATGTTGGTTCATTGTTACACTTAAGTGTTCTAGTCAGTCTTGTCTTTGGATACTTAGCTTGCTTTAGCAAAAACCTAAAGCTCATTCATGTTTCTCACTTTATATCTCATGATTATTCATTCCAAGTCCATATAGATGAGGAATCATAAAATCCATAAAATATTCAAAATCCAAATCATTTAAAAAAAGACAATGATCTAAAAAGACAACATTTAAAATTTTGAAAAGTCAAATCACACTTAAAAAAGTTATTCTAAGCACATCTCCTTTATCTAATTGATATTAAAACTCCATAGTTGGCCTCACTATATATCTGAGGTCTATTGGGTGCAGTATGCTAGTAGATTAGAAAAGGAAAATAAAAAAACTTTTAGTGCTACCTAATTTCTCATACAAGTACCCAATCTTCACAATAGAATGGTGACTCTATAAGGGGTCCTAAAGAATGGGGAATAGGTTGTTTGAAGGTAGGTCTATTTTAATTTTCTTGTTTAAAATTTCATACATGAGTTGATCTTAGTAGCAAACTTATTTTTCTACACATCTTTGTGTCTATCATGAATAGGTATCCTTTGTATATGGATGGTCACTAGTCACTTAGTATCTTCTCATGTCCTTAGTGTCCCTCATGTCTTCTAAGGTCTTCTCATAATATGCCTAATTTATTCTTCTTTCCCAACCCTAATATTTACCCTTGATAAATATTGTTCTATTTACTAATCACTCCCCCTAGGGATTCTATTTGCGAGTTGTATTATAAGACCATGGATAGGACCTAACCTTCCTCAAAAATTACCAAATTTCTCACATTGACATTCAAAACATCCCATGTTACCATATTTTCACATTAGTTCCACCTTATTGGTTTTCCCTTTGTGAGTTTCAGTGTAATACCATGGATAGGACTTGGCCCTCCTCACAAAATTTTCCAATATCCAAGTCACAAAAAAATTACATTGTGTCAAATATGAGATAAGATGTGATTTTTTATATGTTACACATCATTGACATGCTTCCTGTTAGGATTGTGGAGCTAAAAGCTGCACTGATGCAAACAGGAGAGGAGGTTGCTGAAGGTTGCTGAGTTGCAGAGAAGTTGGGGTCGGTCTGATCAGCCGACGTCGGCAGAATAGCAAAGGGAAGCAACCGACGTCGTCATATATCGGCCGACGTCGGTCACCTCCAGGCAGACAGGGACCGACGTCGGTCGCCTGTGTGGTTCGACTGTGAGCTATTTATGGGCAGTTAGCTAACGAACTAAGTGTTTGCATGAAGAGATCTATTTTTAGACTGAGAGCTGCGGATCTAATTATTGTAATTAGATGTCTAATTATTGTTTGGATGAGATCTATATAATAGACTCATGGTTGTATTGGAAAAGTGTGCTAGGGAGTAAGAGAGCATAATTATAAGCTCCTTTTGTGTGTGAGGTAGAGCAATGGTGCATTCCTCCTAGTGCCACAGTACCAGGTGTGTTGGTGCTGGATTGGAGAGCCAGCTGGGTTCTTCAAGAGTGTAGGATCTTGGTCACAGTTGCATGGCCTATATAGGAGATCTACATGGTAAGTAAGATCATTGATCTGCAGGTGTATGTGTGTGCAAGGTCGAGGTTCATAGGTGAGCAGAACCGTTGTTTGATTTGCAGGTGTGCAAGGTCATATAGACAGCAACACAACAGGGAGCAGCATCAGGCAGGATCTACTTGGAGTACAGGTGTGTACTCGAATAGAGCAAGAGGAAGGCAAGGGAGTTCCTTCCATAAGTATGGTCTGTTGAATTGCAGGTTGTTGCAGATTCATGGGAGATCTTCTTGAAGTACTTTGAGTACTTGTGGAGCACGTGGAGTGCTTGTGGAGTGCGTGGAGCACTTGTGTTGTGCGTGGAGCATGGGAGGTGAACACCAACTCTGTATTTGAGTTGGGTGTTGTGACCTGTGAGAGGGAGAGCTTTGGGGAGAAGAATTACTGTTCACTTGAGGTGTGGGAAACCTCTGTAAGGTGGTGGAGAAGATGTGGCATATTCTCTATTGTATTCTTTTCTGTATAAAGTGTTAATACAAGTTGTGTATTGTCTCTCATATGCTGTGTTATTCTGAATTCTAGTTACTTGGTGAATCTAGTTTATTTTTGCATATTAAGTTGTTTGAAGTTTGGTAATCAATTGTATGTTTCCGGTTTCGCATCCTGACAAGTGGGATCAGAGCATGTTTGTTGTTCTAGATTCCTGACAAGTGGTATCAGAGCTAAGGTTGCAGGAAGCAGGTTGTGTTTTGGTTACAGGGCACTCTCAGGGGTTTCTGATTGAGTGGGAGTAGAACAATGACAGATCAAAGTAAGCTAAGAATGGAGGAGTTGAAAAGCACAGTCGGTTACTCACGGTCCAATGGAAAGAAAGAGCAGGTAAAAGAACATTGTTGGTTGGTAACAGATCAGCATGAAGAAACTGAAGATACAGATGTAGCAGGTGTTGTTGCACAGGATGTGTTTGCAGTTTTCTTGGATAAAGTTGAATCTTGGATAAAAGATTCGGTTGCCTCTTTCCATGCAGCCCCAGGTAGAGGAGCTGGTAAGCCTTGCCAAAGAATTGGCAAAGGGGAAGTGAAGCTGAAATTGCAGGCGGCCAACACACAGGTGTTGATGAAGGTCATGCAGGTCCCAGGTTTGGAGATATGGCTAATTTCTTCAGAAAGATTGGGTGATGAGAGATGCACAAGAACTCTCACAGCGGTAGCACTTGAATTAGCTGGTGGTAAGAAAACAGGTATACTTTATCTACTTGTTTATATTACTGATTCTTCTTCTGTTGCAGAGACGTGGCTTCGTAGGCTTGGTCACATGAGCAGGAAGGAGATGCATGTTCTTAAGCGGAAGACAGATATATTTGACAGGCTTAAGAACTGGAAAGCCTTGGTGTTCTTGGAGGAGATGGCGGATAGAGTTCAGTGGATGAGGCTGGATACATTTGAGCAGGGCAGTTTGGACATGGAGATTGATCCAAAGGAGCTCGCGGGTAAAAAGTCATCACTCACAGGCGAACACAGGTACCGGCGTCGGTCAGGAGGAACCGGCGTCGAACAGACAGGTGCCGATGTCGGTCATGTACAGACCGAAGCCGACGATGTCGGGCAGGGTAAGACTGGCGTCGGTCATGGGACTGACGTCGGCGGTATGTAAGACCGATGTCGGTCAGAAGGACCGATGTCGGCAGTAGGGACACCAGTGCTGGCAGGCTGGTAGTCAGGTACAGACGCATGGAACCGACGTCGGTCGGATGCAGACTGTGGAGTGACCGAGGTCGGTCACTGTAACGAATTTTGGGTGGACAGCATGTTGTCAAGGAGTCTCAAACACCCATACGGAGGACTGAAGGCGTAAGTAGGCCCTCAAATTCGTGTTCCTCTTCTTCATACTTGTTGCTGATTGTATAGCAGGAAGGATCCAGGAAACAGGGGTGAGCTAGGCAGGATTATGATGCAAAACCAGACGGGAGTCTTGGTAGGTTTGCCAGCTGGATGAAAGCACAGAGATGAATGGATTCCTTAGTAGAAGAATAGAGAGAATGGATACGTGAGACGGAAGACCAGGTATATGGTCTTGAGGAAGCTGCAGGACAGTGGTACAGGTTTTGACAGGTGGAGGACGAAGCATGGCTTCAGTCGATGTCAGGGTAACTACTGTGGTTTGACTTACCAGGAGGATGATGGTCATGACATCATTCTGTTACTATATGTGGATGGTATGTTTTGCTATAGCAGGTTTGTACATACAGGGTTTTGCTGAGCTAAGGGTAAGATTAGTTCAGTGTCATGTCATGAGGAGTTTGGAGCAGCAGAATTCTTTGACATGGGAGGCATGGAGATCACAGGTTGATTTTGTCTCAAGTGGGAGCTGATGTGAATCAGGTGTTGGCGAGGTTCGGGATGCAGAACCGGAGCACACTAAGGGCTGGACAGGTACAGTGTCCGAAATCACATGAGGTCTAGTATAGACCTGAGTATTCCCATGCAGTGGGAGCTGTCAGAGTTAGGAGCCAATTCGGGGAAGTGGGTTCTCAGGTTTTCTGAGAGGGACCGGCAGCAGGTGTTGCTATGCAGGGTCAGGACATCACTACAGGTGTTGTAGGTTCGGATGTGGCAGGTTACTCGGATGATAGGAGGTACATCACAGGTTGTGTGGTGGGTTGTCTTCAGGTTGGAGCTTGAAGAGGAATACAAACCAGGAAACAAATTAGACAAAGTACAGGTACAGGTACAGTGCAGCTGTTTATCTCCAAGTGGGAGATTGTTAGGATTGTGGAGCTAAAAGCTTCACTGATGCAAACAGGAGAGGAGGTTGCTGAAGGTTGCTGAGTTGCAGAGAAGTTGGGGTCGGTCTGATCAGCCGACGTCGGCAGAATAGCAAAGGGAAGCAACCGACGTCGGTCATATATCGGCCGACGTCGGTCACCTCCAGGCAGACAGGGACCGACGTCGGTCGCCTGTGTGGTTTGACTGTGAGCTATTTACGGGCAGTTAGCTAACGAACCAAGTGTTTGCATGAAGAGATCTATTTTTAGACTGAGAGCTGCGGATCTAATTATTGTAATTAGATGTCTAATTATTGTTTGGATGAGATCTATATAATAGACTCATGGTTGTATTGGAAAAGTGTGCTAGGGAGTAAGAGAGCATAATTATAAGCTCCTTCTGTGTGTGAGGTAGAGCAATGGTGCGTTCTTCCTAGTGCCACAGTACCAGGTGTGTTGGTGCTGGATTGGAGAGTCAGCTGGGTTCTTCAAGAGTGTAGGATCTTGGTCACAGTTGCATGGCCTATATAGGAGATCTACATGGTAAGTAAGATCGTTGATCTGTAGGTGTATGTGTGTGCAAGGTCGAGGTTCACAGGTGAGCAGAATCGTTGTTTGATTTGCAGGTGTGCAAGGTCATATAGACAGCAACACAATAGGGAGCAGTATCAGGCAGGATCTACTTGGAGTACAGGTGTGTACTCGGATAGAGCAAGAGGAAGGCAAGGGAGTTCCTTCCATAAGTATGGTCTGTTGAATTGCAGGTTGTTGCAGATTCATGGGAGATCTTCTTGAAGTACTTTGAGTACTTGTGGAGCACGTGGAGTGCTTGTGGAGTGCGTGGAGCACTTGTGTTGTGCGTGGAGCATGGGAGGTGAACACCAACTCTGTATTTGAGTTGGGTGTTGTGACCTGTGAGAGGGAGAGCTTTGGGGAGAAGAATTACTGTTCACTTGAGGTGTGGGAAACCTCTGTAAGGTGGTGGAGAAGATGTGGCATATTCTCTATTGTATTCTTTTCTGTATAAAGTGTTAATACAAGTTGTGTATTGTCTCTCATATGCTGTGTTATTCTGAATTCTAGTTACTTGGTGAATCTGGTTTATTTCCGCATATTAAGTTGTTTGAAGTTTGGTAATCAATTGTATGTTTCCGATTTCGCATCCTGACAAGTGGGATCAGAGCATGTTTGTTGTTCTAGATTCCTGATACTTCCCATATTTATTTATTATGTTTAATGCTTACTTCATTAATCTTTCATATTTTATCTTCTTATTTTATGGTTGCATATAAGAATCCAGTGACTTTTCTTCAATTTTGCATACTTCCCAACTTGAATTAGTATGATTAATTGAAGACCATTTTGTTTATCTTTTAATACTTCCCAACATGATTTAGTATTATTGATTGACTTATTTGATTTGTTCTTATACCATTAGCCTTTCACATTTTTTCCATTTTATTACATTATTTTCATGCTTCCCAACATCATTTAGTGTGATTTTACTTGTTTTAATTTAGTGTCACTTTTGCTCATGGTTTAAAAACAATTTTTTTACCCTCATGTTTACCACTCTTTAGTTTATTATACTTATTCATCTTTTTGTTATTACATATTTCTCAACATGAAATAGTGTGTAGTGCATTTTTTTAATTAATTATACTTTACTAAGTCTTTTTCACATATTTATTTTTAACCATGCATGTGTCCTACATAATGCTAAAAAGGAAAACACCACACATATATTTCTTATAGCTTATACAAAAAAAATCTAAATACATGTGTTAAAAATAAATATATTCATGCATCCACAACCACAACCATAATATAACACATAAGATCAACATCCAACTTAGCGTCCCAAAAATTTGACACTTCAAGATTTTGGGGAACCCCATTTTGAATTTTTTTACATTTTGGACTTATGTGTATTAGTTGTATTACTTGAAGCCAGTCTCCTGGATAAAGAACTTAGGTTCTACTAGTATTGTTTTTCATTTGTTGTTTGCTTTCCTCAGTTGCTCCTAATTACTCTAGAGGATTAAAGGCATTTTCTTTAAAACATCACTCAAATCCCTTTACTCATCCATTTTAGTAGATGAAACAAGCTAAAGGTGAATTTGCTCATTTGCAGTGCAACTCAAGTTCTCTAAGTTACTTCTTTGAAAATATGTTAACTTATCCCAAAAACATGATTCACTCCTCATAGACTAATTCAAGTTTCTCAAATTGCTTTACTTCAAAAACTAATTGAAGTTAAGTAGTCTTTAAAACCTAACCAAGACTCCCTAGTTCTAATTGAGTTTCTCAAGTTAATTTAATTTAATAACTAAAAGGGGTTAAGTGGTCTCATAAACCCAACTAACACTCTATAGACCAAATCGAGATTGCAAAAGTGCTTTACTTCATTACTTAAACTAAGTAAAGTAGTTTAAACAACCTGATTAAAAAAAATTAAGGATTTATGTGGCTTTGCCATGCTTACAATAAATGCATTGGCATTTATATAAATTTTATGATATTCTACCTCATTTCTACCTATCAGCCAAGTTGTCAAGCTAAGTAACCACAACTGTAAATCCCAAGCCAAGCCGTTTAAATCCTCCAAAGTGATTTTGAGTGATTTTATTCCTTACTTATTTGTAGTTGAGGTAAGTAAATTGTTTTTAGACTAATTTCAAATTCTTATTTATTTCTTTTGAGTTTTTTTCCCCTGTACTCTCTTTCTCATACCACCATGTTCTTTTTACTATTGAAGTTGTTTTGTTTTGTTTTGTCTTCCAATTTCCTGGTGAAAATTGTTGTTTTTAACTATAAATTTGAATTTTCAATCTCTTATCATGTTTTATTCATGTTGAAACCCTAAAAAATAGAGAATCTTCACACAAACCCTAGTTTTGAAATTCCCTTACCTCTTCGAGTTTCCCTTCCCCCATTACTTCTTCAGGTTTCTTCATCTTCATTACTTTGAGTTTCTACTTCCAAGTAATTTCCTACCAAAAACCCAACACTTAAAGGACTTACTTAAAGTTCTTGAAACCTTCTTACTTTAGGATTTTGAACCAAAGTAACTCGATTGAGAAAACCCAAAGTCTTATAATTGAGAAAACATGAAGTTATCGATTGTAAAGAACCCAAGGTTGCTTTCTTTTGTCAACCTGAAATCTTATAACTAAGAAAACTTGAAGTCATCTATTGTAAATAACCTAAAGTTTTTTTATTTTATAAACCTAAAGTTGTTCAATATGAGAAGTCCAAATTTACTTGCCTTTAAAGACCAACCCAGATTTGTTATATCCTACTACTTAAAAGCAAGATTTCTTAAGTTTCTAGAAATGTCAATTCCTTGAAACTTGGAACTTATTTAGAGACACTTAAAGAGATATAAGTTAACCCTATTTCCCAAATTTATAAATTATTTGAAGCAATTAGTAAGTGTTTTTAAGCACTTATCAGTGTCTTTTAGAATTTAAAAGAGTAAATGTCAAGATTAGAGGGATCAGAGAGGTTAGAGGAAGAGAAAGCAAAAATAGGAGTACAAGCCAAGACCATTTAGGAGGCCCTAGAGTTAGCACTTGAGGATATTCTAGAACTAAGCAAGAAAGGAAAAGCAAAGGCAAAGAGGGTTAGTTTTCAAGAACCAAAAATGAAGTATGAATACAAAGGTAACCTATTGAGTCATGCATATCATCAAAGCTAATAGAAATAATTGATATAGATATGGGGCACGTATCTATGATTAAACTTTTCGAAAGATCAAGGGCCACTATAAAGACCCCATTTTTACACTCCATGACCAATAGTGGGACTCTTCAGGTGTAGCTTTCCCAATTTAAACCTAGCTTCCTAAGTTTGTGTTATCATGTGCTATGTATTATAATTATCAGACCAAGGTGGTAAGAGATGTTGTTAGGAGAGTGGTTGTGAGGTTGGATGTTCAATATCTTAACCATTTTTTCAAGATTCCAACCTCACCAAAAGAGATTGATATTTCAATGAAGATGATTGAAAAATAATGGGAAACCAAAAGAGCAGAGTGTATTAAGATTATATATATATATATATATATATATATATATATATATATATATATATATATAACTTGAAGAAGATAAAACAACCTTCAAGGTTCTTCAAGCACATTGTTAGATCATATTTTATTCAAGAGGTAGATGATATCACTCAACTATTATGAAATATTAATGGACAAAATAATGAAAAATGGTTTTCACCCTAAATGTATGCCTATATTAGAACCATTAATGTAACTCAAAGTTATACTAAGATTAATTGGGTAACAATGATCAGTGATAACATTGATCAATAGTTGAAGAATGTATTACAAATATTCAATTTCAAGATGACTTCATATCTTGTATATGCAGTAACCTCCAGTAGAGCTTTCTCAAAGTTAAGGACCAATGGTACACTATCAACAATATTAATATATGAATATTATCCCCAACTGGTCCTTGAAGAATACTACAAGAATTACATTATAGTAAATGATGTTTTCTTCTATGATCTTATTTGCAAGTTAGAGACATCTTTGAATCATAAAAGAGTATCAGATGAGGCATTGGATGTAGTCTCCCTATATGGCTATATTTTCATTAAATTTCTTGATTTTTCATATCTCATAGTAGGAGGTTTTTTAAGAGCACCTGTCAAGCTACCAAGATATCCAAGTGACAAGTGATCCTTATGGAGATGAGTAGGCAATTGGTCGAGTTGCATGATTTGTAGTCTAAGGTTCATAAGGCATCCATTAATTTTCCTATTGTAATTAGCCATTATAATTGCCCCACTATCTACAAGGCAATAAATGTGTAGAAAGATATGTATCATCATTACACTCAAACATATTTTGATGCTAGGGAAAATTTTGACTATAGAGGAGTAGCACAGAATATAGTTTCCTTCAAATGTATGCATATCCTAGCATAGGATGATTTTTGGATTGATTACAGAGAAGAATTTGATGTAAGAAGAAGGGATAATAATAGGATGACCATTAAGTAAATCTATGAATTTGACTTGGGTACCATTCCTAAAAACATCAAAGATGATGATATTGTTACCAGTGATTCTTTCCATACAATAGGAGGGGATAGTGCTCCACTTCCAATGATTATTTTTAGAGATGATCATGATAAGAATATTTTAGAAAGGACTTCAAATTTTTTGGTGATGACTTCCAATTAGTTGATAAAGTTTATTGCATGAAGGAATTAATAAATGAGACTACTAGAGTGGGACATAAGAGGAAATAGATAATACAAGGAGAAAGTAGTTAGGCTCCTATAAATAAGTTAAGATTGAAGAAAAATGTTGATGACACTTTCTTAGTGGTGAAAGATAAGGAACCAACACAGCCAACTATTTCTATGTCACCATTGGCTGAGCCACATACAATTGAAATCCTTCATAGGAAATAATTTCTTAGTATTCTTGTCAAGAAAAGCTAGTGGTTGAACATGAGAAAGAGGTTGTGAGAGAACTAAAAAAAGACAAAGAATAAGTAGAGGTTGAAAAGGAAGTAGAGCCTAAAAATTAATTTACTAAATCCCCAAAGAAAGTTCAAAAAGATATGGAAACTCAAGAAGTTCCTTCTTAAGAACTAATATTCTAAGGTATTCAATAATAGGTAATCATTCATTTAAGCATTTCCATGTCAACTGATTTCTCATCTTGGTAGGCTACACAAACTACTCCTGGAGCAAAAGACATGATAAATCTGGAGGAGATACATTTTTAATTACTTAAAAATCTTTAAAAGATGAAAAAGAAGCTAAAATTAGATAAAGTAACTTCAAAGTTACAAATTGAATCTTCAGGACAAAAATTTGTTGAGTTAGCAATTTCTTTCCCAAGGAATGAACAAATATGAAGTCACTAGGGGTGACTTAACCTTTACAAGAATACCCCTTGGGAGGTAACAATTGAAACTTTAAAGGAAGACACTCAAAATTTAATCAATTCTCTTTTTAATAAATTGTATGAGGAAAAGGATGCCAAGGAAAAGCTAAAAGAACAAAATTCACACTTATGTGAAATAATTGCTAAGTTGGCCAAATCTTTTCCTCAACAAGAAATTACCTCAGGAGAACCAATTAAGATATAAGTGATAGATGAGGTAGAAGAGATAGTGGATAGAGAAAAGGTAGTAGATTAATGGATTGAAAAGATGCATAAAATTATTTAGAAACTATTTTAGGATGTCCTAGAGGCTCATGTAGAAATTTTGAAAAGAATAGAAGCAAAAATAGCAATAAGAGAAATTGAACAAGAAAATGGTATTTCAAAGTTGCATCAACAGACTTTACAAAAAAAATTTTGGTCAAAGAGAAGATTGCTCTTGAAGGATAAATCAAGAGGAGTATCTTTTATCTTTTTGCATAAAAATTTTAGAGCCAATAAGTGAAGAAATGAAAACCTTAAAGAAAGAAGTGAATAGAGCAAAATCAAGACTGGAGGATTTTGTATTCTCTCACCAACTCTTAGTCTGACAATGTCCAAATAACATTTGAGTAGTTATATTAATAGTTTAGCCAATTCATGGAAAAGGCTACAACCCCTTTTACTAATAAATATATTAAGAAATTGATTAAGCTTCAGCAAGAACTAAATTAGCTTAAACCCAGAATTGAGAAGGTGGAGGCTCATTATAGGAGATTGGAAAGAGAAAATTTGAGGTTAGAAAGAGAAAGGGAATAACTTATTGTACTTGATGATAAAGCAATACAATTGACACTATCTTAGCACACCGAATATAGAGCAAGATGCAGAAACCAAGTTCATGAAGTAGACTCACCAAAGCCTAAGTCTTGAATAAATTCTTCTTCTTATGATTTCCTCGTAAGAGGGAAATTACTGTTTAAATTAAAATAATTCAACTTGGATAAAATTCCATTACTCAGAGTTATTTTTAAAAATTAAATTACTTCATCTAGCTTTGCATTATATGTAAAGTGTTTATAATCAATTTAGATAAGGAGTTCAAAAAGTGCTACATGTCATTGATCATTACATGCCACGAAGGAGAGATTTTATGGAGGTGTTATCCAATAGTTTCCAATTTTAACAAAGCACATGTGGATTGAGGAGGTTGATTCCTATTAGAATTTTATATCTTGAAATTGTATAAATAGATGAGCAAGCTTACGTGTCAAGGGGATGATGATTTCTCTTTTGAAAGTACAATCAGTTTAAGAAATCCAAAACTTTGAGTTTGAGATAATCAGAGTATCTGTACGAATTTTGCCAAGAAAGATAATTTTTTTCTAGAGAACTTTACATTTTTGTAAATTATTTTATGAGTTCAATGAAGATAAATTGTGAATATTTAATTTATCTTTAAAGCTAAATAACTTCATAGTATTCTTGACTATTTATTGGAAAAATAATCACATACTATATGTTTATTTTCTTGCATATATGCAATAAACTCTGCAAGTCTATTTATTATGATATGCACTTCTATTATTCTTTCTCATCCTAAAATGTAACAATTTGATTCTTCATTTTCCATGCATCCTAGATTCTAGCTAATTTTCTAAAAATAGTTGATACCCACTCCAAAATCTCAATATTATGGTTCATGATTAAAGTGATTAAAGTAATACAAACATTAAATTGACTTGTGCATAATTTGCATATTCTATGAACAAATCTAAATAGAGAGTCACTAGAAGTAGATAAACATAAGCTTACAGGAGCTTCACCATTAAAAGAAGGGGATTTAATCCCATGACTCCCTAGGTAGTTTTGACTCCATGCAAAATATCTATCTAGCACAACTGTCAAAATAGAATATGTGTGTGTGTCTGCGCACGTGTGTGTGTGTGTGTGTGTGTGTGTGTGTGTGTGTGTGTGTGTGTGTGTGTGTGTGTGTGTGTGTGTGTGTGTGTGTGTGTGTTTGATACAAGATACAAGAAAGTACATTGCTCTAGCTCTAAGACTGGGCTCCATAATGTTTATCTCATGGCCTAGCCACACTGCCCATCGATGCCTCAGATAGTTACCTCTAAATGGTACACTACAATGAGGATGTCTAAGATATCAATCCTTCTACTTATCCCTATAGGTTGGCCACCCAGGCTTGTACCTATCCTAGCTAAATAGTGGTAGCCAAATATGTGATTCTCTCCTAAGTCAAGGCCTACCATGCCTATGCCTCTCTAGTTCCTACCCATAATGGTGGTTTTATTCCATATTCACATGCCTTTAGCTACTTTGTGACCTCCCTTACCAGTCTAAACTAACTTTCCTAAGTTCGGGTATATGGTACCATGGGATCATATGGCACCAGCACCCTATTTTGAATATCATGATGTGTCCCCATCACCAAGGATCCCCACCTAATCTTCTCACCATCTTGGCTCTCTAGGATTTCACTAGGTCTCTTAGAGATCTATTTTTCTCTAAGAATAGTAAAATAATAGAAAATGAATTCTTTTTCACCCTATTTATATTTACTATTCACAATTATTTACCCTTTAAATATTTACTGTCAGATTCTTTATTTTGATCATATTTTTGTTTTTACTAACTCATTATTTAAACCACAAAAAAATTTAGAATCCTAATGTTGTAGAGAATATTTTACACTATTATATTCCTATATTGCAAAAATTTCAAATTTTCAGTGTTTTTGTAATAATCTCTATATGTTCACCTAATGTTCCTCACATTGGATGCCTTCACATCTCTCACATATCCTTGTTTATCTACAACACTAAGGTAAGTAAAGGTATGTGTTTTTCAATTATATACTTTCATTTATCTTATTTTCTCCTTACTAAACTTTATTTAGCATCAGTGTTATGTGTCATCATGTTTTATTCTCAAAGCATCATCCCATGTTACACTCACTTAACATGTAATGAATTCCGAGTGGGGCATATATATACACATAATATTTTCAAACTTTTATCAATTATTGACTCTCTTTAGCTTGCAAGAACCCATCAAGTCTCAATCTCTCTAATTGCATGTCCTGAGGGATGCATCGAGAAAGGGGTGGGTAGACCATTGGTGATTTTCAAGATTATTGTCCCTTTTGCCACTTTTTATCTACACACTTGTATCCTAAAAACCATTCCCCTAAGATTGTTTTTCTATTTGTCACACTCCTTAAATAATTTACCACTTTAGGTTCCCCTTTTCCTAACCTAAAACCAATTTTTAATCATTTACATGACTAGGTTGACTGGATCGACCTTGTACTCTTATTGGAAAAACTTATTTAGGGTCTAGGTCAGCTCTTGGCTGACCTAGCCCATGACCTAGTGAGTTTTTTTCAATAACAATACTAGGTCGATTGGTTCGACCCTATCATCTGAAACTTTTGAAAGGATTTAGGATAAAATGTGCCTATATATACATAATCATTTTTCCATCATTTAAATAAGATAATAATATGTAAGAGATATTACACATATACTTATCCACCATTCTACTCGAGGAGAAAGATTAGGGTTTCATACTTTCTTTGGAGATATGGATCTTCTCTTAGAGAGAACTATTTTGGATGCATTGATAGGTTGTGTAGCCTAGAGATAATTTATCCTTGTCATCCTTTCATACCACAACAACCTCTTGTGAAGCACCTTGGCCAAAGGAGAGATTGAGGCTCTGTAGGTTTATCTTCAAAGGTAAACATTCCTAACTTTGTTCTTCCTTTGTAAGAGTAGATAGATATGCATTTATACTTATATTTCATACATTAGGATTCTGTATAAATTGATGTGAGTATATGTCTTCTATGCATGTTTACTCTTATTGTTTATTACCCCCACTTTTTCCACAAGCTATGGTGAGCACTAGATTAGATTTCTATACTTTACTTATTATTAGTATAGTGAATATGTAAACATAGGAATTAGTTAGGATTATTGTATGATTTGGCATGATTGGAGGATATGGAACCCTCCATAGTGATCTTATTATGGTAAGATATCCACTAATTTGTTCTAGTGGATCTATATTAGTTATGCTCTCAATTATCTAATGTATCTGTGATCATAAGTGTAATTAAGATCTATCTTATTCAAGCTAGGATTGATTTGTGGATCTAATGCATTTATGATTGCATATAGGTGGATCAAGAACTCAATCTAATTTTGAATCCATCATTTCCCACCAATGCTTGGTGAATCATGACCTATGAATAGCTTGGATTAGATTGATGGTGTCTAACACTATCATGTAGGTGTTTTAAGAACTCATTTAGGTTATGAATCTATCATTTCCCACCCATGTGTAGTAGATGCATATGAAACCAAAAATACACAATGTAACTAGAAATATTTAATTGGGTATCTCATCTCTATGGCCACTCAAAAATCCCAACCACAATAGATGGAGTAAAGCATGAAACTAGTGTGTAACCTATAATATGATGTTGGATGTATATAACATAGAGAATGACATGGAATTTATCATTCCATTTGATCAATCGATGTGTAAGTGAGCATACAAAAATAATGTGCCTCATAAATTCCCCAAAATCTAATATCTGGGCATATGATTTTGGATAGATTTTTAATAATTTATATCTAGGTATCTTAACTAAATATGGGAATATCATGTCATTCATGATGCCCCAAATTTGAGAAAATTGGTATGAATATGAGATAAACTGGTATGAATGCAAGAAAAAAAGACAAATATTTAACTAAATTTGTGTAAACCTATACTATACCTATTATACTTTTCTATCTAATCTATTTTTTTCTAAAATTGAGGCTACCAAATAGTAGCACCATATCTTGGAACATAGTTCCATATGGTGCTAGTGTCTCAATTTGGGTGTTAGTATCCTTCAGGTCTAATTTTTATACAATGATGTTTCTCTCTGTGTCACTATTTTCCCACTATGTTTACTTGAGTTTGATTTTTTATAATCTGAGCCTATATGTTGAAAATGTACTATGAATGTAATATAGGAGCCTTATCTATGTGACAAACTCTTGTGGATTCCCCCTCTTTTAAGGGGAGTTGTTGAACCTATGCAATAACTATCCTCAAAATAAAAATTTCTACAAAATTTGTGTTAGCCAAAGCATATATGATATTTGCATAATAATCCAATATAATGTGCATATATAACATTGAAATGAAAGATAATTTGAACCTAAATTTTTAAATTAAGATATATTTCATGTCTAGCATTCACAAGGGTGTCAAGATAGATATAAAAATGTATGTAATAAAAAATCTAAGTAAAAATTATGTAACTACCTAGTGGGATGGGGCATGATGTCCATCATGACATCTAAGTAGGAAGGGGAGATACATGATGTCCTAGATGGCATCTAAACTAGAGTGTGTAATAATTAAATACAAGTGTCATGTCCATGATGCATATAATAAATCATACATAAAAAACACATGAGGCATGTAAAGTAGGCCAAAGGGCCATAATATAAAGAACATGGACACATGTCACTAAATATGAGAAAATAAGACATACAAGGACATGTTCAAATGTATACATACATAAGAAACAAGAAAGTTGGCATATATATACATAGAAAGACATGGTCAAATGTTTGCATACATAATCAAGAAGGCACTCACAAGGACATGGGCACATATCCAAAGCATACATATTGTGAATAGAAGTGCTGTAGAGCCAATGAGCAATGGCATATTCAAATTCCCTCAAATAAAAGAAGTATAGAGATACAATCAAGTCTAAACTAGGTAATCTACAAATTAAAGTATGCCTGAATATGTAATATAAATCTATGTAAGAGTTAGGATGTACATATCTTGAGTCTAAAGTAGAAATAGCCAATAATCGAGAGAATGTCTAGGTGTAGCATGATCTATATCAAGATATAATAATGTTGTAGAGGTTAGAAAGATGTAACCTGGTAATCAAGACTATGTATATGATGCCCCCAAGTAGGAAAATGTGTCAAATAAGGAACCCATGTATCAGTGTAGATGCCCCTAGTGGTAGATACTAAAAAATATAGATCGATGTAGTGGACTTGAGTCTTGTAGCAACCTGCAAGCAATCAAGAAGAATAAGTGAAGCATGTATGTTTGATAAAACTAACTATAATAAGATACCTAGCATATATAGTGTTTGGAAAATATAATAAATGTAAAAATAAAGATGCATAAAATCCTAATTTTGTGTGTTTTTTCTTTTTGACATATTATATTATTTTTTTATTTTATGGGTATAAGCTATGTACAAGTAACATGAAAATGAACTATTTACAAGGAGCAAGAGAATAAAATTATCTCTACGTAAATACTAGAAATAAATGAGATAATGTACAATCAAAGTGCAATATCTCTATAAACCTAAGAGCAAATACATGAGATGTGGATAATAAAATGGTGGATAGGATCTATTTGAACTTAAATAAGTCATCATCATTGGGATCATCATACCATTCTATATATATCATTAGAGCCATATCCTTGGCATTAGTCTAGATTCAATACATTTGAATAATGTGTTGTTATACTATGTAAGATGCTTCCCATGCGGTCCCAAGTTAAACCACATTAAACCATAGAGTATCTGTATGAAACCTATGGTTCTCATCTATGTCATCATGTTAAATGAGAACCATGTGTCCCTCATCACTAAATTCCAAACATATGTTTGATAAATTAAGTATGGCATCCATCACTTATAACCATGTACTACCAAGTGTAACTTGTAGATGATTGTGTATGTTCATAATAAATAATAATGTGTTGGCCACCCTGAGACCACATGTAACTAGTAAAGTGATAAGTCAAATAATGTATGGCATGTTGTAGCTCATTTTATTGATAGCCTAGGTGTTATAAAAATGAAAAAGTGTAATTATTAGGATTAGAATCCTCATATATCTCTACATGGGGATGTATCTATTTGCAACAAAAATAAGAAGAGTCAATAGATCATTTTGTGATTATTTGTGTCGATGGAAACTCTGTTATGGTGCCTATATCTATGGATATGGAGGTTGTATGATTTGAAGAGTAACCTGATCCTTGAATCTATTCAAACTATGTTGGGATGTTGAATATGTATTGGTATCATGTCTTATAAGTTTATGAAAATGAAAAAATGGTTGACCTTTTTGTAGTGACAATCTATTGACAGATCTATGATGAACTGTAGGTAATACCATCAATCCTCTTATTATAGATGTAGATAGAACCCTAGCTAGAGAAGGATTATTTTGGTCCTCTACCTAAATATAGCTCAACATAAGAATGACCCTGGGATGTGGGTATCCTATAATGGGATCAGACCTCTAGGATTTTTAACAAGTCTAGCTCTTTTGATGCATCATTTTATCTCATTTTCACTAAAACCTATAGATTGTTGGGGTGAAAAAGGGAGAGAAAGAGACAACTAAAATGGAAATCTAAGCTAATGGTGGTGATGCACCTAAAATATTATTCATCTACTTGTACTTGACCTTGTAAAACACTAATGGGATAGAATAAATGATTAGATCTATGACTCTAAATGTTTGTCATGCACCAACATTTCATGCAGAGGTTTGACCAAGTGATCAAAGGTAGAGTTAAATGATGGAGAGGCCTAATTCAAGGCATTAATCAAGTCTATGTATCTACTATTCACTTATTCAAGTGAAATTTAAACACTAAACATGACCTACATAATATGATAATCTATTAGCTAGGTGAGATTAGGACTTGGCAAGGGAGAATGTTCTACCACTTATGAAAATCAAGCTGACATGAACACACTAGGTAAGAAAAATGAAATCTAAACAAGTCTTCTATTCATTTCAAGAGGTTATAAGGCACAATATTGGTAGAGCCTAGTCGTTCCGAAGAGAGGGATCCATTTTAAGACTTAGGAACCTATATTTATAGTAGAATGAGAAAGAGGGAGATTGGGAGATGCCTAGAAGAATGGAAAAGGGGTCATAAGGATTGAGAACATGCAGCTTCCTTAATCCTATTAATGTATTAATTCCAATGTAACTATTTGGTCATAGAGCCCTGATATTTCCACTACATGTAGTCATGGATGGCCACCTTAACCTTCATTGAGCTCTTATGCATCAATTCTATTTACTATAAGGACAAAGTCTTTATATTTATACATCTGACAAGGTCATGATCATGTGTTTTTAACTGGTGATTTTTTTAGATAATGACTATGTTGAAGGACATGCTACTCTCTCATAATCACAAATGTATGCCCTTGCATGAGATATTGAACTTGGTTCCACTATAGATGAAAAGCAATCCAAACTAGTGGTTTTCTTATAGTTTTAATTAATAGATAAAATTCATCAAGTGCATGTTATTGAGTTGATAATAATCTACCACCCCCTTAGTCTACATTAGGTCTAAAAGGTGTATTTTACCTATATAGAGCTCTACTGATAATGCTTGGTCTTGGTGTCCCTATTCTGGTTCAACTTGTGTTGTATATCTTAAATGCATGATCAAATGTAAATGATTATATCTATAGGGCCCACTATTTGAAATCAAATAGCTAATTTATGATCTCAAATTTGACATATTTACTCCTTCCATTTGACATCTACATGACAATATTTGATGTCTACATGACCATCAAATTTAAACCACAATGGATTTTTGCTATGTCTAAAGTTTGACATCCATGTGAATGTCAAATACGTCTGCACGACCGTCAATGACGTTCACTCAACCATCAATTTTAGACTTAAATAGTTTTTTTCCAAGCTTTATTTTGATGTCTATATGACCATAAAACTTATTGGATCAATTTCAAAGGTGTTGGACAAACAATTTCTTTGAAACCATTCAATTCTATCAATTTTTTTCATCACACATATTACTATGGACATTTTATTTGATGGAAATATCTTTGGGTTTTTGACAAGGACATTTTATTTCATACATTTTTTTTGACTAAAATTTGCCTTTAGAAATATTATCTTAGACATTTTATCCAAAAGAATTCTACCTTTGATACTTTTGGATACAGACTTTTGTATCAAGACATTTGTTACAAACAAAATATCTGAAAAAATATGTACTTTAAGATTTTTTTTAGATAAAATGTCCAAAATAATTCCCAACACTTATTCAAATAACTTGAAACAATTTTCCCAAATGAAGCATTAACACTTAGCCCAAAAAATAAAAAAGGTCCACAAGAATTGAACTTAACCAATTAAAATCCCAAGACAATATGCCATGTAAGGACTTATCCAAATAAAGGGTCTTAGACTCACATTTTATTAGTCTACAAGCTCTTATAAATTTGTGCTTGAACCATTTTTAGACTTTTTAAGGCTCAAATGAACTATGAAAACCTGAAGCTTGTGCAAACTTATTCTATGACCTTGAACTACTTGAATACCATGAAACCCACTCGAGAACTAGTTCCTTTCTCTATAGATTAATCAGATTGCACTTTAATCAATATTAAAGTGTTTTAAAATATTTTTGAGAAATTTTGAGATTCTTGGACAACTCATTCTATCTATAAAATCCATTCATTTGCTCATCCATTAGTAACCTGATAGATTTAGGCATATGTTTGGTATGTGGGACAAATTTAGCCAACACCTCTATCAAGTAATTATTGTCATCAAATTGTGCACCCTAGGACTCTCTATGAAGCTCCTTCAATTTGATGTAACATTGAATCATCCCTCAAGTCTGTGGGAACTTGTAATAGAGATGAGTCTCTAGGATTGAAAAAGGCTAGCTCCCTGAATTCTTCTCTACGTGTTTATCACCTAATCTAATGCTTGTTCATAAAAAGAGTCAAGATTTTGTATTAAAAAAAACTATGATAAAGAGGTGATCCACCAAGAATTTATCCCACCAAATATCACACTTATATTGAATAACAATGCTTTCCAAGACCAATGCCATGCATTAAAATATATTAACATAGTTATTTAATGTGAAGGTAACATGCTTGAGACAATCAACTAGATAATCAAATGAAAGGGCAGATTGCACACTATATATATCATTACATACTTGAAATATATTTTAATGAATTTAACACACTTCATATGACCTATTAACATCAGAACCTTTGTTCAAAAATGAAGGGTAAAGGGAATAAGGATGATTCTATCACTTGGATCCACTACACATCACTCACATACTCAAACAAAAGTTCACAACTTTGAATTGGTCTTCTATTCAATGTTCAAAATCAAATTACAATGTCATTTTAGGAAGGCTTCACCATAACAAAAATATGGTCCCCCTAAAATGGTTGAAATGGCTCAATTTATAGAACTTTAAAGAAGAGTGAGTGAAGAGAAGTTGAAGAGACATAAAGACATGTGTCATCAACATGAAAATCAGTTGCATATACATGAGAGATATGGATGAGTGAGCCATGCCATGCTAGTAGTTCTACTTGTCCAAAACAAGTCATGAGAATGGTGGCAAGTGGCATAAAACCTTTAGGAGTGGCATAGAAAACTACTTATATCAAAGATCATCCATGCGCATTTGAAAATGAAAACAAATAAGTTGACAAATCACACTACTAAGGGAAATGGAACTCATGATGATAGTTAAAAAATGTTCTTTCTTACTTCTCATTATCCTTTAGACACCTGTAGTTGTCAATTTCATGGAAGTAATGACTCAAACCATCAACCTATCCATTTTTCTTACTTTGTTTGCACCAGATGCTTAGTATTCAACCATTTTTACCTCCATGTCTACTTTCATATTCCCACCAAGTCTTTTTTAATATAAATGGCTATTCTCCATAGTTTAAAATTGACTTCTTAAAGGCCATCATTCTTTTTTCTTGAATCCCAATAGCTATCTTCAGATAATCTTCCCAAACATTTCCTTCAGATTTTTTGTTTGGTCCTCTTCATTGTAGAGGGATACCCTTCAAAAAAACTATGGAGGACACTTACCCAAAAAATTACCCTTTAGGTAAATTATTTTGGGCACTTTATTTTCAATAATTCCTTCAAAATACTTTCAAGTGTCCTTTAGATTTTCTAAAATGATTTTTTCTTCAGGCTTTTTATCTATTACCCTTTTTATTAGACAATTTTTTTGAAAGAATTCCTTAGACAATCTTTTTGAAAATATTCCTTCAAACTTTGTGAAATGGACCATCTGGAAAGGACACTTGCCCAAAAAATACCCTTTGGAACTTTATGGAGGACCATATGGGTCAGCTGCAAGGTACCCTTCAAAAAAGTTATAAATTACCCTTCATAATTTTTTTGGGTCCATTTTCCTAAAAAAGAACACTTTAGACCTTTTGAAATGTACCCTTCATACTTTTTGTAGAGGGCATCCTATTTGAAAAGTTCCCTTCAGAGAAGATACAAAGTACCCTTTGAAAAAAATTAAATTCCATTTGTTGAAGTTGAAATGATCCCTTCAGAAAAGTTGCAAATTACCCTTTGGCTTTGAAAAGATATCTTTTAGAAAAATGTGTAGGGTAACTATTCGAAGACTTATCCTTCGAGAAAGTTGAAAAGGGAATGTATGAAAGAAATACACTTAAGGAAAAATTCTTCAAATAAAAAGTCTAAAATAATTTGGCAAAGGCTTAAAAAAACTGAAGGAATTTGACACAAGCTTATAAAAGACCAAAATGAACTTTCCAAAATGAAAACACTTGCATTTATTATGGGCTTTTTCAAAGAACATTTCTTCTAAAAAAAAGATAAGTATTGAACTTGGCCAAATTTGAAAGGTGCAAACTTAGGGGTGTAATTTGACCAACATTCTTGGTGATTCTAAGGTATGGCATGATTGTTATGCCTAAGACCTATTGCCTAAATCCTTTTATTGGGCATGAAGTCATGCAAATGAGAACTCAGATTTTCATGATAAGACCTTGGATTGACAATAAGACAATTGACATTACACAATACACACATAAAACAAAATGAAGGAAATGCATTTATGTTGCAAAGTACTTAGGGAACGCAATAGCAAACCAAAACAAAACTAGACTAACACACACACCTATGCTACTATTTACAAGATATAATTTCAAGGACTAATCTAAAAACTTTAGATGTATCCCATTCATAGGAATATGCAATTCTTCTCCATTCATCTTGGTCAATTTAAAGGAGTTGCTTTGCTTGCACTTGCCAATGATGGAAGGGCCACTCCACAAAGCATCAAAATTTGTATGTTTACCCAATTTTGCTCTATCTTGATCCCATTTTAGAACCAAGTCACTTTCTTTGAACACTCTTGTACTTGTTCTTTTTTCAAAGGACTTTTTCATGAGTACTTTGTGGTTTTCCATGGTTTCATTAGTTTTATCAATCTAACTTCCATTAGAGTATTTTCAAGTATTTCTAGTTGATGCGCATGTCCTAGAGTAGGGAGATCTTGAGAGATGGAAAGCATAGCTTCTCTCCCATAAACAAACATAAAAGGACAGTTACCAATTGACCTCTTAGGAGTAATCCTATCAGCCCATAAGGTTATCTTCAACTTGGTTTGCCATGCTCTTTGATTATTTTCTAATATCCTCTTGATGATCTTGATGAGATTATTATTAGTAGACTCAGCCAATCCATTACCTTGAGGGTAATAATTGGATGAGGTACTCAAGTAAACTCCATTCCTATTTTCCCACTCAAAATTTATAGCACCTATGAAAGCAAGTAGATTATTATAAATGATAGTATAGGGGACTCCAAATCTTGTTGTGATACTCTCATAAATCTCCAAGATTGCATTTTCATTTTCCTCTTTCAATGTAATAGCCTCTACCCACCTTGTGAAGTAATCAATAGTAGTCAATATCCATTCGTGTCTAGCACTTGATGGAGGGTTAATCATACCAATGAAATTAAGGCCCCATTGTCTGAAAGGCTATTCCACCTAGATAGGATTTAATGGAAGGGCTGAAAGTTTCTATTTTCCTAAAAAGAAGACACATTGAGGACAACTCCTAAACCAAGAGTAGTAATCCTTGAAAATGATAGGCCAATAATACCTATCCCTCATTATCTTTATATCTATTTTTTCAAGGAGAAATGACCTCCATCTACACCATTGTGAAACTTTTCCAACAAGATGATAAACTAATCATTTTCAACACACCTTAGTAGCACACCATTCACATCCTTTCGAAAGAGAATACTATCTACAAGACAATAAGGAATGGTTTACAATCTAAAATACCTTCTTTGTGACTTGTTCAAACCATTAGGACAATTACCATTTTAGAGGAAACCAATTATGTCTTGTGTCTAACTTTGAATTGGTATGTGACTAGTTGGTTGGGGATGAGCTTGGTTAACCAAGACTTCTTTTCTTGGCCCTTGAAGATCTGAAGATATATGTTCACATAGCCCCTTTCCTCTTACCAAGTTTGTTACCTTGATATTAACATCATACTCCATACCTTTGTGATCCACCTAGCTCTCTTTTCATTGAGGTCTTTGCTTAGGAGTAACTCTTTGGTGTTAGGATGAGAGACCATGACATGTACATTTTTATTTGAAACCATGTGCCTAAACTTTTTCAAACCTCTTATCATAGCTAGAGTCTGCTTCTCATCAAATGTGTACTTGACCTCATAACCTTCCTATCCTTGACTAAAGAATACAATGGGTTGTTCAACTTCCTTATCATTCTTTTGCATAAGCATAGCTAACATTGTGTCAAGGTTAGAAAAAGTATAGAGTATGAAATCCTTGGAAAATCTTGGGTTCAAGAGAGTAGGAGATTGGGAAATTTCTTGTTTGATTGCCTCAAAATTGTTATTACCTTCTTTTGTCTAACAAAAATCATGGTTCTTATTGAGCATGGTTGTAATAGGCTTCACCAAAGTAGTAAATCTTGAAATAAACCTTCTTACAAATTTGATCTTGCCTAATAAACTTTGAAAACATTTCTTGTGTAGAGAAATAGACAAGCCTAGAATGGCTTCAATATTTTTAAGATCAATAGACAAGCCTTCCTTTAACACAATGTGACCCAATAATTTGCCTTCATGAATAACAAAGATACATTTTTTTGGGTTAAGAGAATATCTAAACTCTTTACACTTATAAAATACTTGTCTTAGATGTTTCATGTGGTCATTAGCATCCTTGGAAAAAATAGTTATATCATCAAGGTATACAAGCAAAAACTCATTGATCAAACCATTAAAGGTTATGCCCATTGCTCTTTGGAAAGTAGCACCAGCATTAGATAAACCAAAAGGAATATTTCTATATGCAAATGTTCCCCATTTTGTGGTGAATTTTGTCTTGAATTGATCCTCCTCATTCATCAATATTTGGTTATAACCTGAATAGCCATCAAGTAGTGAAAAGCATTGAGAACCTAAAACCAATTAAAAAATTTGCTCCATGGAAGGTAGTGAATAGTGGTCTTTGAGTGAAACTCTATTCATATCCCTAAATTCCACATAGATTCTGATCTATCCACTCTTCTTTCAAATAGATACAAGCTTAGCTACCCAAGTTGAGTGTTTTATAGGAAAAATAATCCCAGACTCAATTAATTTGGTGAGCTCTTTTTTCATTAGTTCCTCTATCTTGGAATTGATAGGCCTTTGATTTTGCCTAACTGGTTTAGCTCTAGGTTCTAACTCAATGGTGTGATGAGCTAGACCTAGATCAAACCCTTTCAAATCCTTGTATTCCCAAGAAAATATATCATGAAATTCTTTACACAATTCAATAAAGGCTTGTCTTTCAAAAAGAGAACATATCTTACTAATTTTTAAAAGTTCGTCCTTAAATATCAAGATCCTTTCGTAGTTCTCTTCCTTTGTATACATGCTTACCCTTTCCTTCCTTCTTTGATCATCTTCATTGAACACACTATCCAAAGTAACCAGCCCCTTTGGTATATTTGTTTATCTTTAGCTGGATAACTTGTTCTCCATATTGATTGTGAAGCTTCTTTTGATTCTCTGAAGAAAATTCTAATTCATTTTGAATGAAGTGTACAATGTGTTTATCAGTCTCAAACACTTGACAAGACACTTTATTATCTAGAATAGAATGTCTCACACTAACTTTGATGTGAGGTTGGTCTTTCTCTTTACTTACATTAGTAACCATATCAAAGTGTGATCCTATCACAGCCAACCTGTCAGCTTGTTCATTTGAGTCTCTTTGTATAGGTTGGATATTGAAAGCATCAAAGTCCTCAATTAGATTCCACACCCTATGAATGCAGGACTTAAGCAAAGGGTTCTTGGCTATAGCTTGGTTTCTCACTTGATGTATAATCAATTCACTATCTCCATATACCTTCAAATTATTGATTCCCTTTCTCTTTTCCCATTAGAGGCCATGAACCAAGCCTTCATATTATGTCACATTAAAAGTAAAACTAAAATGGATTCTATATGAAGAATAATATTGGTTCTTTGAAGGAGAAACCAACATGACAAAAACTCCTACCCCTACCTTGATTCTAGAGAAATCAAAAAACATTTCCCATATCCCTTCAATTTCATGATCCTCATTAGTGAGTGATGGTATAGGAATGTTCTTCTCATGTATACAATATAGTCCTAATTTAGTTTCTTCTATGATTGTGTTGACCAAATTTTAGCCCTTCAAGCCAAAATTGGGCACCTCTTTTTCCCAAAAAAATTTGAGTCTATACCCTTGTCCAAGTTTAGTATGTAAGTTTCATTTGGAAGAAGTGTTCGTATACAAAGCCTGAAGTCTTTTACATAAAAAACCCAAGTGTTTTCATTTTGAAATCTTTGTTCTTTAGTCTTTCAGCTAAGTCTTTTGCAATGATTTTTTTTGGGTTTTTGTTATAAGCTTTTGCTAAATTCTTTCAGACTTTTTATTTGAGGATTTTTTCCTTAAGTTTATTTCTTTCAAAATTTTCATTCAGTGTAATTACTTTGATAAAAATATTGAGACAACTTTTTCGAAGGGTATGTTGCAACTTCTCCAAAGGACTTTTTTTTTAAGCTAAAAGACACATTTTTTTGAAGGGCACTTTGGCTCAGTTCAAAGTTTTTGAATGGTATTTTTTCCTTTTGAAAGGGTCATTTAAAAAAAATATGAATGGCACTTTTATTTTTTGAAGGTTACTTTCATTTCTTCTAAAGAAAACTTGCCTTTCCGAAGGGATCTTTCCAAAAAATCTGAAGGAAAGAATTTTTTCATATATGTTGTCTCAAACAAATTTTTTGAAGGTACATAACAATTTTTCTAATGGGAAACTCAAAAGATAAGGGCATATTCAATATTATGAATGGTCACTTACAAATTTTCTGAAAGGCACTTCAACTTTTCTGAAGGACTTTTTCAGGAAGGTGGACTATTTTAAAAATCCGAAGGGTATTTTTTTTCTTTCAAAAGATCATTTACAAAAGTTGAAGGACACTTTCAAAAAATCTAAAGGGTCACTTGAAATAATCTAAAGGGTATGTTTCCTTTCAAAATGGGTCTTTTTCAATTTCCTGAAGGGTCATTTCAAAGAAACAAAAAGGGCCAAACAGAAAGTCTGAAGAAATTCTTTCAAAGAAATTGTTTGAAGAATTCTTTTGGAAAACGTATAAAGGTGCTAAAGTCCATTTCCTTTGGACATTTTGTGCACAAAAATTGTTTAAGGCATGAAAGACCAAACTGAAATAAAAGAATAAAAAGAGACAAAAGACCCAAATAAATTCTTTCAGGAAAGTGATGAAGCAAGAAGTCTGAAGAAATAAAATTCTAAATAAAATACCCAAAGGAGTGATGGCCCATAACGCGTCAATTTTAGATTTCAAAATCTACATGTTAGAGTTTAAAATAAAGGCTCGATTAGAACCATAAGGAAAAGATAGAGGTGAAAAATGGCAAATATCCTAAGCATCTAGTGTATAGTAGGCATGAATAAGCAGGTTGATAGTTCAGGTTGTTGCATTGTTACATAGTTTGATGAGCAATAAAGAGCAGCTAGCATCAAAATAAAATTCCAATAGATGGACTCATTTATAGCAAAATGTAGTTTAAAATATCTTGATTTCATTAATGTAACCATGGGAAAAGCATCTTATATAATGTATGTAACTATTTCTTTTCATAGAGTGACACATGTCTAAGTGACCCTTGAACTCCCTTGGCTCAAACACTCTCTCAAAGGCTATATATATACATTCTCTTGGATCATTTTATAGCTTCCACTGGTTATGGTGAAACTCTAGCTAGATTTGTAATTATAGAAATATTGAAGAAATATACAAGTGATTTTTCCATTCATACATTATACTATTGAGTATAGGTTTGAATCTTATTGATAATGACTAGTGAAATGTTACTTTTCTAGCATGTCAATCCATGGTCACTTACCAATGTGCAAAAGGGATGTTGTTTTATGTCTCTATTAATATTCTTTACTAAGTGTATAATATTCTTAGAAGTGGTATATCTTTATTCCCTTTGTGTAATTATTCATCATGCTCCTAAGTATCAAATACCTTCCTAAATCTAACTTACAAAATATTGATATAGAAATGTCTTTTTGTTTTGAATTTGAGTGAAACATCCTTGTTTACCTTCAAGTATTGGATTTTCAGTCAAATAGGAGGATATTACATATTGGTGCATTACCATTTTGTTTCCTTAGCTATTTTTCTTAACCTTTTTCATATACAATTGATAGATTAGAGAGAGCTTTAAAGATGCATCAAAGGGAGTTAGCCCTTAATCTATAAATTCATCTCAATGAAATTGGCACCCATAGCAAGAGAGATGATTCCATTTTTCCACTTGGATGAGGAGAAATAAGCATCTCTTCAAGGGTGCAAATCCAAACATTAATAGTTTTTGGCATACCCGGTGGGACCTCTCAATCCTGAAAGATTGTTTAAGATTGGTACTAGTCTTGGCATTATTGAAGATTGAAAGAAACATCTACATTCACTACTTGGTGGCTCCATTAAAGAATTCAAGTTTTTGGTTGATGATCAATTCCTATTTTCCATGCCAAAGGTGACCACTAGGTCTACAGCTAAAGGTGTACCCTTCAAGTTTGTGGAATTACCTCCATATTTCACCAAAAGGTATAGATTTGTAAGCACTCATCATTATAAAAGAGATTTTGTGTTTAAAGATTATAAATTTGTGTTACATTCCATTCCCAACATCCATAGTGACCATTCAAAAATGGATAGAAGACAACCTTTTGTGCCTTTTAGTTGGGCATCTCCCTTGCATCTTGCCTAACATGATCAAATTCTAGGATCTGCCCTTAAAAGTGTCTCATATTTTAGTGGAGATGGTCCAATTACTACCATTGAGCACATCAATAATATATAAAATCTTTGTAATATCCATAATATTACCCAACAAAATTTAGCTATTTAGTTATTGGCCTTGTCTTTCAAAGGAATAGTTTTAGACTGGTATGGGACTCTACCTATAAATTCTATTGGCTTATGGGATGAGTTGGGGACTCTATTGACTAATAGGTTTGGTGAAAAGAGTGATCACCTATTTTTAGATAAGAAATTAACATAATAAAGAGGTCACCACATGAATTCATATAGGATTTTAATAATAGGTTTTTAAAAACTTGGGATAGAATCCCAATTCTTGTGGGTCCAACCGTAAACTATGAATTTTTGTACTACTTGAAACAATTAAATAGTGACATTAACATGATGATCTAATCCATGAGTGGAGAAAAATTACATGTTTCCTATAAAATATCCATAAATTATAAGAATTGTCTTGTCCAAGTGATAAAGATACCTCCTAGACCTCTAATGCCATTATTCCCTAATTTGCATTCTCCTAGTCAAAGTGCATTACCCACTTTAGCTCCTCTACCTGGTCAATAAAAATATACCATTTCCCCTACCAATGAAATTAATGAATTCAAAATCCTACTTCAAATTTTTACTAATGAATTGGTTTCTCTCAAAAGACAACAAGCCCAAAACTGTAGGCCTTATCAGTCCTACAACCAGTTTGGACAAATAAATAGACCTCCTTTTCAGGGGCAATAATCAGTGACAAGGCCAAATCATCCATGGAAATCCTTATAAAATTTATAATACTATTCTCCCTCATCCTCCAAATCCCTTTTTCCCACTCAAAACAATTTGGTCTAGGAACAACCCAACTACCCTTATTTTTAGCAAGGTCAAGAACAGCTTGCTTATGCCAATGAGATGCAAAATCAAGGCATGACTACACAAGGTGATCAAACATCTCAAATTTAAAATTTTGAGATGATAAAATAATTTATGATATAGATTATATATTTTTAGTCTAATTCCATTCTCATGAATCATTTGGAGGGTGAGTTTTGTGTCATTAATTACATGGGGAATACAAGCAATCAGAATGCTAGTGTGGTTGCCAATACTAAATCAAATAAAAGGGCCATTGAAGATGTTCAAGGAACCAATAAAGGACATATTTTGACTCATAAATAAGCTCATATGGGAGGAAATCCTGATTAAAGTCATAAATCATAATAAAATTAAAGGATTCTAAATTTTAGGATAGCTGTTATAACCCTACCTCCAAAAGTTGCATCACTGGGTGCAAATGTTCATAAAGAGAACACCAAGGAAAGTAATAGTTCCATTAATGTTGTGGAATATATAAATAATATTAATATTAACATCTCATTATCATATTATATATCATTACCAAGGCATAAAAATATACTCTAAAAGGAATTGCATGGATTGGGTACACAAGCTGGGCCATCTAGAAGTGACAATGTGGTTTTGCTCAATATAACTCAATTAATAGATGGTCAGGTGAAGAAAGATGAGAAGACTCATCCTTTATACCTATATTTAACTATTTTTATTTCTTTTTTCATAATTTCATCTTAGATATTAGATAAATCACATCAGTTATGCCCAAATGCATAGCAGATAAGCTAGGCATCAAATGCGAGCCAATGACTAAAGGAGTTTTGTAATTAGATGGATCACCAGCCAAGACTTTGGGGTTTGTGAAAGGTTTGAAATTGATCCTTAATTTTTTTCCTACCTTTTAAATTCCTCATGATGTGGTGGTAGTATATTTACCTCCCTATTTTTATCTTTTCTTTTCAAGAGACTTTACATCCAAGATAGGTGGATACTTGGCAGCTAATTGGTCCTACATTATGTTTAGAACAAAATATGGCACTAAAGTGAAGATTAAGTTAGAACCTATTCATAGAGATATCTTGGAACCATATTCACCTAAGGTATCAAATGTTTACTATGATATCATTTATTAAGAGGAGTTTCACATTGATCAATCCCCATCATCTTCCCTTGAAGGAGTTTATAATTTGTTCCTAGATGAGTGGGGAGATGACAACTATGTACATGATCCTTATAATTTTATTGAGTAATCTCATCTTGGAGTATATTATATGCATTATAAGGATTATTTCAATCCAAATTTGATGAAATCAAGTGAGGATGTGAATAGCTTGTGGCAGATCTTCTTTGATGGGTCTAAAAGCAAGATTGGGGCAGGTGGTGGAGCTATGTTGGTTTCACCTTCAAAGGAAAGGTATTTTTCAACTTGTAGGTTTTAGTTATCTTTTTTGTGTAATTTATAATAATATGATTCCCTCATTCATGGCCTCAAGTGGTCAAGGAAAAGAGGTGTCAAATAATTGTAAGTTTTTGGTGATAGCAAGCTCATTATCAATCAAGTTAGAGGGCAAAATTTTACCAAGAACTCCTTGCTCAAGTCCTATAAGCACAGAGTTTGGGACCTTGTAGAAGACTTCATGGAATTTAAAATCACTTCTATTCCAAGGGAAGATAATAATCATGCTGGTAGAGTGGCATCTATTGGTGCTCAATTTGATGTTACAAAAGGCATAAGAGAAGATAAGAATCAACCTCATCTAAAAGTGATTGTGAGACCTTCTATACCATATAATGTCACCAATTGGAAATTATTTTAGAGTGATGAAAAAATGTCCCTCTTACTATAAGAAGAGGATGAGCTCTCTACAAAGAATCAATCTAAGCTTCAATAGCAATATGGAGGGAAAATTGTATAGCTGAAGTCCAACAACCTTCCTAAAGGCCTAGTGACTCTTGAAAGCATATTCAATGAAGATGACTAGATCAAAAAGGAGAAATTAATAATGTCAACCAAGAAAGAGAATTATGAAAGGGTATAAATATTTAAATATAGTTTAATTTAACTAGGGAAAGTATTTATTATTCAAGAGAGGCATGATTTCATTAAACTATGCAAGGAGTTTACTGATATTTTTGCATGGGAGTATAGTGATTTGAAGGGTTTTGACCCAATATTGGCTCAACACACAATAAAGCTAGATTATAATGTAAATAAAATACAAAGGCCAATCAATCCTAATATTGAACCTCTCATGAGGAAATAACTCACCAAATTGATTGAGTCCAAAATCATCGTTCCCATCAAGCATTCTTCTTGGTTAGCCAACTTGGTCCCTATTAGAAAGAAGAATGGGGAGATCAGGGTGTATGTGGACTTTAGGGACTTGAATAGAGTGTCTTTGAGAAACCATTATCCCCTCCCTTCCATGCAATAAATGGTAGTGAGAGGTTTTCCCTCTTAGATGGTTATTACATGTACAATCAAATTTTGGTGAAAGAAAGTGACCAATACAAGATGTTCTTCACCCCCAAATGTGTCACATATGCCTATAGGAATATCCATTTATATTATCAAATGTTGGAGCTACTATCTACCGTACAATGGATATGGCTTTCTAAGGACTAATCAATGACATTGTATTGGTTTATATTGATGATGTGGAAGTTTTCTCTAAGGATACAAACAATCATTTAAAGCACTTGAGGAATATTTTTGAGAGGTGTAGAGAGTTTGGGATCTCCCTAAACCCAAATAAGTGTGTGTTTATTATTTATGAAGTAAAAATTTTAGTCCACATTATTTCCAAGAAAGGTTTGTCCATTGATCTAGAAAGGGTAAGTGCCATCTTGGCATTGTCTTTACCTAGACATAAGAAGGGTCTACAAAGCTTCTTTGGTAAGATAAATTTCATTAGAAGGTTCATTATTTATTTTGATAACCTAGTCAAGCCCTTGACCTCCATGCTAAGGAAAGATGAGATATTCACTTAGATAGGAAGGAGGAAAGAAAGTTTTGAGGAGATTAAGTAAACCATTGCCAAGGCCCGTAATCTTTCAAGTCCTAAATTCTCCAAGGCCTTCAAACTATATAATTTTGGGAATGAATAGGTAATATATAACATGTTTACTCAAGATAATGATGAATATTTGGAACAACCTATTACCTTTTTCAGTCAAGGTTTAGAAGGCTATGAAAAAAGATACACATATGTTGAGAAACAAGTGCTTTAAATCATAAGGAGTTTGAAGAAGTTTAGGCATATGTTGTCTAGCAACAAGATTCACATTTTTTTGCCTCATCCTAGTGTAAAAGACTTTCTATTGAGTAGATACTTGAATGAGAAAAGGGTGGTTGGATCACCAAAGTAATGGAATATGATGTGGAGATCAAAACAACCAAGTTAGTAAAAGGAAAAGGATTGTGTGAGCATCTTACTTTAGATTTGAAAGAGCCAAGGGAGGTTGTTTTATCACTTCATGATGATCCTATTGTATATATACCTTCAGCCACAAGGATTTGGACCACAAGACATGATTCATTTCCTTCAAACTAGTGAGTGTCCATAAGGTCTTGATAGAGCTAGAAGAAGATATTTTAGGTTATAATCCATTCCTTATGTACTGGTTGATGGAGTGATTTTTAGAAAGTAATTTTCATGTGTGTTTTTGAGGTACATTTATTCATATTATATTGACAAAGTATTACATGAGTTCCATGATTCGCTAGCTAGTGGCCATTTTGCTCTAAGAAATATAGCTACTAAGGTTATGACAGTTGGATACTTTTGGCCTAGCTTTTTTAAATATACCAATGTTTGGGTAAGGAAATGCCAAAAGTGTACTCTTTTTTATGGAAAAAATCTAGTTGCCTTGCCTCTTCATCCAATCCAGGTTGAGTAACCCTTTATGCAATGGGGTTTGGATTTCATAGGTCTGATCAATCCTCCTAGTTTTGGTCACAAGTGGGTGTTGACGGCCATTGATTATTTTACAAGATGGGTAGAAGATGTAGCTCTTAAGGAGGCAAATGAAAACTCTATCTTGGACTTCTATGAAGGTATAGTAACTAGATTTGGAGCTCCTTCAACAGTCATTTTAGATAATGCATTAGCCTTCTTAGGAACAATGACAAGTGAATGGGATTTGAAGTATGGCATCTATCTTAGCACCTCCTCCAACTACTATCCTTAATGAAATGGACTAGATGAGTCCACGAACAAGAATTTGATCGAGATCATAAAAATAATTATAGAGGATAATCAAAGGACTTGGCATACCAAGTTGAAGGCAACCCTTTGGGATGATAGGATCACCCCAAAAAGATAAATTGGGAAATCATGATGCACACTTTTGTATGGAAGGGAGGATAAGTTTCCTATCTCACTTGAGTTACTAGCTTTAGACCTCACATATCAGTTGTTGTTGTTATAGAATGATAGCATATAATTCAAGCTATATGAGTTGATGGAGCTTGAGTAGACAAGAGATAAAGCTATGTATATTATGATAACTCACCAAGAGCAAACAAAAAATTATTTTGACAAGAAATCTATGCAAAGGAGTTTCAAAGAAGGAGACATTATTCTAAAATGGGATGAAGATAGGGCCAAGCCTAGGTGATACACAAAGATTGATAGTTTGTGGAGTGTCCCATATATGATCACACAATTCAAACAACAAAATTATTTCCAACTCTCAAGGTTGGATGGAGAGGAGCTGCATATCCTAGTTAATGGGATATATCTAAAACAATGTTACAAAGTTTCTCTTTCCCTTTGTACATAATTTCCTATTTTTCTTATGTTTCCTAAGTGGTTATGCACATGTGTGAGTTTGTCCTGGTCTTGTTTTGTGTTATCTTTACTTGGTCTTGTTTTTTATGTGTGGTGTGTTTCCTTGTGTTTTGTTTTTCCATAATCCTTGTTAGTTATCTTCAAGAATCTATTGACTCCATTGGCCCTGAGTTGGATAAGGCTGCTGGTCTAGTTAGTATAGAAGGCATACTACCCTTGTGAGTCACCAATTTATTGACCAAATTTTATCTCTTTAGGACAAAATTGGGCACCCCTTTTTACAAAAAAAGTATCTGAGTCTATACCTTTGTCCAAGTCCAATATGCAAGTTTCATTTAGAAGAAGTGTTCTTATACAAAGCTTGAAGTCTTTTACATAAAAAACCCAAGTGTTTTCCTTTTGAAATCTTTGTTCTTTAGTCTTTCATCTAAGTCTTTTGCAATGAATTATTTTAGGTTTTTGTTTTAAGCCTTTGCCAAATTCTTTTAGACTTTTTGTCCTAGGATTTTTTCAAGATAAAGGACTTTTTTTTTCAAGATAAAGGACACTTTTTTGAATGGCACTTTGGCTCGATTCAAATTTCTTGAATGGTATTTTTTCCTTTTGAAAGGGTCATTTTCAAAAAATCCAATGGGCACTTTTATTTTTATGAAGGGTACTTTCATTTCTTCCAAAGGACACTTGCCTTTTCGAAGGGATCTTTTCAAATAATCTGAAGGAAAGAATTATTTCAGACATTTTGTCTGAACTAACTTTTTCAAAGGTCCATAACAGTTTTTCAAAAGGGAAACTTAAAAGAGAAGGGCATATTCAATCTTTTGAAAGGTCACAACTTTTTCAAAAGTCACTTCAGCTTTTTTGAAGGATAGGTGAAAACTTTTTTGAAGGACTTTTTCAAGAAGGTGGACCATTTCAAAAATCTGAAGGGTGTTTTTTTCTTTCAGAAGATCATTTCCAAAAGTTGAAGGACATTTTCAAAAAATATAAAGGGTTACTTGCAAGAATCTAAAGGGTGTGTTTCCTTTCAAAAGGTGTCTTTTTCACTTTCTAAAAGGGTCATTTCAAAGAACCAAAAAGGGCCAAACAAAAAGTCTAAAGGAATTATTTTAGAGAAATTGTCTAAAGAATTCTTTTGGATACTTAAAAAAGTGCCAAAGTCCATTTCCTTTGGAAATTTTGTCTACAAAAATTGTTTAATGCATGAAAGACCAAGCTGAAATAAAATAAAAAAAGAGACAAAATACCTAAACAAATTATTTTGAGAAAGAGTCGAGACAAGAAGTTTGAAGAAATAAAAGTTCAAATAAAATACCCAAAGGAGTGATGGCCCACAACACATCAATTTTAGACTGCAAAAACCAGCCATTAGAGTTTAAAAGAAAGGCTCGATTAGAACCAAAAGGCAAAGATAGAGGTGATAAATGGGAAAGATCCTAAGCATTGAGTTTAAATTAAGCATGAATAGGTAGGTCAACGGTTCAAGTTGTTGCACCATTACATTGTTTTATGAGCTAGTAAAGAGTAGCTAGCATCAAAACAAAATTCTAATAGATGGACTCATCTATAGCAAAATGTAGTTTAGAATATATTGATTTTGTTGATGTAACCATGGGAAAAGCATCTTATAGAATGTAATGTAACTTTTTCTTTTCTTGGAGTGGCACATGTTCAAGTGACCCTTAAACTCCCTTAGCTTGACCTCTCTCTCTCAAAGGCTATATATATGCATTCTCTTGGCTCATTTTGTAGCCTCCACTGGTTATGGTGAAACTCTAGAAAGATTTATACTTGCAAAAATCTTGAAGAAATATACAAGTGATTTCTCCATTCACACATTATAATATTGAGTATAGGTTTGAATCATGTTGATAATGACTAATGAAAAGTTAATTTTCTAGCATGTCAATCCATGATCACTTACCAATGTGCAAAAGGGATGTTATTATAGGTCTCTGTTAGTATTCTTTACTAAGTGTATAAGAGTATTAGAAGTGGTGTAGGTTTATTCCCTTTATGGAATTATTCATCACCCTACTAGGTGTCAAATACCATCCTGAGTCTAACTTATGAAATATTGATGCAATAATATCTTTTTATTGTGAATTTGTGTGAAACATCCTTGTTTACCTTTAAGTAGTGGATTTTTAGTGAAATAGGAGGATAATACATATTAGTGCATTACCATTTTGTTTCCTTAGAAATTTTTATTAACCTTTTTCATATATATTTAATAGATTAGAGAGAGCTTTAAATGGGCATCAAGGGGAGATATCCCTTAATCTATAGATTCATTTCAACAAAATTACCACCCACAACAAGAGAGATGATTCCATTTTACCATTTGGATGAGGATAACTAAGAATCTCTTCAAGGGTGTAAATCTAAGTGTCAACAAAATGTATAAGGGTCATGTTCATAAGTTTTAGTACCATAATCATTAAGAAAGAGGTCAGAAATACCTTTAAGGGGAAAGGATGTTTCACCACTAATGGCACCTTTGTCTTTCTCACTAATCATATAATTTTGATTTGAACTTGTCTCCATATATGGTTTGATGTGGAACATTACCAAGGGTTGTGTTCTTATAGTTACTTTAGCTCCATATCTTGTTTTAAAGGCTAGAAAAGACCAATCATCTATAAGGTACCCTCCAATCTTAGCTATGAAGTCTCTTGATAAGAAAATAGCAAAATGGGCTAGAAGATCAACCACCACAATGTCTTGTAGGATAGGAAAACTTGGATAATCATGCAAGAAAACTTTAAAACCTTTAAGCAACACCACCATATTGACTAGAGTTTAATTAAGATGCAACACACCCATGTTATGAGGCTCATATTTTAGTCTCAATTTATCAGCAACCACTTTAGGCATAACTATGGTACTATCCCCACTATCTAAAATGTAGTTGTGAACCAATTTGTCTAGCATAATGATCATGAGGTAGAAAGGTGGAGGATTTTTAGATTTTGGTGGAGGGATCTAAAATATGATTTGGTGTGTTGGTAAGGGCCACTCCATGGTACTTTGGATCTTGAGCAGCTACATTGATATTAGCAAGTTGTTCTTGTAGAATTTTATTTTGACCAAGCATATGTAATACTTCCCAAAGAGAAATGCTTGTCTTGTTATTATTTAAAGAAAATATAATGTTTAGAGAGGAAGTATTCACCTTGTCTTACATTTATAAAGGTAATAAAGGAGCTTGAACTTGTTTTACTAGAGGTTTGGTAGCCTTACTCACATTATGACTTTGAGGAGTAGTGTGACTAGTAGGATCTGCTACATTGGGACTTGCACTTTGTAACCTTGGAGAGGCACTACTTGGAATCACTTGTGATACTGGATTATCTCCTAAATCCCTATTTTGAGCACTTATTTTGGTTGTAACTGATGTATTTTAATTCAACACATAATCATCTTCTACTTATAAATTCATAAAACTAGTACTTTGGTTGCTATCTTCTCCTTAAACATGTCTTTGCATGAGATTTTCTTCTTCTGATGTAACATAAGGAGTAGCTCCTTCTTAAGTTACCAAATCTTGATTACCTTCTCCACCATTATCATAAACTAACCTTGATATTTCCCCTAATGATCCAAATGTTCCTCTCCTTAAACTAGATTGGTGTGGACTAGAATAATATCCTTTGTGGATGGAATGGGATTAGGATTATAGGCATTAGGATTCCTATTGAAACTTTGTTGACCTTACCCTCTTCCTTGGTTAGTGTATTGGGGTGGAGACCTAATTCTTTGTTAAAGATAGTATTGCAGATTAGGTAGAGCACTTGCATATATTTTTGCTTGCTTAAGCTAGGATTGAAAATATTATATCATCTCATCCTTATCTATATCATCATCCACCTTCTTGGGAGCATTTCTCAATTTCACATTAGTATTGGGAGGTTGTGCTATGCTTGGGGCTTCAATTGAATTATGATACAATAAAGGCATAGGGACTCTTAGAGGTAACTTTCTAGCTTGTATCACACTATTCTTAGCTTTAATGGCTATCTCATATGCTTAAGGTAAATTAAATCCTCCCATTAATTGCAACATTATTGCTAAATTAGTTCCAATAGCCTTAAGATAGGTGGGGAATACAAAGCTTGAGGAGGCCTCATAATAGGTGGTAGCCTATGCCATGTTCTTTGAAACCTTTTATTGAAATCTTCCAAGGATTCATTAGGACCGCTCTTTATCACATTTAGTTGGTGAATTAGTGAAGTATGGTCACTCTTATTTTTGAACTTATTTACCAATAACTCTCCAAAACCATCCCAATTATTAATACAACCACCTTCCAATGTCCTATACCAATCAAGTGCCTTCCCTTTTAGAGACATGGCAAGTAATCTAGTATCTATGTTAGCTTGTGTGATATTATGGAAGTTGTAAAAGTTTGAAATTACACTAATATGTTAAGATGGGGTAATATGAGCCTCTCCATTGAAATTTGGGAGACTTTTCATAGCATTAAGAGGAACAAGATCATACACAGGAATGTTAATTAGATTTTGGGTGTCGAAGGCTAGGAAATGATCTCTTCTATCCTTCTCTTCTTCCTCTTGATCTACTATTTCCTCAAATTTCTCTTCTTCCCCTTCAAAACATTCTTCTTCAGGATCTCTAAAGGTTGGAAATGGTTTAGGGTGTTGTTCTTCGAGAGGATATCCAAGTTGAGGGAATTAATTTAAAATCCTATTAAAAGATGATCTAGTGAGGAAAATGAAGCATATTATGGAAAACCTGATCTAAAAATAGATATTCTCACCTTTTGGATTCACCAAATTCTATATTAGAAACACTTCTTCAACTTTAGGCTTGTCAAGACTAGCATTCACCTTGACATATACACAATTAAGACTAGCTATCCCACCAAATGTGCCATAACTATTGTCATCAAATTATGCACCCTAGGATGCTCTATAAATATCCTTAAATTTGATGCAATATTGAATCATCCCTCAAGTTTTTTGGAACTTATAATAGAGATGAGTCTCTAGGATTGAAAAGGGCTAGCTCCCTGAATTCTTCTTTAAGTGTCTATCACCTAATCTAATGGTTGTTCATGAAAAGAGTCAAGAGTTTGTATAAAATAGAAAACTATTCTAAAGAGGTTATCCACTAAGAATTTATCCCACTGACTATCACACTTCTACTAAATAACAATGTTTTCTAGGCCTAATTCCATGCATTGAAAGATATTAACATAGTGTTTCAATGTGAAGGTAACATGCTTGATATAATCAACAAGATAATTAACCTAAGGGGTATATTTCACACCATAGATACAATTGCATACTTGAAAGATATTTTAATTCATTTAAAACACTTCACATGACCTATTAACATTAGAGCCTTTGTTTAATCATGAAGGGTAAAGGGAGTAACGACGATGCTATCACTTGGCTCCAATATACATCATGTGACAAAATTTCACAACTCATAATTGGTCTTGTATTCAATGTTCAAAAACAAAGTGAAATTTCATTTTAGTAGGCCTTCACCATACCAAAAATGTGGTCCCCATGTAATGGTTGAAATGGCTCAATTTATATAACTTTGAGGAAGAGAGGGAAGAGAGTTAAAGAGACACAAAGACATGTGTCATCGACATGAAAATTAGTTAAAAATACATGAGAGAGATGGATGAGTGATCCATGCCATGCTAGTAGGTCTACTTGTCCAAAACAAGTCATGAGAATTGTGGCAAGTGGCATAAAACCTTCAGGAGTGGCACAAGAAACTGCTTCTATCGAAGATCATCCATGAGCACTCAAAATTGAAAATAGAGAATCCAACACATCACACTACTAAAGGAAATGGAACTCATGATGATAGTTATAAAATGTTATTTCTAACTACTTTTTATCCTCTAAAAACTTGTAGTTGTCAATTTTATGGAATCAATGACTTAAACCATCAACTTATCCATTTTACTTGCTTTATTTGCAACAGATGCTCAAGATTCAACCATTTGTTACCTCTACGTCTTCTTTCATGTTCCCACCAAGTCTTTTTAAATTAAAAAATTATTATTCATAGTTTAAAATGGACTTCTTATGGGACATCATCCTTTTTTTTCAAATCCCAATAGCTATCTTAAAAAATTCTTCTCGAACATTTCCTTCAGCTTTTTTGTTTGGTCCTCTTTGCTACGGAGGGATACCCTTCAAAAAAATTGTGGACACCCTAAAATTTACCCTTCATGGAAATTGTTTTAGCCACTATCTCCAAAAAAATTCCTTTGGAAAAGTTACAAGTGTCCTTCAGCTTTTCTAAAATGATCTTTTCTTTAGACTTTTCATCTCTTACCCTTTTTATCAAATAAATTTTTTGAAAGAATTCCTTAGACAATCTTTAAAAAATAATTCCTTTGGACTTTATGAAATGGACCATATAGAAATGAAACTTGCCCTAAAAATACCCTTCAAAACTTTTTAGAGGACTATTTCAGCTGCAAGGTACCCTTCAAAAAAGTTGAAAAGTACCCTTCAAAAATTTTGTTTCATCCATTTTCCTGAAAAAGAACCCTTCAAAAAAAATTTAAAGGGCATCCTACTTGAAAAGTTCCCTTTGGAGAAGTTTCAAAGTACCCTTCAAAAAAGGTGAAATGCCCTTAAGGAAATTTGAAATGATCCCTTCAAAAAAGTTTCAAAGTACCCTTTAGCTTTTAAAAGATATATTTTAGAAAAATGTGTAGGGTAACTACTCGAAGAATTATCCTTTGGTAAAGTTGAAAATGAAATGTTCAAAAGAAATACACTTAAGGAAAAATGCTTCAACAAAAAGTCTAAAATAATTCATCAAAGGCTTAAAATAAAAACACGAAAAAAATTGACACAGGCTTAGTAAAGACCAAAATGAACTTTTTGAAAGGAAAAGACTTGCAATTTTTCTGGGCTTTGTCAAAGAAAATTTCTTTCAAAGAAAATCTAAGTACTTGACTTGGCCAAATTTGAAAGCTGTAAACCTAGGGGTGGAGTTTGACCAACAGTAATATCTATAGAATATGGTGTAATCTATCTTCTAAATTCCATGCTTGAATCTATATAATTGGGTCTATATCAATAGATGTAACCATATGTACTTAATGAATGGAGGGATTTACCACTAATTGTAACTAAGTAGGAGAGCCTATAGCTATAGGCTTATGAACTAATGGTGTTTCTAATGTAGGAAGAGGTATAAATGACTTATAATCATCCATGTACTCTCTTGGGCCCATTTAAGTGAAACTTAATCCACATAAGTAGTCATCAATGTCAATAGGTGTTGGATCATCCTCTATGGTGGCTTGAGAATCTATATCATAGTTATGGATGTATACTTATTATGAGTTAAAAATTAATGATAATTATGTTATGAGAGTCTCATCATCTACCCTAGGTAGGGATATCTATACTATGGGAGGTTACTCCTCCATTATGGGTTATGGTAATTGTGTTGTAAAAATATCTATAAGGGTTTTTGGAATAGTCATGCTAGACTCCCCAACCTCATGTGTATACATCTTATCAACTTAATTATTTTGAGGTGGGGGGTATATGATAACATGACGTGTCCCATCAAAAGATGTACTCAGGGTAATAGGTTTGATGAGGCTAAAATTTCTAAATGGTTGATTATCTATTGGACAAGTGTATAAGTATCTATCATGTAAAAACTTGATGCATCCATGCAAAGTAGAGGGTATGAAATTTATATCATGTATCCAAGGTATCCCAAGCAATAATTCGTAGTTAAAATGATTAGGCATCACCCAAAAGTGTATAGGTAAAGTGTTTAGCCCTACCATAATGTCTAATGTAATAGAACCTAATATCTATCTAGGAATGTCATCAAAACCTTTGATATTCTTCTATGTCTTCTAAATGAATGTTATATCAACCCCCATCTTATATGGAAATGTGTGGTTACATATGTTAAGTTCTAAACCACTGTCAATTAGAATTCATTTAATAGTGGTGGTATTGATTTTTACTTGAATGAAAAGTGATAAATTATGAGCAATAATTGACTATGATGGCAAGTATTCATTGTAAAAATATATAAGTTCCACAATGTCCTTGATAGTGTTCATGATAGATACAAAGTAATTTGGATCTATATCACAAGGTAAATATGTATGATTGAGTGTCTAATAAAGAAGATCTTTGAAAATAGTTGTTTTTTGAAGTAATTCCAATATGGATATCTTATCTAGTGTATTTATCAATTGAACCACAACATCAAATGATCTATTTTGATCTCTAGGTACTTTTATAGTGTGTTGGAAATGAGGAGGGGTGGTGAGATTATGGTTTTCTTGTATAGGATGAGAAGGAACCTTGTTTCATCTAGTAATAGCTCAAACCATAGGATCTACTATTTTTTAATGGCAATTAGTAGAGGTGGGATATGAGTGGATATAATCAACTAGTCTAGGTGGAGGTTGAACAAAATGAGTCCTATGATCCTTCTATCATCGAGTAGTAATCAGAGGTAACTCAAAGTGATCCATGTATAAATTATACTCTTTAGAATGGGACTCATAAGAGGGAGGACCAATGTGTAAAATAAGCTTAATTATAACATGATCCATGAGATGAGTGACATGCATTTGTCATTTTCTACTAATGGTTGGTAATAAGCATGCTAAAAATACCATAGTACTTTCTACCATAAAGTATAAAATGGCATTCATTATGATAATCATGATGATAGGCTACAAATTAAAAACTGAGTAAATACTATAAATAAGAAGGGAAACTATAATGGTGCCCTAAGGTTTTAAAATAATATGCTCAAAGTAAGTCAGGTTAACCAAATGTTTTAACCTTTTAGTACTTAAAAAGTTTAAATATTATGTTTGTTAAAGAGATAAGAATGTTAAATTAGGGTAATTGTTGACCAAATTTAGTTTACATAATAAAAATGTGCCTAGTCCAAGAGTCCAAAGAAGGAGCAAGATCTTGATTGAAGAAGTGACTTGATGTGACAAAGAGTAGATAGACCTCAAGTGGAGATCATATAGTTTTTGAAAAATAATTGAACACTTTAAGCAAGCTCAAAGTGTGATCTAATTCATCTTCAAGAGATAGGTCTACAGTTACAAATAAAGGATCCAAGCAATTTTCATAGTGTCTAAGAACATTAACCAAGTTGCACAAGCTTCAGGAAATCATCAGAGCCTTGAGATATTAATAAAAAGATATACTGTACAAATTTGAGGGGCTAGAACATCACCAAGATGTTATTTAGGAACAAATAAACTAGTTCATTTGCACATTTTATAAATGAGCTCAGAAAGCCTCATGAGTAATGGGATTGCAGCACCATAAAGTCCCTTATGCCAAGAACATATCTTGCAAGCTTTAATTCTGTGCAAGCTTCCTAGATTAAGTTTTGAAGTTCCAAAGTTCGTCACATAGAGAAATATGGTGGTGTAAGTGTCAAATTTAAGCCTTAGTGAATAGCCATTAAGACTAAAATGATCAATGACAGTCGTGTGGATGTCATGTGAAGACACACAGACCAGCTTGTTTAAGCATTTTTTATCTCTATTTAAAAATCTCCTAGAATAGAAGATCAACTGGGAAGAATCATTTTGACATCAGGAACATCTTTGGAAAATTTGGTCCCTCCATGATTTTTGTGCATTAAGATATAAATATTCAAAATTGGTCAAATAATGGGATATGTTCATGTAGATGTTGACTTTAACCCACTGTAAAAATCCATTGGAGCTTAAATTTGATAGTTTTTAAGATGTCATATACGTCCATATGGATGTTAAATGATAGTCATGTAGATGTCAAATTTAGACTTAAATGGCCATTTGATTTCAAACCTAGGCAGATTTAAAGGTATGTGTATGATCATACATTTAGATATAATGATGAGCAAAAGTCAAAGGGGTCAATGATCAAAATTCATCTAAACAAGAAGGATATAATGGAGTGCGATGGGTTAACATGTCAATGATCTAAGTTGGCAATCGATAGCCAATAAAAAATAAAGGGATCAGAGCTTGAGCAAGATCTAGGTGGAACCAGATGGAACTAGAGGGACCAAGTATCACTAGTAAAGATCCATATAGGAAAAATAGGTCTTTTGGGCCTAATACAGAGGTTGAAGATAGACCAATTATTGTGAATTAAGGACAATCAGTCTACAGGTTTCTATGGATATTATGACTATGTGAACACTAATAATTGGATTGGTTTTCACCTATAATGGACCTATGTTTGATATTGAAGAAAATACAGATGTAAACATGATCATGAAGAGGTATCTTACCTTTCACATGGACACATTTTTGATAAGTAGGTATATATGGCCACCTAATGTAGATGTGGCATAATTCTACCAATTCCAAGACATGATCCTCATTAGAATATCAGATAGAGAATGAAATGGAATTCTAATAATGGAACTTGGTGGTTGGATAAGGATAATGAATATTCAATTCTTTTATAAAATTGGTTTCTTATTGATAAGGTCATGAGTCAGCATCTTTGAGAATGATAATCCATCAAAAGTAGTTGGACCTCATTCAATGTTCTATATCTGCTCAATTTTCTCTCTTTCTCTTTTCTATAAATATAAGCTTCCAATCCTTAAAATGAATACCTCTTTTTGGCATGACCAATCTTTGCCAAAATTTGTATAGTAACACCTTTTTATGAAATAAAGACTGAATTCCATCATTTTCCAATCTAGATTGAACTGTGTTTCATGCATTCATATATTGTAGTTAAATGAATGTTTGTTCTTTGTCTATGCCTAAGTTTTCTCACCTTCATGAAGTGATTGATAATTTCTCACAAGTCATTATAATTGCAATTTATAATTTGTTTTCTAGCTTGAAAGTAGATATTTTCCCTCTCATGTTAATTTTATAACTCCAGAGGTTTGATCTATTATTAGGATACCCACAACCTAGGATCAGTCCCTGTTAGACTAAATTTGAGTAAAAGACCTAAACAATCCTCTACTCAGCTAGGGTGCAATCTAGAACACCAATAGTTTTTGCATGCCTAGTGGGACCATGTTTCTTTGGCATAATTAAAGTTTGAAAATTGAGAAGAATAAATTAAAAAAGGAGTAGACATCTACCATCATTAAAATTTTAATGTCCTTCAAGTTGTAGAGTTCATATTATCTTCTAGATAATGCTTTCATGCCAAAGGTTACAACAATATCATCAAGTAAAGGTATTCCTTTTGAACATATTGAATTTCAGTCTACTTCTAATAAAAGAACAAGTTTTAACATTACAAGACCTTATCCTCCAAATGAATATTCATCCTCTGGTCAACTTATTATTTTAGTCTAATCTATTATCCCCATAATCCAATCCATATTGCCTAAATGATTATCATAAATCAAGTGTTTTTTCCATTCAATAAGGTTAATCCCTTGAATTTGTCCCAATATGATGACATCCATGTGTCTACCCTAAAGAGTATCCCTTTTTTCTTAGAATAATGGGATAAAAATTACTATTATTGAGTATATACAAGATGTTGCCAATGTATGTTATGTTCATAATGTTATTAAAAATAAGGTGGCTATTAGAATACTTATTTCCTCCTTCAAATCAAAATCATTGTAATTGTATTGGAACCTCCCTTTAACTTCCATTGTTACTTGGTATGAGTTAAGTGCAGCCTTAGTTAGGCAATTTGAAGACAACTCTGATCATCTATCTTTGATTGAATAATTGACTACCATACAAAGGTACCCCCATGAGTTCATGTTTGATTTTAACCTTAGATTTCAAAAGACATGGATTAGGATCCTTGTATTGGTTATACTATCTATAGAGTATGAATTTTTGTACTATCGTAAAGCCCTTATTTCTAATACAAGTGTCATGATATAGTCTATGAGTGGTAATACCTTGCCAAATGCCTATAAAATTGTAATAAGAGCATAAAATAGCTTAATACAAGATGGTAAACTTGCTCCCAGACCACTAATTCCCATATTCCTATAATTTTAACATGTTTCTCCTCCTCAAGTTCCTCAAGTTCCCCAAGTTCCATCTATAGCTCCTTTTACATCTCCAAAAATCCAAGTTGTATCCCCTACTAATCAAGCTAATGAGATTGGTGATCTGAAAATCATGTTATAAGATTTTGGAAATGATATTGTTTAACTCAATATATATAAGTACCAAGGTATATCTTATCAACATCAAAACTAAAATAATTATTAGTCTTTTAATAACCAACGACCCCCTTATCAAGGTTTTAAGGATAATAGGCAACCTTATCAAAATCAAGGAGCCATAACCCAAACTAAACCATATGAAACCATTGATCTAATGTACCTTCCAATTCAAAAACTATTGTTCCCAAAAATTACTTAATGTATGATCCAGGTTGGTAGCCTTCCAATTCAAATGACACTCAAAATCAAGCCTTGGTATCATAATATTTTACTGTGCCATAAATGACACAAGAAGAGTTCTCTCAGTAAGGTGTTCATTATCAAGACATGAATATGGCATTACAAGGAGAATCTCAACAATTTATATGTCATTATAATTCTATAAATCTTAATTGGAAATTAGATGATCATATTATATTCAATCAAGTCGGTGAAACTAGCAACACAAATGGACAAGTTGTAGCTCTAACTAGAGCTAAAAGAAGGGCATTTGAGGAAGATCAAGATGTGAGAAATATTTATAGTGTTCCTAATTTCATTTTCAAGAGTTTCAAAGATAAATTTGTTGTGATTATAGCATAGAATATTCAAAATGTATGAATAATGAAGGTTTCCCAAATGCCTCTAACTAGAGAACAACTAGTGGCTTAAAAGTTACAGCCAAAGGTTAGTGGAACCTCATTCAGCATAATAGATCAAATGAAGAAATCAAATGTTAGAATTATCATGTGGTATTTGCTTTCTATTCTAGGATAAAATGAAATGCTTATTCAATAGCTTTAATATATTAAGGTACCTAAAGAACCAGTTGAGAGACAAGGAGTTTTCTTGGCCAATTCAAACCAGTAAATCAAGCAACTTGATCAACAGATATATAACATGATAAAGGTGGACAAAACCAATGTTAAATCAAATAAAACCCCTTCCTTTTATCTCTCTTTGATAGTAGGTGATATGATTCTGATATTCAATATATGCAGAAATACCCTTAAGGTAGGGAAACACCATATAATACTCTTTTAGGAAGGAATAACTCCATAATGTCTCTTCAAGGGGACAACCTCCAATATCCTCATACAATAGAAGACTCAATGCTTACTTGATATATTTACCATAATAATCATCTCCTATATATATATATATATATATATATATATATATATATATATAACCCATGGATGGGTAACCTCCTAATCCCAATGTAGGTCGACCACTACCCCATTTACTAATTCCACAAGTTACTCCATTATCCTAATATATTGTACCCATATAAATAACTAAGGGGATGTGTACCACATGTTAGATTCTCCATCAACCCATATACATTAATATATCATATCCCTAGGTACATAGCATTACTTCCCTCCTTGACATGTTTCATCCCTGAAACATAGAAAGAAACCAAATAATGAGTGTGCTTCAAATCATTTCACACTTGACTCCAATCTCAATCATCTAGCCATCCATATGTGATCTTGGTAGGTGATAGCTCTCCAATCTTGTTTCCAAATTTCATTATGCTCCTCTGATTTTGTTTATGATCATAATTATACTTCTTTGGTGTCCAAGCATAATTATTCCTCTTTTTATTCTATGTACCATATTCTGCTACGTTACTCTAATTCGAACCATGACCATAGTAGGTATTCTTCCATGCATAATCATAGTGATTTCCCCATTCACTCCATGTGCCATAGTATTTTTTCTTGGATTCCATGCATATCCATAATGATTGGAAATTTTATTTCTTGTATAGACAAAATGATTGTTTCTATGATACTTCCTCACTTGGTTCCATGATTTTTTCCTCTCATGATGATGTGGGTGCCTATATACCTCAATTTTTTCTATTATTTTAACCTTATCCACCTTTGCTTCTACCTCTACCACCTTTTCCTTCTTTTTCTCTTTAGTAGATGAAGTGTTCATTTCTATTTGTGGTGTGTCTTTCTCTATATCATCTGAATCTTCATCATGCTCTTCATCACCTATTTCAATCTCATCCTCATGATCTACCTGGCTTGTTATTAGTGCCTTTTTCACTATGATATCTTGTAAAGTGATCTTCTTTTTCCTATATAAAAATTTCATGAACTTTTTCTGAACATTAATATTCATTGTTCCCAAAGCCTCTAACCATGGATATCTAATAACTATATCCACATCATCCATATCCAAAGCATAAAAATCTAAATGCAAAACATATTTTTCTATAATGAGCTTCAAATCTTCAAACATTGAAATATTCTTACCATCTACTTGAACCTCTTTGATATTATTTTCTTGAACATGTAGATGCTTTTCAACATTCATGTTAATGTATTTATACTTGTTGGTAGGGTTTATAGACAAACCACCTTCTTCTTTTGAATGCATCCATGAAATTGAAAAATTGACTCAGATTTTTTTGGAGGTAAATTATTTGAACCCTTCTCTTCTTCTTCTTCTTCTTCTTCTTCTTCTTCTTCTTCTTCTTCTTCTTCTTCTTCTTCTTCTTCATTATTTTCTTCCTCTTTTACATCCTCTTTTTCTTTTATATCCCATCAATCTAGGAAGGTTTGTTCCATTGCTTCCTGTGAAGAATACTTTTGCACAAAGTTTAATTGATTAAACCACCAATGTTGTGCAATCCCAGATAAAAAAAGAGATAATTCTTTTTTCCATAAAATTTCCTTAGTATTATTCTCCTTAAAAATGAGCCACCATTCTCTAGAATCAACATCATCTTCCCCTGAAAATTTTTGCAACTTCATGATCCACAAAAAAAATTGGGGTTCATGAAACCCTAAAATGTCAATAACACATACAAAACTGATCAAAAAAAATCCCAAATTTCTATTGTAGCTTCCTCTTATGATATTGTAACCTTAGTCAAAATTTTTTGAAAAACTGTCACAAATTTCAACTTGTAGATTGAATATACGAACAAACATAAAATCACAACAAATCACTCAAAACAACTCCAAAAATTCTGAAATTTTTAATGTGATTCTCTTGTATCTTCTTACATCTCCAGTAAAAAAATTTAATAAAAATTTATTCTGTGTCAAAATATATATTGAAACTATTATAAACCTTAAAATAGCAATAACTCCCTCAAAACTAATCAAAAAATCTCGATTTGTTTACTGTAACTTATTTAAAATATTATCCATATCCAAGAAAAAAATTGTGAAAAAATTCATAACCAATAAAAATATATTGATGATTCAAAAAAAATAAGGTTTTACTCCACACAAATTGCCCAAATCGAAGCTCTGATACCACTTCATATGATCTTGATATTCAATATATGCAGAAATACCCTTAAGATAGGGAAACACCATATAATACTCCTTTAGGAAGGAATAAATCTACAATGTCTCTTCGAGGGGACAACCTCCAATATCCTCTTACAATAGAAGACTCAATGCTTACTTGATATCTTTACCATGGTAATCATCTCCTATATATATACATCTATCTAACCCATGGATGGGTGACCTCCTAATCCCAATGTAGGCCGACCATTACCCAATGTACTAATTCTACAAGTTACTCCATTATCCTAATATATTGTACACATATAACTAACTAAGGGGATGTGTGCCACATGTTATCATCTCCATCAACCCATATACATTAACATATCATATCCCTAGGTACATAGCAGTAGGTCATTGTTTAGTGCATAATTGTATGGTAGATAGTGGAGCTACTGGCACTATCATGCCTAAACAAATTGTATAAAAGCCTGGTCTTGTATATGAGATAAATACCAAATGATTATTGTAATTATATGGCTCACCAACAAAGATATTAAGCATAATCAAATATCTAAAACTGAAAATACATGCTTTCCTTAATTTTATTATTTAGTAAGATGTAGTTGTGGTGGACTTTCCTGCCTATTTTTCCATGTGCCTATAAAGATACTTTACTTCAAAAATTAGAGGATATTTGTCATCTAATTGGACCTATTTAATGTTTAGGACTAGGTATGGTACTAACGTGACAATAAAATCTAAACCTATTTCAATATTTCATTTAGATCCATATATGCAAGTGTGGTAAACACTAATTGTGTTATCTCAGACAAGGTACTAGAAAACAGTGAGGTGAAATCTAAATCACCTCTAGTTGGAGTCCCATATCTTTCCCTGTATGAATGGGCCTCTAATTTTTATATACATAATCCCTATAAGATAATTGACTAGTAAATACTTGGTGTCTATTGTCTTCATGAAAATGATGCACTAATTTCAACATTGATGAAAGATGCTCTGCCTAGTGATGGCCTGTAGCAACTATATTTTGATGGATCCAAGAACAAATATGGTACTAGAGCTAGAATGATGTTAATTTATCTAGCAAATCAAAGGTATTTATCTTCTCTCAATTTTTAGTTTTGTCATTCTAATAATGTTACTGAATATGAAACACTAGTATGAAATTTGCAATGGGCAAGAAAGATGAAGGTCAATTCTTTACAATTTTTTGGAGATAGTGAACTAGTAGTTCACCAAGTAAGAGGACTTAATATATGAAATAACCCACTTCTTAGTTCATATAAGCATAGATTATGGGACCTATTTGAATATTTTCAAGCTTTCAATATTCATGCCATATCAAGAAATAGGAATAAGCATACAAATAGATTGGTTGCCATTAGGTCACAATTCAGTATCCTAGATGACATAAAAAATGAAAGAGTTCAATCACATATCAAGGTAATTATGAGACCTTATGCCCTAGTCAACCATGACAATTGGCAAGTATTTTAAGATAATAGTCAAATTTTTAGATTCTTATAAGAGGAAGCTAAACTCTCCTCAAAAAACTAAGACAAACATTTGTAGCAGTATGATGACTAGATTGTGCAATTAAAGATTAACATGTTGCCTAAAGGGTTAGTCACCCTTGAAAACATATTTATTAGGGATGATTAATTAATAAAAGAAAATTTTTCTTTTTCAACCAAGGAAGAACACTATACAAATATAGATATTAAAACTAGTAATAGTTTAAAATTGGGTAAAGTTTGCACATCTTCAAAGAAATAAGTTGTTATTAAGTTATGTTCAAGTTTTGTAGATGTCTTTGCATGGAAGTATAGTGACCTTAAAGGATTTGATCTAAGTATAGCTCAACATAATATTGAGTTAGAAGATGAGACTAGGCTATTCAGATAAAGACAAAGGTAAATTAACCCAAATCTTGAACCTTTGTGAGAGTTGAGCTACATAAATTCATTAAGTCAACTATAATATTTCCAATTAAGCACTCAACTTGGGTCGAAAACCTTGTTCTAGTAAAGAATAAAATGGTGAAATTATACTACGTGTTGACTTTTATGATTTGAACAAGGCCTCTATTAAATACCACTATCCATTACCATCAATGAAAAAAATTCTATAGCTAGTTGTAGGTTCAAAACAATTCTCCTTGTTAGATGGCTAAAGTGGATATAACCAGATTTTAGTTAAAGATGAAGATGAGTTCAAAATAGTCTTCACCAAAAAGTGGGGGACATTTTCATATATATAGATGACTTTTGGTTTATCTAATTTTGGATCCACCTTTCAAAAATCCATGGACATAGCATTAAGGTCTCCATAACAATTTTATAATTGTTTATTTGCATGACATAATAGTATTCTCTAATAGTGTAGATGAGCATATGATTCATCTTAGACAAGTGTTTGAAAGAGGAAAGGAATTTGGAGTGTCTTTGAATCTAAAAAAGTGTGTTTTCTTTGTTCATGAAGGTAGGCTTCTTGGATATGTAATTTTAAAACATGGTACAAGCATAGATTCTAATATAATGGACTCAATTCTTGCACTTTCCTTGCCTAATCACAATAAATTCTTGCAAAATTTTTTAGGCAAGATCAATTTCATAAGGAGATACATTGTAAATTTTGTGACTTTAGTTAGGCCAGTCACAGCCATGCTAAATAAGGGTCATAGTTTTAGTTGGTCCAAAGGATTAAGAAGTTTTGAAGAGATCAATAAAGCTATAGCTCATGCTCTTACACTCCTAAATCCTGACTTCATAAAAGATTTATTCTTATACACCTATGTTAATATTGATACAATTTTAGGTATTCTCATGCAGTAGAATAAAGAGACTTTAGAGCATCCAATATCCTTCTTCGATCAAGTTTTAGAAGAATATGAAACAAGGTATTCTTTTGTTGAAAAGTATGTACTTTCAATCATAAGGTCTCTTAAAAAATTGAGGTACTTGTTGTCTAATAATAAGATACATCTGATGGTTACACATCCAAGTGTCAAATATTACCTCCTAAATAAAGATATAAATGATAAAAGAGCTGGTTGGATAACCAAGGTCATGGAATATGATGTTGAGATCAAGTTGACAAAGCTGGTTAGAGGCAAAGGAGTTTGTGAACATCTAGCTCAAGACTTGTAAAAGACTAATGAATTGGTTATAATGCCAAATGATGAAAAAAAATTCAAGTGATTAGACCTCACCCTCCATCTGGTTCCAAGATATGGTAAGATATCTACAAGATGGTATTTAGCCTTCTCATCATACCACTTCAAAGGGGAGATATTTTATATTGCAGTCAATTCTTTTTCTTCTTGTTGATAGTGTGTTATTTAAAAAGGATATCAACAACATACTGCTAAGATGCATAGAACTAGTTTAACACAGACATTGTTTGAGTAGTTCCATGATGGACATGGTGGAGGACATTATTCAATAAGGATCATAGCCCACAAGATCATGAGAGGTGGGTATTATTGTACAAGTTTATTTGGTGATTTTCATGCATGGATTAGGAAATGTAGATAATGTGTTATGTTTGTTGGAAAGTTTAAGCTTGTAGCCTTACCTCTCCAACTAATTTCAGTAAATTAACCCTTTATCTAATGGGGATTGGATTTTATTGGTATTATTAATCCCCCTTAAGCTTAAGACACAAGTGGGTCCTAACTACCATAGATTATTTTACCAGATGGACAAATGCAATAGCATTAAAAGAAGCCAATGAAACTAGTGTTCTGAACTTCTATGAATGTTTGCTTACTAGATTTGGGGTCCCTTCAACTATAATTTATGATAATGCTATAGCTTTCATAGGGTCTAAGATCAGCCAGTGAGTAGTTCAACATAGTTTTTTAATCAATACCTTATCAAACTATTATCCACAAGTCAATGGCTTTGTTGAGTCCACTAATAAGAATTTATTGAAGATCATCAGGAGGATAATTGAAGACAAGTAGAGATCATGGCATCTCAAATTGAAGTCATCTATGTGGATTGACGGTACACCTATAATAGGTCAATTACTAATTCTCCATACAATCTAGTATATGGTAATGAAGCGAGAATGCCTATTTCTCTTAAATTCTCTACTTTGGAATTAATGCATCAACTTGAGCTTTTAGATAATGAGCCAATGGAGATTAGATATGTTGAGTTCATATAACTAGAAGAGACAAGGCATTAGTCAATGATGGATATGGAATCCCATCAAGCAATGGTAAAGAGATATTTTGACAAAGGAACTTCTTCAAAAGGTTTTAAAGAAGGAGATTTGGTCCTCAAGTGGGATGAGGATAGAGCTAAACTAGGGAGGCATATAAAATTCGATTCTCACTAGAGTGGTCCATTTATAGTCTCCAGCTACAAGTCCCACAATGCTTTCCAACTGAGAAAGATCCTAATTTAATAAGTGAACTGATGTCACAAAGAGTAGATAAACCTCAAGTGGAGATCATATAGTTTTTACAAATATTTTGAATCACTTTAAACTAGCTCAAAGTATGATCTAATTAATCTTCAAGAAATAGGTCTATGGTTGTAGGTGAAGGATCCAAGTAGTTTTTAAAGTGTCTAGGAACATAAACTAGGTTGCACAAGCTTTAGGAAATCATTAGAGCCTTGAGAGATTGAGTAAAATATAGACTGTGAAAATTTGAGGAACTAGACCATCACCAGGACATCATGCAGGAACAAACAAACCAATTTATTTACACATTTTATATATGAGCTCAAAAATCCTCATGAGTAAGGGGATTGTAGTGCCATAAATTCATTTATACCAAACACATATCCTTCAAGTTTCAAGTATGTTTGAGCTTCCTAGCTTAAGTTATGAAGTTCCAAAGTTGGTCATGTAGAGCTAGATGATCATGTAAGTGTCAAATTCAAGCATCAATGAATAGCCATTAAGACTCAAATGATCATTGACAGTCATGTGGACATCATGCAAAGACACACAGACCATCTTGTTTGAGCATTTTTTATCTCCATTTATAAACCTCCTAGAACCAGTGAATCAAGTGGGTAGAATCCTTTTGAACAAATTTGGTCCCTCCATGATTTTTGCACTTCAATATATAAATATTCAAAGTTGGTCAAATAATGGGATAAGTTCACATAGGCATCAACTTTAAGCCACTATAAATATCCATTGGAGCTTAAATTTGATGGTCTGTTAGATGTCAAATACATCCATGTAGATGTTAAACGATGATCATGTAGATGTCAAATTTAAGACTTGATAAATATCCATTTGATTTTGAACCATGGGTCCTAGGAATATCATGTTTGATTATACATTCAAATCTAATGAAGAGTTGAGGTCAAAGGGGTTAGTGAATCTCAAAAGCAAATGTGTGCATGACAAGTGTCAATAGTGCATTCAACTGGTAAAAGATAAATGATCAACATTCATCTGGATAAGCAGGATCTAATAGAGTGAGATGGGTCAACATGTTAATGATCTAAGTTGGTAATTGATAGCCAATAAAAAAAGCAATCCTAGGACATTTTGAAAAAATTCAATGGGTCATTCTTTGACTTGGACAAGATAAAAAAACAAAGGGACTAAATCTTGAGCAAGATCTAGGTGGAACCAAATAGAACCAGCGGGACCAGGCATCACTAGTAGAGATTGATATAGGTAAAATAAGTCTTTTGGGCTTATTACAGAGGTTGAAGATATCCCAGTGATTGTGAATCAAGGACAAGCAGTCTACAAGTTTATATGAATATTAAGACTATGTGAAAACTAATTATTAGATTGGTTTTCACCTATAATGGACCCATGTTCAATATTGATGTAAGTACAAATGTAAACATGATCATGGATAGGTATCTTACCTATCACATGGTCACATTTTTTATAAATAGTTACATATGGCCACCTAATGTAGATGTGGAATAATTTTTCCAATTCTAAGACATGATCCTCATCAGCAGATTAGAGAGATAATGAAATGGAGTTCCAAGAAGGGAACCTAGTGGTTGGATAAGGACAATGAGTATTCAATTATTTTATAAATTTGGTTTCTTATTGATAAGCTCATGAGTCAGCATCTTCAATAATGTTAATCCATCAAGAAAAGTTGAACCTCATTCAATGTTTTCTATCTACTCAGTTCTCTCTCTCTCTCTCTCTCTCTCTCTCTCTCTCTCTCTATATATATATATATATATATATCCTTCTATTTTCTATAAATACAAGCTTCCAAGCCTTAAAATGGATCCCTCTTTTTGGCATGAACAAACTCTATCAAAATTTGTATTATAATACCTTTTTATGCAATAAATACTGAATTCCATCATTTTCCAAGCTAGATTAAAGTATGTTCCATGAATTCATATACTATAGTTAAATGAATGTATGTTCCTTATTTATGTCTAAGTTTTCTCACCTTTATGAAATGTTTGATAAGTTCTCATAGGTCATTGTAATTATAATTTACAGTTTGTTGTTTAGATTGAAAGTGAATATTTTCCCTCTCATACTAATTTGATAACTTATTAATAGATTATTATGAAATATTTATGTGGGATTAATCTTCTTTGGTCTTGATTAAATTCTATAGTGTGTCTTGTGCAAGTTTGAATGATCAAATCATTGGTGCATCACCCCTTTTACATGTTTTCATAAGTTATTGTTAAAATCTCTCTCCATTTTCTAAGAAAGTTCTAGTTTAGGTTTAGTTTAGGTGATAGATCTAGAAGGAAGACAACCTTCTATGAAGGTCTAATCCATTATTAGGATACCCATAGTCTAGGATCAGTCTCATGTTGGACTAGATTTGAGTAGAATACCTAAACAATCTTCTACTCAACTAGGGTGAAATCTAAAATACTATCAAGAATGATATATAATAAATATAGCCAATAATTTTTTATATAATTGACTAGATTTAACTTTTCTAAAAATAGTAATAAATAGATCAAGTAAGAAATTAGCTGGAAGAGAATAGAGATGGTTGATTTAGAGGCTAGAAACTTAGCTAGAAGATAGTCTAGTATCATAAATAGAATCCTAGTGTCAGAACCTCTCCTAGATAGTAGCTCCCTAATTGGACAGTAGTGTCATTATTGGAAATGTGGTGGTAGTGTCCTGATATTAGTAGTAGTATCCTTTATGCAAGAATGTTTTAATATTTTAGGTGTACCTATTTCTAGATCTCTAATGTCTATTCCTGTATGCATGAGTCTTGAAACCATATATTTTACCTATAATGACTAAATTTGTGAGCAAAACTTAATATTCCATGTGGCTAGGGCATCTGATTGATACAAGTTAAAAAGTGTTTTTATTAGTGGGGTAAGCTAGACATCCTCAACACCTCACTATGATGAGAGTTTCCTACATACCAATACTCTAAAGAGGGATCAAGCCTAATGTAGTTTGCCCCACCTACGTGTTAGTATAAGTGCAAGTAAATATAGTATGATAGTAACCTTAAGTGTCCTGAATGTGCTTAAGACTAGAAACCTAGGTAATTTGAGCTTAAGATTGATATAGATGGTAGTATGCAAAAGTATGGTAGAATAGGGATTGATGACCTTAATTATGCATAACTTATTCTAAGTTTGAATGTGTATTTTGCATCTAATTTCCTTCTAGTGGCTAGAGGGATAAAAGTCATGTATTTATATTGTTTTGATGATTGTGTAGGTGCTAAAAGAGGTTTAGGTCAACCCTAGGAGGAATTAGATTTTAAAATGTATATATTTGGCAAAAAGAGATGGAAAGGACCATAGCACCATTTTTGTGACACTAGCATGATGTGGTGCTAGTGTCTTTATTATGGCATTAGTGTTCAAGTGGTAGAACGCTAGGCAAAGGGCACTAGGATCATGAAATTAGGGTTTATAATTGTTTAGGGTTGACTAAGGACACTTATGGCCCACATGAAGGCTATATAAGTGTGACAATAGGTTATAGGAAAGGTCTAGGGCTAAGTTAGGTATATATAGTCTCAAGTAGCACTCTTATCACTTAAATACAACTTTTAGGTGATTACATAAATCCATCTTGTCTTCCTCTTGGTTCAGGCATCAAATTAATTTTTTGTTGAATGACCTTTTGAATAAATATACCCAAACTAATTAGGAAATAATTAATTTATTTACATTACATTTTGAATTTATCATTGTATGTAGCATTCTTTAGGATAGAAGCCTCATCAAAAAAGTTATATGTATCACTATACCATTATGAATTGACTACACTACAAATAACTACAAGTACTTATAATGCATATACATATATTGAAGTAAATTATGATTATTTGGATTTTCATATAGTAAAAATTACGTGATAATCATTGAGGTGAATATAGATCATATAATCTATACTAGCCATTGCATCAACATGTCAATTGTCTTTGTAGGGTATGATTTATATTGAAAAAAAATCAAAATGTGCCTATAATCATTGTATAATTTCCTTGTATGGGATTAATTTATATTATTTTATTTGGTATATGTCTAAAATTGTATTATCTACTATCTTAGAATCCCTATTTACTCGAAGATATTTTATATTTAGTGTGTGTGGGGTATATAATCCTAATTTCAATGGCTCATATTCTATTATTTTGTTTATACATGAAAATCCCAAATGATATACAAACGTAATAGGCTATCGCTAAGGAGTAATGAAAATTATGGAAAATATAGCACATGTTGCACATTTTGATCTATCAAATTACATTGTCCAAGTATCATCATCAATGTGATATGAAGTGAAGTTATCATGATAAGCATCACTGATTGGTAGCATGTCCTTTTATGGGGTTATAGCTAAATGATCTATGATAGTTTATCCTTTAAATAATTTATAAGATATGAATTTTAAATTGATTTCTAGGATTAGCATTACCCATTTAGCTATACATCCAAATAAATATGATTTTGAGATTAAAAACCTGAGAGAATCCACTTTTGTGATAACTTATATTTCATTATTGATCATATAGTGTCATAATTTTTATGTAATAAAAACAAGGGTGAGACATGTTAAGAGGTGAAGTCACTATTCATGTTAGTGAAGTGGTAGAGTCACTATTCATGTTGGTGAGGTGGTAGTTACTATTCATGTTGGTGAGATGGCATGTGGAGTGTATTTCTCCACTAAGGCACATGAGATGCCTTTGTATTTTTAACATGGGTGTATGTGGGGTGAAATTCCTTGTTGGGATCCATGATTTGAGTGTTTTCTTATGTCAAAAGGTGATTGATTACCTTTTCTACTCTTGTGCATGTGGGTGGAATACAAAGACCACTATTTAGCATTGTTCAGTGGGATGCCATATTTTGATGGCACTCGGTGGTGGATATTTTGTCAAAAGTAGATTCCTTGATTTTGACCCTTGGAACATGTGGGATATAACTATGAATATTAATTAATATGCATCCATGTGGAGTATGACACATTTTTGTCCTTCCTTGGATTTTCTTTCTCTCTCTCATCTTTTATTATAATAAGTATAAAAAGGATGATACTCCTATGCATTTTCAAGTAATATGTGCAATTTCTTCATGTTTTAAGGAGTTTATAAATAATCTAAGTGTAATTTTAAGAAGGATTTCTATAATATAATATTTTTCAAAAGTTAATAGAAGTTTGAAGATACCATTTCCCTATGGTTTTTCCCTTGTTCTTTACAGGGTTTCCACATAAATTTGTGTATTGTGTTATTTATTATTCATTATTTTGTATCTTATTTTATTTAATATATTTATTGTACATATATTCTTTATTTTTCATAACATATGGTATCAGAACTAGGCTCTTTGAAAAACTATGTGGTTGAGTGTTTTCTACAAGTATGGAACTTTGTGATAGTGGGAATTGTAACAATGATGGGAGTAACTAAGTCAATTTTGAGAATTTTGATGGTAGTAAATTATCCCTATGGAAGATTAAGGTGGAGGATCTCTTATTTCATAATGACCAAGCTCTAGCCTTGTAGGGTATTAGAAATAAACCCAATAACATGATAGATGAAGAGTGGATCAATATGGAATGGAAGGTGGTTTCTATAATCCATCTTTATCTTGTAGATTTTATTATTTTCAATGTTGTTGAGGAGAAGAATATATAAGGTTATGGAATAAGCTAAAAAATATTTATTAGATAAAATCAGTAACAAATAAATTTTTCATAAAGAAGCAATTATACAACTTGAGGATGAAGGAAGGTTCATTTGTAGTAGATTAAGTAGATGAGTTTAATACTGTTATAAGTAGGTTGATTTCCATTAGTGTAAATATGGAGGATCAAGATAAATAAATCACCTTATTATGTTCCCTCAATGATTCTTGGGATCATTTAGTGATGGCCATCATCAGTTCATCATCAAGAACTCTAAAGTTTGATGATGTTATATCCACTTTTCTTAGAGAGGAGTTGAGGAGAAAGTATCTTATGGGATCCTCTTGCAATGAAGCCTTAGTTGTGAGAGGTTGATTCAGTGAGAGGAGCAAACAAGGTAGTTAACCATCCAAATCTAATTCAAGAGGATGCAAACTAAAAATGAATTGATAGTATTGTGGGAAGCCAAGATATTTAAAGAAGGATTGTTGACAACTAAAGAAGGAAATTAAAATCAACCTTCTATTGAGGATAACACAAAAAAATTAGAGGAAACACTAGTACATGAATCCTTCTACCTCGGTAATAGCATAACTCTTTTCAATGTTTGGGTTTTGGACTTAGGTGTATCTTTTCACATGTCTCCACATAGAGATTTGTTTGTTATTTATTAGCCCTATAGTGGAGGGTTTATCTATTTGGGTGATGATCATCTTTTATAAATTGTGGGAAGAGGGGATATAAGGATTAAGATGGATGATGGAAAAATATTAATATTGAAGGATGCACATCATGTTCTTGATTTTGGAATCTGATTTCCATCAAGATGATGGATAAGTTAGGGTATTATTGTACCTTTGGTAAATGTCATTACAAAATTAAAAAAGGATCCTTAGTGGTAGAAAAAGGATAATGTTAAGGTTTCCTATATCATTTATGTGGATATTCAGTGACAAAGCATACAACTACAAATTCAAAAAATGTTTGGAATGTAATGATGTTATGGCATCAATGCCTTAGACTTATGAGTGAAAAAGGCTTGAAAATTTTACATGACCAAGGTAATCTTTTTGGAATTAATTCTTGAAATTTATACTTTTGTGAGCATTGTATCTTTGGTAAATAGAAGATAACTCAATTAACTACAACCCCAGGTAAATGTTCTGATTTTGCATAATTGATTTATTCTGATATATTTGGACTAGTTCCCACTCATTCTATAAATAGTATAATGTATTTTATTACCTTTATAGATGATTATTCTAAAAGAGTGTGGGTGTATTTTTTAAAGAAGAATTCAAGATATTTTGATAAATTTAAATAATATAAGGCATGGGTAGAGAAAATTTTGGTCAAATCCATTTTATGTCTTAGGTCAGATAACATATGAAATAATTCTCTAGGAGTTTGATAAATTTTGTACACAAGAAGGGGTTAAGAATAAAAACATTGTTCCATATACTCTAAAATAGAATGGTGTAGTTCAATAAATGAATCACATAATCATGGAGTGTACATGGAGTATGCTTAGTGCATCTAAGCTAGATAATGGATTTTGGGTAGAGCCTATTAATACATCTATTTATCTTATTAATAGGTCACCTACAATTGCATTAGATGGAAGGACTCTAATGGAGGTTTGGTATGGTAAGTTAGCTAATTATTACAATTTATATATATTTGGTTGTAAATCATTTTCCCATGTGACTAAATAGAAAAGGACCAAGCTTGATTTAAAATCAAGAAAATGTGTTTTTCTCTACTATAGAGATTTAGTAAATGGGTATATAGTATGGCATCCTATTGACCACAAGGTAATTTTTAGCTAGGATTTTGTTTTTAATGAAAAATCCATGAAAAGGAAGGAAGTATAACAAACACCTAAGATTTTACCTACTAAGATATTTAATGAAGGAGAAGATGAAAAAATCATGTTGAATCTTCTAATAAGCATGAAGATCACCAAGTTCAACGGCCAAAACTTAGAAGATCTACCCATACTAAAAAGATTCCACAAAGGTATTCTCTTTATTTTCAGTCCTCTTTTACTTTGTTAATTGATGAGGGTGAACCTAGTTCATTTCAAGAAGATAGAGAATCTGAGAATGTAAAAAAATGGAGGAAAGCCATGGATGATGAAATGATATCACTCTAAAAGAATGAAACATGGGAGCTTATGGATCTCCCACCTAGAATGAATATTGTTGGTAACAAGTGGGAGTACAAACTAAAAAACAATAATGATGGGTTATTGGACTATTTTAAATCTCATTTGGTGGAAAAAGGTTATGTACATAATTCATGTATAAACTTCAATGAAATATTCTCACTAGTTGTGAAGTTAACTATTGTTAGGTTTTTACTTGCACTTATAGCAACTCATAATTTAGAACTAGAATAGCTTGATATAAAAATTGTGTTCCTACATGGTGATCTTGAGGAAGAGATTTATATGGATCATCTTGAGGGTTATGGATAAAGAGTCAAAGATCATTTGGTTTGTAGACTAAATAAATCATTATATGGGTTGAAACATGTGCCTAAGATGTGGTATATAAAATTTGATACCTTCATGAAGAGCCAAGGTTTTAACATAAGTAAATTTGATCATTGTGCATACTATAAAAGGTTTGATGATAGAAGCTTTATTATCTTGCTGATATATGTTGATGATATGTTGGTTGTAGGGCCCAACATGAATAAAACCAATGAGTTGAAGGCTTAGTTGGCTAGGACATTTGAAATGAAGGGTTTAGGAGCAACAAACCAAATTTTAGGGATGAAGATACACATGTATAAGAAAAGAAGGAAGATCTGTTTATCTCATAAGACATATATAGAAAATAATTTACAACTCTTAAGTATATAGAGTGTAAAACCAGGTAGTACCCCACTTTACGCACATTTCAAGTTATCATCTAAATAGTGTCTTAAAATAAAAGAGGAGAAGACAAGCATTTCTCATGTATTTAATTCATTTGTATTAGGAAGTCTCATGTATGTCATGGTGTGTACCAAACTAGATATTTCCTAAGTAGTGGGAGTTATGATCCAGTTACAGGCAAATCCTAGTAAGGAGCATTGGTCTAAAATGAAGTGGATATTTAGATATTTGAGAGGCACTTTAGATGTTGTTATTTACTAAGGAGGAATAGATTTATAAATTAGAGGTTTTGTAGATTCTTTTTTTTTGGTGATAGAGATGGATGAAATTCCACTTTAGGATATATTTTTATTCTTGTCGGTGGAGAAGTGAGTTAGACGTCTAAGTTACATCTAGTGGTGGATTTATCAACCACTGAAGTAGAATATATGGATACAACTAAAGTAAAGAGGAAATATGGTTAGAGTGATTATTAGGTGACTTAATGGAAATTAGGGTAAGATTACTTTACATAGTGATAGTTAGAGTGTAATTCACTTGGTTAATAATACAGTATTACATGATCACATGAAGTATATTGACATCAAGCACCACTTCATTAGGAGTGTGGTTGAAGAAAATTAAAATTGAATAGAATATTTTAGATATACTAAGAAATCTAGTCAGGATAGATAAGTTTGAATGGTGCAAAACTTCTCTGGGCTTATTGAAGTTGTGATGAAGGTAACATTAAGCAATGATGGTAGCTAGATGGTAGAATACATAGGTGTATTAATTCTTAAATATTGACTTCAAGTGTGATAATGTTAGGAGGCAAATTCATTATTCATACTAGTAAGGCGGGAGAGTCACTATTCATGATGGTGATTTGGTAATCACTATTCATGTTGGTGAGGTGGTAGTTACTATTCCTGATGGTGAGGTGGCATGTGTGGTGAATTTATCCACAAAGGCACATGGGATGCCTTTGTATTTTACACATGGATAGATGTGGGGTGAAATTCCTTATGGGGTTCCATTATTTGAGTCTTGCATTATGTTAAAAGGTGATTGATTACCTTTTTAAATCTTGTGCATGTGGATGGAAGATAAATACCACTATTTGTCACTATTTAGTGAGACACCATATTTTTATGGCACTTCGTGGTGTAGAGTTTTTTCAAAAATATATTCCCTACTTTTTACCCTTAACACATGTGGGAGAATAATATCACTATTGACTACTATGCATCCATGTGGAGTATGGTGCATTTTTGGCCTTGGATATTTTCTCCCTCACACATCTTCTCTTGTAATTTATATAAAAAAGATGATACTCCTTTGCATTTGGAGGTAAGTTATGAATTTTTTTCATGTTTGTAAGGAGTTTCTAAGTATGGTAAGTATAATATTGATGAGGATTTATAAAAGACAAGGTTTTTCTAAAGTTAATAGAAGTCTGAAGAAGTCTAAATTTGTAGAAGATAAGGTTTTTCCCTTGCTCTTTGTAGGGTTTCCACATAAATATATATGTATTGTGTTATTTCTTGTTCATTATTTTGTAGCTTATTTTCTACAATTTATTTCTTGTACATCTATTCTTTATTTTCCCTAATAATATGTAGCTTTTCCATAAAATTATAGTTTCTTTCATAGTCTAAAAATGTGAAATTTATGTAATAAACTATTCTCTCTATGATCATCATAATATTGTGTCAATAAATCCATTAAGGCATGATCTATAATAAAAACATAAAATAACATAGGTATGTTTAGCATTATAGGCATGAGAATAGGTGGATTAAGTAAATAGCCTTTTATTTTATGAAAATAAATTATAAATTTGTATCCCATTTAAACTTTGCATATTTGTTTAGTAAGTATGTAAAATCTTGTGTTTTATCAACTAACTAAACCATAAAATGTCTTATACCCTGAATGTTTCCTTATAGACATCATCATTATTTCAATCCTTTCAATGGTGTCATATCGATGATAGATTTAACTTTCTTTGGGTATACCTAAATGAGATATGATATAACACAATAAATTTTTATAAGATACCCCAAACACACATTTTTTTTAGATTTATACATGCATCATATCTTCATATATATTCAAATATATTTTTTAAATATGTAGCATTATTATGTGGTTTCCTTAATTTTACAAACAAGTCATCAACATAGTCTTCCAAAGTTTTATATATGTAATCATGAAATAAATGTGTCATAGCTCTATAGTAAGTGGCCCCAACATTTTTGAATATAAAGCGAATGACTACATATTAAAATGTTCCCCATCATGTAGTAAATGTTTTTTCTTGGTCCTTAAGATTAATCTTGATTTGATTGTATCTATAAAACTACCCATAAATTATAACATCTCATAACTGACTATAGAATCTAAAATCATTTTATTATTTGGCTATGGGAACTCATCATTGGGGCAAGTTATGTTTAGACCCTGATAGTATGTATAATACCAAATTTTTCCATTAAGTCTCACAACTAGTATTATATTAGAAACTCACTTTAGATACTCAAGGAATCAAATAAACCTTGTATCTAGTAACCTTTGAGTTTCATCTTTAACCAACAATTCCACTTAGGGATGCATTTTTTAATCCTTTATTTCACTAATTTTTATTCTAGGTATATCAATATATTATATAGTAAAACTATAGGGTCAATTTTAAACATATTTGAATAAGACCAAGTGTAACTTTGGGTAATCTCATAAAAATTATGCAAAAGCTTTACCCTCCTCATCCTTTAACATGGTTGTTAGGAGTACTATCCTTAGGTCTTGATCTTTTGGAAATGGAATTCCATTATCTTCTCATTAATTAAAATGAATCTATCTTCTACATATGGTGTATCAATAATGGTGTATGGGATATCTATTTACATATGAATATTCTAGGATATTCTTTTTTGCCAAAATACACATGCATATTTGTTGTATGAGGAAACATATTCTTATGATATAAGGAAGGGAGATCCTCATATGCCCCATAGTATTATAAGACTTATCATTTTAAACTTCATCTAATGTCCAAATTTATGGTGAAACTATATCATCAATAATATCAAGATATATCAATTATAATGTGTTTATAAGATGAATTTTAATTGTATGATCATGTTTTACTTTGAATAAATGTGTATAAATAGTGATGTGTCTATATTTTCCTTCTTTATTGGTTGTGGAATATTTTTTTACTCAAAACCTTATCTTCCTCTATGAGTATATGTGGTAATGGGATGGATATTGCCTTATGCTCATTTTCCCAATCATTGTCATATATATCCCATCTTTTATAAGTATTTTAAGCCAAAACCATATTGGTTAAAATCTTTTGGTGGTGATTATATAGTAACTAATGGATATGTTGGTGTTGATGCTTCAATTTTTGAAATAGGATTCTTTGATTTTTAATAAGAGGGTTGCATATGAGGTATGTAACACACCCCCCCCCCACCCACATTTACTTTGTGTGTATCCCTAATAAATAAATTTAATGCATGCATGGTACTACATTGATCTCATGTATCCATGGTATCCCTAAAAAAATATTGTAGTTTAAATCATTAGGCATGACTTAGTAAACTATAGCTATTTTTATAGGGGCCACTATTATATGCAATGTAGTTTGTCCTAGTACCTTCCATAGAATAAATTAAAAACCATGTATCTTCATATCTGAGTAAGCACAACTTTTGCATCTATACCAAGTATATTTAGAAATTAAATATTAAAAAAATTAATATTGGCCCATTATCCACTAAAACCCATTTGATTGCCTTAATTTTAACTTGTACTTGAATATAAAATGGAATATGTTGATCTATAATATGCTTAGGGGTTAAATCCTCTTTTTCGAAAGAGATGATTTTTTCATGCATCTTAATGCTTTTATACTAGAAGCCACATAAGTTTGGTTCTAAATTACTTGGTAAGATTATATCACATAATGATACATAAAGATTATATTTCTACATTGGCACAGTCTAGAGTAATTCCAACTTAGAAATTTTAGAGTGGGAGTGTTTAAGTTGATACATGATGCCATATCCCTTAGATTGATTATTTTTCTTAGTGCGAGGTCGAGGGGGATCATGAAGAACCTTAGATTTTACCACATTGTGGGATACCTTACTCCATCATGTTGTAACAATATGGACCACAAAATCTAGTATAATATTATGGAAAATAAAGATACAAATTAGTAGTTTCCATAATATTATACTAGATTTTGTGGTCCATATTGTTACAACATGATGGAGTAAGGTACAATATTATACAACATGAAAGACATGTGGCAGGTGGTAAATAAAGATACAAATTAAACTATGAGTCACTAAATGTATGTTTGGGATCTTTATGTGTGCCTAGATAATAATGTCAACCTCAAGTTGGTAGCATTTGTTGTTATGTTTCAAGCTAGAAAAAGTTATCCTTAGATATTTTACTTATTTTTTTTAATACAATCAAGTGTTATTATTTTAAATTCATATTTGTGTGTGATCCTAAGGTCTGATCATAAGTACAACACCCATAAATCCATCTCCTTCATGCAAAACCTAGGTCTACTTGTGATGTAATAAAACCTACAAAACTTAGGAATTATAATGGACTGAACTAACCCCTTTCACCCCCATTGATGATTGATTATTTCCCACATATCCAATAATATAAAAAGGGAAATCAAGCCACACATATTTCCCCCCCACCTTAGTGTGAATATAAAATTGAGATCATTTTCTATATATATTAACCTATTGATCTATCTTTCAACACTTGACAAGGTTCACTCTTAACTTAGCTTGGTATGCTTGAAACTTTGTCGATGACTACTCCTAATGATTGATTTGTATGTTATGAATAATAGGGAGGCTTTCTCAATGTGAAATAATATATGGATGTTTAATTGATAATTTATATATAGATAATAAGTCAATAGTTGATTTGTGTTTATATGTATATATTTAGGTAATTTATCACACCACCAACATGGTAGGAAAATAGGTCAACCCATGGCAAATATTTTATTTTTTAAATTGAATTTTATTGGGCAAGGAATAGAACTATCAAAATTGGTCAGTAATGTTTAAATGAGACTAACTTAATCTAGCATTCCTTTTTGGGAGATAAAAACATTGATCTAATGATCTAGAGATGTTTGAGTATGATATTTTATAGGTTTAGCATTGACTTGGATAATTTAGGAGGTGACTAACAAAAACATGGAATGATTGGACCCATAGATAGCATGTGGATGTTATACAATGGTAGATTAGAGGGATATATGCATGTTCAAGTCATGTAGGGTGAAGGTAGGTGAAAATTTACAGTTCCAAGTGTATATAATGAAAAATTTAAAGGAGTAAGCAATTTTAATGAATCTTCTTAGCTCAAATAAAATAAGAAACACAATAAATTAGATGTCTTATTTGATGAACTCAAAAATAATACAATTGGATAATAAATTAAAGTGTGTGAGTATTATATGTAGTGGAAGCAAGTACCACAAGATCTATTAAAAACATATCAAATTAATCCATAGAATGAAGATGTAATAAATAAGTTAATGGAGGATGCATGAGAATTAATACCACATATATGTTCAATAATACATAATTGTGATCTAATAGATATGAAATAAACTATAAATTAGAATAGGTTTTAATTACACAATAAGGGGAGATTGCCACCATATATTCAAGTACAAACATTTTTTAGGACATATAAGAAACATCATGTGGTGGAATTTTTACCCTATATATATGCATAAGGAAAACATTCAAATACTATTTAGTAATGATGATGCATAAGTTAAAAACATAGAGACAATTAGACACTTGTAATGTGTATCATAATGAACAAGTGTGCAATAAATGTAATGATGTGTAGGTTAATAAGATATAACTGAAGTGCACTATGTGGGTTAAAATAAACACAAATTGAATCAAAAATTAAAAAAGTGTAATAAGCACAAGAATAAATAAAACTAATGATAATCTTAGATATTTCAAGCATCCAAACAAAGATAATTTGTATTGCATGGGATCAAGCCATATTGACAAGTATATGCTAAGAAAGCAGTGTAATTCTATTCATAAAATGGATAAGTCTATATACAATTATAAATAGTTAGAAAAAGAGGACATGTGGCATTGAAAAATTAGTAGGTGGAAGGGTTCAAATAAGAATATGAATGCTATAAATAGGGGTGTTAACATCTCCATTAAAAACTAGTGTTTGAGAGATATTAGACAATTTACACTTTTTAAAATGTTTAGTCACAAGAATTAGAGAAGGATTAGAGCTATGGTTTGATTTATTCATTAGTAAATTCATTCCATGTTGCATATGATTAAATATCTTCCTTTTTTTATGATGAATATAATGTAATGACATGTATGGTTTTTAATGATAATTTGAATACAATTGCAATGATAAATTATTTGAATGAGTGCTATCTTATGATGATGTTTTAGTTGTTTAATTAGATTTTATTTGTTTATGTTATTTTTTTATGAATATGATGTGCTTGGTTATATATTTATTCTTTTTTAGCATTTTGAGGTTCTCGGTGTTCTATTTTTTATCCTTGTGTGATCATTTAATTCTTTTGACTTAGACGGTATTTTAATGTTGCAATTAATTTTTGGTTGCATGAGATCTAGTGTATCATGACTATGCTAATTTATTTAAAATAGCATAATAGATACTCATTGAGGTCATCTTGAGATAGATTTAAAAAAACACAATAAAAATCCCACAAAAATATTAATAATATAATTGAAATTGTACATGGAATCTTTTAATTACTTAACATAAAAACATGATTTGGATATAATCAGGTTAGTCACACATTAGTAATAACTGTAAGACAAGGATGAATTATAATCCATTACATGCTCCAAAATGTTTCTCAATGGGAAAAAAGGCTAGAGGGTGAGAAAATTAAATCATATGATTACATTCAAAATTTCTAACCCTTACTAACTAATGTTTATTGTAATTTTGGATTAGCTATTATCATAACTAACCCAAGACATAACTCATGTACATAACAAGATATAGGTGATGTATTAGGTATGATATTACCACTTATTTTTATAAGTAACAAAAATACAAAATTACAATGACTTCTTTCTTCACATCATTGAAAAACATGAGCAAAATCCCCTTATTTTAAAGATAAGGGAAATATTATTCTATTAATGTAAGTTTCGCACTTTGACCAACCTATTTATTGAGTTTGTTGGGAAACTTTGGCATATGTGCCTAGACATAATTGGAATAATGATAAACACAAGTGGGAAAACTAGTGTAAGATACTAACATGCCCTATGACTATACCTAATAGCTAACCAAAGTCATATTTGACCTAGGTGAGATATAATATATACACCAACACCCCCCTTAAGTGAAACTTAGGTAAGCATGTAGAACATGATCAGTAAAAACATCAGACATTGGTCCTAACACTAGGACTAATGAGTTACCCATGTACGATGAATGTAGTGCAATCAACATAAGTTTTTAAAGATGTTGAGATATGCCACAAAGATACCTAATAAGGTATTACAACATAGACTAAGTAGTATAATATGTTAAAAAAGGATGATTTGATCCATCATTAAAGAAACTTTAATTGGATGGATCTATATACCATTAAATTTATATTAGGTGGGTTGATCCACCACTAAATAATTTTGAGAAGTAGATGTTGAGATGTGCCTCAAGGACACCCACTAGATATATACACAACACCCAAAGAATGAAGTATAACAACATCCCCCTATAATGTTGAATAAGTGTAGTGCACTAATAAATATTCAAGTATGGTAAAAATCAAATACTCAAACACTAAAGATATGTTGGGGATTTCATAGTTCACTCACCACAATGAGTTCAATAGACTATCAAGATGTCAAAAATATAGATGAAAATAAATAATCTCTTCCAAAAAAAATGTATAAAGGAACATATAAAGTGGCCTTAATAGATGTCTCAAATGAAATGGAAATAGTGGAAGTCGTGAATGAAACATATCAACCACAACACGAATGGTGAATAAACTCAAAAAATATATACATAACTGTTATCAATCCATTGTTTGAATAACACATTAAAAAAATTAGGAGTACTTCTAAAAAGGTGTCATTTGATTAAATAAAGACAAAAAAATCCTTAATAGGGTCCTGAAAACTAAGCCATGTTATATACCCTATACATAGTGATGAAAATACAAGTATTTTCATGATATAAGAACCACATGGTTGTGTAGACAATGAAAAAACATGCAGATAAAAAAATGTTTGCAAAAAATGTAGTTGGGATGGAGGAGTGGTGACCCAAAGAAGATGGTTGTCAAGGTCATAAAACTAAAAAAATAGATGGTAACTCTCATTTGCCATAATTTCTATATCATGATTATTCCATACATAATGGATTTAATTTGTATCCAAAATTAGAAATGACATGGAAAATCATGAATTTTAAGAAAAATGACATGTGAAACAGAGTCCAAAGGGACAAAAATGGCCCTATAAATTTTTGTGAGAAATAGGGCTAAAATTGGTTGACAGGGGAAAAAGTTTGTTTTATAGGAGATGTGACCAGCTTTCACAATAGGTCCATAGTATAATAGTCAAATGGATGAAAATAAATATGCCACCAAATGTTCTTCAAATGAGAATCCCAGTGCAAACATCAAGTGCACCAACAGAACATGCAATGTGATCCAAATATGGTAAGTGTGAAAAAAAGGGTCCCACACTGTAAATGAGAGTTTAGGAGTGAAATCCCCCAATGAGGCCAAGGGGAAATTCCCATTATGGGGTCTAAGGGTAGATACCTTTAAATGTTTTTAGAATACACTGTTAGGAATGGTGAACAAGCATTCCAACCCAATATTTAGAATTGATAACTCCAAGAACATCACACATGAATTTGTAGATAATTGATTTCAAAATAAATTAATGTAAGTGTTATTAATAAAAATAATATGCTAATACAAAGGAAATATCTTGCATAAATAGGAAACATCAAACATAGAACTAGCCTAACTAGCCAATGTGGGAGAAATCCTCACATGGGACAAATTCACTAAAAAATATAGCTAGCTCATACACTATAAAACATTATAAATTCATGAAACACATATTTGAACACCCCCCTCAAGTGAATCTAGGGGATAACAAAATCCAAAAAAGAAATAGTGGCATATTCACAATATGAGTCCTAACAACAAGCCCTGCTAAGGTACTCATGTACAATATGTATCCATGAAATTAAGAATTAAGATATCCTCATGAAGACCCCCCAAGGACAAATTTTGAAATCCTAATCATGCCACATAAATCAATAAAATGAGGTGATGAAAAAGTCTTCATGAAGATGTTTGCAACCTACTAGAGTCAGATTGTACTCCAAGCTAAGAACACCATCCTAAATGTGTTGATGAATGAAGTTTATATGTACCTCAATATGCTTGGTCCACTAATGCTCAACTTGGTTGTGAGATATGTGAATTGCACTTTGGTTGTCACACCAAATTATAGTGGTTGAATCATGCATGAAGCCAAACTTTGTCACCAACTAACAAATCCAAATAGCCTACTGACTTGCTATAGTTATTACCCTATACTTAGCCTTTGATGATGAAAGTGCAATATCTTGTTGCTTCTTACATAACCAAGAAATACATGAAGAACCAAGATAGAATATTTAGCCATAAATTGAATGCCTATTATCAAGAGAAATTACCCAATCTAAATCAAAGTATCTAACCAACTGAGTGGAACCCTTGGTGTAATGTAATCCAAAATGAGTAGTGCCTCATAGATATCACAAAATCCTATTAGTATATTTCTAATGATTATCATGAGGGTCATATGCAAACCTATACATAATCCCAACTATAAATGAAATGTTAGGGTGAGTATGGGTCAAATATATAAGACTCCCAACCATCTACCTATATAATGTATGATCACAAAGTGGAGTAGGACAAGAGGTAATGAGAGTCAATCTAGATTTAAAAGAGGAGGACTTGGATTGAAATAAATCATACCAAAATTATAAATAATATCAAGTTTATACTCATAGTAATTCAAAAAAATATATGTATCTAACTATGAAATATATAAACCAAGGAAGAAATGCAGAAGGTCAAGATCTGTAATGTTAAACTATGTTAAAAGTGCTTACAAAATAGTCTAAATCTAAGATGATGAGTTGTCTATGAGAAGTAGATAATCAGCATACAATACTAAAATAACAATGTCTGCCTAATACACGAAATATACACTATGGTATCATAGTGGTACCGAATAAAGCTAGTGGAGAGAATAAATGAATCCATCGTCTCATACCAAGCATGACGTGCCTGTTTGAGACCATAAAGAAACCTCCTAAGTTGACAAACAACAAACTAATCATGAACAAACTTATCAAGATATTCCATATATATTTCCTCATGTAAGTCTCCATGAAAGAAAGCACTCTTAACATCCATCTGATATACTATCCAACTCTGTGATGTAGCAAGAGAAATTAAAAGAAAAACTAAATCCATCTTGGTAATAGGTTCAAAATTATTATAGTAGTCAATACCTTCAACCTACAAGATCCCATTTGTAAAAAGACATGGCTTGTACTTATCAATGGACCCATTAGCTACATACTTGTTGCAATAAATCCACTTAAACCTAACCAATTTTTTTCCTTGGGAAGAGTCACCAAGTCTAAAGTGTGATTCTTTATCAATGAATAACACTCATCTATCATCACATCATCCCACTCCTATATCCCATGAGCCTATGAAAAATATTATAGATCCCCATAAAATGCCTGACATAAAATTCCATTACCCATAGAATGTGTATGATGATTTCAAGTAGGTGGAAGATCATGTATGAATGGTGCTTCCTTATAAACTATAGTATGATCCCACCTAGGCAGAGTGGCAACATCAGTGTGAGTAAGATCCTCATCCTCTATAACCTCCTATGGAATCTCCTAAACTAGCTCCTCAAAGAATGAACACTCGATAAGAGGTGGATCATCAAAATAAGAAGAAGGCATGGAATAAGATGAAGAGTCATGATATTTAAAATTCCCATCAAATGTTACATGTGTTTGAAAATTAACATTATGAGTATTAAGATCTAAAATATTATGAGCTCTCATGTCCTCCTAATACCCTACAAAAATCAAAGGTTTTCTCTTCTTGTCCAGTGATTTCCTTTTCTTATTTGGTATAAATACCCAATCAAGGCTCTGAAAAACTCAAAAAATGATACATCAAGGTTGGTTAAAGAATAATCCTCCTCTAGATTCATATGCTCAAGTGATTGATGTGGTGTGTGGTTCTAAATGTAATTTGCATAATTAACTGAGGTAAATTCCTTGAATGAATCATGTAGTTATCCATCTCCTTCACATTGGAGATACAATCACTAGGGGTGAATCATTGTATTTATAAATTTTTACTTTCACTTCAATATATATTCTAATCAGTCATCAAGAAACATCATCATATGGGCAATATCAACTAGTCTAACAACATAGTAATGAGAATATATACATAGCAAGTATGAGCACATCATATATGTGGTAAACCCTTATGGGGAATAAAACACACTAAACATAGCTTATAAAAACAATCCTATAAATAAATTAATAAAGTTGAATTGATCACCCACTCAACTTAGAGCACCAACCCCAGTCTATTAAGTACCAACTTGACAAAGTCTTTAACAAGCACCAATTTGCAAAGAAGCACCAACTCCCTTAGTGACTCAGCACCAACTCAACCACCTCTAAACCAAGAAACCACTCATCCAAGTAGAATTATTCCTTACATACTTTCCTTGTTTCAATATTCAATATATGATGGTCTTCTTTTTGATCTCTCCCTATCCTTTGATCTTCATACACATCTCTCTATTTCATCTCTACATATTAATCAACTTCTCTTATTATTATCTTTCATTTACAAACCTCTACCCTTATTTTGATGTTCAAATCATAGGAATAAATCACATGATTCCATGGTATGGCTTTATATCCATCCTAAAATCCTCTTCTATGCTTTTCTATCTTGATATTTAACTTTTTTTCTCACTTACACACACACAATTAGGCCTATTAGGCCTTATTCTTATACAAGTCACTTGTAGTTACATACCTTGTTAGGCCATATACACTTGAAAAATTAAATTAACCTTTCAATAGGTCATATTAAATGTTTCATAAATGAATCAAACATTTCAATATTTTTGTCACATCATATAGGACCAAAACCTCTTTTAGGCCTTAAGGAGACCTAATTCAATTAGGCCTTCATCATAGCACGTTACACTTTATCTTTATTGGAATGATTAAAAACTCCATATAGTAGTATAAATTCATAAATAACTCAAATATATATTATAAAATTTCACTTTAATTCCAAAACACCTTTTAGGTCCAACCATTACTTGAACCCCTTCTTAAAACACTATTCACAATAGGCATGTGCCTATCTAGAAAGTATGTCATGAACAATTGAATCATAAACACAATTTTTCAAAATAACCATGGAAAAAACTTACATATACATAATATATATTACCTTAGGTTCATCACCATGTTATGTATACTTCAGAACTCAAGGCAAAAGGACTCAAACCCTTCTTTGTAAATAGCCCACTCAAAACTACTAGCTAACCTCAAAACATAGTCATAGAAAATTTAACTTATGACACATAAAAGAACATAATAAAGGAATTAAATTTAATTAATATGATATATCTCAAATAAAAATATCATAATCTCTAATTTAAACTATTGGTTTTATAGACCAATTTATTGACTTTCTCTCTCTCAGGCCTCACTCAACTAGATAAGCCATTTTGGATTCAATGTTTCAACCTCTTATACTAATTTCCAAGATTATAAAAATAATTGATAGGTAATTTAAGTAAAAAACAAAAAAATTATGTGAATTATATACATCAACTTAGGGAATATAACCTCAAACTCATCATTACAACTTTCTTACCCAGAACTGCCAGTTTGCCTTAAAACATAGTCATTATGAAAATTACCTTCAACACATGTATAAAATTTTATAAATACTATTGATGCATTTGTATGATCCTATTATATCATTAGTAAACTCTCAAATAGAAATATATAATGTTAAAGTGGAAATATTGATCTTGCAGACCAATCTCATGACCTCATTGTACACAGACCTCACTAAGCTAGACAAGTCAAATTTGTTAGCAACTTTTTGCTATATAAAATGATATCCAAAACTTATATCTAATATGAAAATATATTACAGGTCTTGAAAAATGTTTCCATGCACCTTTATTCATCCCTAATCCATGATAACATATCCTTAATCACCTTCTCACTTTTAACTAGGTTTCTCATTATTTTCACCATTCAACCTATTAACAACTGGTCAACTTGGATGACTAGTTTAGCACATATGATGGATATAACTTACTCATAAACCATCATGGACACTAAATATAAGTCTCAACCTTATCCAAAAACTATCACTTTTTTTAGGGTCTAATCACACACCTGACAAACCAACCACACTTGGAGGTGATTGGGAGAGTTGAATCCAAGCTCCAATAACATAAATAGCCATACTAAACCCTTTTGAGCAATTTTTATCAATATATTTCACATCAGGTAATTGTTTGAGTTCTTTGAGGGTTTAAAACATCTTTCAGTCTTAACGATCATTCATAAATCATAGCCCCTCATTTTAAGAAATAATACCTATAAATTTTATCTAATACCCTTCCCCATCTACAATGAATATATTAGGTCCTCATACAAATGTTTCTTGTGCCAACGAACACTTGAAAAACCTTCTCAGGTAGACAGCTCTTCATCATATGCACTCAAGAGACCTTAAAACACTTTTTCTTGCCTTAACCTTCAAATTTTACCTAAAATTTTATACACATGCTTAAAACAACTTTAATCACCTTTGTCAATTCACACCTACTCACACATGCCTTATAAATTGATCTTGATACCTCATTAGGCCATGTTCTAACCATCTTGTTTTCTACACCTAAGACTTCACACCTTATTAGGTCTTGAACTGACCTTTAAACCTATTTTCAATTTCTAAATACTTCACTCACATTTTCACACAACATCTCACATTCTCAAACAATGTCAATCATCTTTCATATGTCTTGATAATAGCTCATGATGTCTCATTAGGCTAGGTAGGATCTAGAAATTGTCTAGTTGTAGACTAGATATATAGGTCCTACCTCTATAGGCTCATCTTGATATTATCATGAGTGCTTCAACACATCATATACCTAATTAAGTAACCTCATACATCCTATTATGCCTTTTTTCATCTATTTTACTAGGTCATCATGCTCAAAACTCCTCACTAGGACTTTACATATCATGACTAGTGCCATGACTAGGATTCTCAAGCACTTGTCCTTAAAGACCTAATTACAATTCTTATTAATGATTCACACATAACTCTCACTCTCATATAAAAATAAATTCTTATATGCCTAAGCTTACTCACTTCACCATGCTACCTGCATATACCTTCTCACAAGGTCTAGACAATACTTTACAAGACACCTTTAAGGCTTGACATGTTCCTTCCATGTCATGACCTTAACACAACATCAACCAAGTAGATATGAGACACATGGACCTATAACTTTCTCTCACATGGAAATCACTACGTACATTTAATGCTCATAATCTTTTCATAGCACACATTACCAACTGTTCTTGTTCATCTAATAGTCTTAAAACAACTACTTGTCATCAACCTCACTCATCATGATTACACTCTTTTTCATATCAACTACTTGTCACATCAAGCATAAATGAAAATAATGAAAACACCATACCAACACACTTTGACATTAATGACATTAAATTGACATCAATGACTACACTATGCCAACAAACTCCCCCTTTATCATTGATGGCAAAACACATTACAGTCTGATCATTCTCTTCACCCCCAATCTAGTAAATATTCCTTTATGAATTTTTATCCCCCTTTGAAATTAATTACAAAGGATCGTACACACTACAATTCCTAAAACTATTCATTCTCCTTCTTTGACAACTATTCTCAGAAATTGCAAAAGAACTTAGAGCTACCAAGCTCCCCCTTAGATCAAGCATAGTCTTTAAATCAACTCTAATCACAAGACCATATATCTTGTCCTTGACATGACTGATATGACTCAAACTCACTAGGCTATCTCATTTTTTCTTATCTAACAAATATCTTCAAATGAACTCAGGTATATAAGACTATGTACCTTCCTTTATGCAACTTGATGCCATAGAAATGATTGATATCCAACTTGCCTTCATTATTATACATACCTTATTTGTATTACACATCTATTATTGAAACTCGTTAGTTATATAATTAACTCCATAGTAAATATTTTATCCATCTACATCATGACAACCCTTCTTGTATTAGTTCACTACTCATTAGGTTTGTAAAACACTTAGTTCACTATATATCAAACTTCTATCTTGCTTGATCACCTTTACCTCACACAACCAGGGCATACCAAGCATATATACCTATGATACATGACCCAAAGTTCATCTTCAAATTCCTAGACCAATCACACTCAATTCTTATGAGCATATAAAATTTATATAAGCAATGCTTATCCACCATGTCTATTAGGTATGTTTGCAATCAAATATGTTTTTCCAAGGGAAAAATCTAGTCCTCCATGTTGAAGGAGAGATATTTCATGTCATTTCCATATGCTATTTTATATGTTCTTATTGCATCAATCTATATCCTTCATGTTTTTAAAGCCACCATGGCATAAACTGCATCATGACATCTTATTTTCATCATTCTATCAACTAGGTCTATGCTTACATGCTTCATTTTGATAAACCTCTATCATAACTTATCCTATTTATGATATGAAAATTGAGAATACACAACATGTTCCTTGGTCCTCTATGACCTTAAGGTCATTTTGATGCACATATAACAATCGACTCTCTTTCACAACTATCTCAACAAATAGAATCATGAAACATCTTAGAAATCCTACTCCCCCTTTGTCTTCATAACTTGCTCACCATATGAAAAAATAGTACACACAAACCATCTATAACACAAAATAATCACCTTAATACCAATACCAAATCTCAACATATATCAATATCAACTACAACTAGATACCAAAAACTTACATCTTGATATGACAAAAGACCACACTTTCAGCTCGGACTCAACAATCTTTAACATGTCTTCATACCTTCTTGGTATACAACACCTATCAAAGATCAATAATCATCCAGCATGTGTCCACTTAAAAATTAATGTCTCTATGAATCCTAATGGATTGACCCCTTCCATAAGGTACTATAACAACACAAATTCAAGATATTCCCAGATCTCCATACTCTCACAAGATTGAATATTCTTCAATGTCCCTCTAGGCTTGACTATCAACTTAAGATTTAATTTTGACTTGGCCTCTTCATCATCCTTCTAACCTGACAAATAATACTCTTAACATTCTTTCAATTTTGACTTATGTTCTATAGAAGCAAATAGCCCACCTTGGTTTATGAATTGATCATTATTCATTATGTCCTCCTTCTTCTCAGTTAACTCTTCATTATTTGGTAGACTATTAACCTTTGAGGTTTTGACTCTCCTTGGTTTAATATTTCTCCTTGTGGTCTTCTTCTAATCCAAGATCTTCATTGCTATCATTATCACAATCCATGCTTGTACTTCTTAGGATCACCTTTAGGCTATTAGGCCTATCTCTAAGGACCTACTCTGATACCAATTATTAGAGATATAATCACTAAGAGGGGGTTATGAATTAGTGTCCTTATAAACTTTTATTTTCACTTCAATATATATTCTAATCATTCATCAAGTAACATCATCCTATGATAAATATCAACTAGTTTAGAAACATAGTAATAACAACATACACATAGCAGGTATGAACACATCATATATGTGGGAAACCCTCATGGGGAATAAAACCCACTAACCATAGATTGGATGAATAATCCTATAAATCAATGAATCAAATTTAGTTGAGTATCCACTCAACTTAGAGCACCAACCCTAGTCTATCAATCACTAACTTGATAGAGTCTTTATCAAGCACCAACTTGCAATGAAGCACCAACTTAGCCACCTCTTGACCAAGCACCCACTTAGCCAAGTAGACTTATACATTCCATATTTATCCTTTTTTCAATATTTAATATATGATGGTCCTCTTTCTAATCTCTCCTTGTCCTCTGATCTTCATACACAGCTCTCTAATAAAGCTATAGGTCCCCATTTATAATGAAAAATCCCTTCATTACATAAATATTTTTTAATTTTTTAATTAATGATTTTTATTATTAAAAATAAATATTGTGTGGGAAGTGAAGTATGAGAAATAAGGGAACATAGACCAAGTAGAAAAGGAGAACATGTCATGAGTGGTAGTATCACAATTGGTGTAGGCATTAAAATTTGGGATTAAATAATTAGAAATGGTAGTTATGACCTACCTTCATCTTGTATGACTTGTGCATGCATATATGGTTCTTATTCACTTTTTTTATCACATCTACATTTTTTATATGGGTTTGACCTTCCTAATTTGTTACAATTCATTCATAATAACACCTTGGTATGTGTTTAACCTATTCAAAATCAAACTCAAACTATCTCTAGATCATCATATCAGTATTCATACCTTTTGGATAGACCTATCATATTTAGACTATTCCAAACTCATCCAAACTTAATGGAATCAACATGTGCCAAGTAATAGTCACTTTTAAAATTCAAACCCTTATTTTGAGTTAGCTCATATGTTTCACATGTCGATGGTGTTATAAAATACCTAAAAAGTTCTATATAAATACATAATAAGTTTAATCCCATTTACTATATAGTAACATCTAGAATTTTTCAATCAATATTATTATACACATTTATGAATTCAAAGTACTAAACTATTATATCTAATTCGGTCATTAGTCACAAGGAATAGGTCCCATCCAATTTTTAAGCACCTCTAAACTAGACCAAAGATGTCATTTTCCAAATATCAAAATCTAGCTCACATGTTAAATTAATTAAAGGAGCACTATTACATGCATACACCTAATGGGAAAAACTACAAGTGGTTTGACTTCCCTCTTTAGATTATTGTATATGTAGGAAATACTCAACCATTTATTGAAGAGTGATTAGATTCAGGTGAACCCACCATATTTCCCCTTTTATGAACCAAAACTTAATGTCAAAATTAGACCTAGGGTTTCAAAGAGAAGGAGATAGGTTTCTATAATTACACGTATAAATATTTATTTAATATATTACATAAATCATCAAATTATAGAACATAGTGTCAATTAGTAGTATCCAGAGCTAGACAATTTTGTCTAGATTCATCTAGAGACTTGGATCTTGATCTGAGTGATTCAAAATCCATGTTATCAATATTATTTATCAAAATTATGAGATCAAAAATACACCCTATAGAGGCTAAAATAATATCACATTACATCATAAATTCTAAAATTATACCACAATAGAAATGCAATGTTTTAAGGAGTGTCATTGCATGTTCCAAACACTTGGATGAAAAATATACTATATTTTATATAATGAAAATTCATATATACTATGGTGTGTGTGTGTGTGTGTGTGTGTGTGGGAGGGGGTGAAGTGATCCAAGAATTGATAGTCAAGAAGGTTATAATTGTAAACCAATGGTTACTAAAGTAACTATTAGTGAAGAGTTATAACATTTAGGTGTTAAATGATATATAATGATGTAAAATGGTGCAGAAGAGAAAATAATAAAAACATAAAACATATAGATATTAATTTATGTACTTGATGAGAATATAAAGAGTGTGGAGGTATAAATTAGAGAGGTATCTAGAATGTAATAGTTATTTTATACTTATATATGAATTAAGAGAGTTAGAGTAGGAAATATTTTTACAATATGTATTGTGTATGTGAATGAATGAATAATGAATACACATATTAACTAAGGATTAACCACTAATACTAAAACTTTATGTAACATTATCTCTAATTGAACTCATCTCAAACCTTATAAATATATGTATCCAAGTATCAAATTTTATGTCAACATTTGGAGGCACATATGGAATTTGGTTAACTAATGTCTAAATCATATTAATTCACATTAATGAGATTATAATATTTTAGGAAGATGATATTTGATATAAAAAAAATTATTTATCCATGTTGAAGAGAGGAAAATACTAAAAATGTGTGCTATCCATATCCGAATAACTAGGCACCTAAAGATGTGCATAAAAAGGGGGGTGATCCTTGAAAGGATGTAACCTATAAAAAAATTAGGGATGATAGTTTTAGGGAATAAATAAATAAAATGTATGATAATATAAATGGATTAGTAAGATAAAAAATATATAAAAATAAAGGAAGATATTTTTGGTAGGATTATTTATTAGTCAAGATCCAAAACTATAGTTACCCTAAACTCTTTTTCTTTCTACAATAATGCAAAACATCTCTTGGTCAATGGAATAGAGGATTATTGACTATTCCATGTGGTAATAAATTAACCCTTGTGTTAATATATGTGACTTGATTGAATAAAAGGCATGTTACACACATACATGACCATTAAATTTTAAGGTATCTAGTTAGTATTTATACTACAAGATTGTAAAAGAGTAGATATATGTAAGGAAATTACTTATATGTTTGCATAGAGTAACTACATATCACACAAAATAATAAAAGATATGAGATCACATAGCAATAATTGATAGTAGAGAAGAATACTAGATAATATAGCAGAGCCAATTCGAGGGGCAAACCTCCACAATAATGCAATAAGAGAAGAATACTTAATATGATTATCAAAGGCTAAACTCTACCTCTTATATATTCTACTTATCCATGGTTATTCTAAGTCCCACCTAACTAAGAACATAGAGAAATGGAAAATGAATATACAAGAGGTATGTAAGCCATAAGTCAGTGACACATATCCCTAGACACATCAAAGGTTAAGGGTGTAGCATGTCCCTCCCCTTCAAAACAATGTTGTCCTCAACATTGAATCAACTCTGGATGTTGTTTCATAAATTATTCATCCTCTCAAGAGTTATCTTCACATGGTAGATTCTTTCATTTGATCATGTACTCCTTAATCACTCTAGACCACAACTACTTAATGTGCATTTGAAGGATTACCTCAGGATCAATAATAATGTTCCCTTCCTCATCTGATTCTGGTAACTTAGTTTGAGTATAAACTCAGTGTCCAATGACGTTATTTAGGCATGATTTATGAAATACTAGATGTATACGAGTGATGAAGGAAACATTAACTTGTATACCACACTACCAATTTTATACAAGATTTGATATGGTCCATAATACTTAGGGGACAACTTGTTATCCTTTTTCTATTGATTCAAGTACATCTACTTATATTGATATAAGCAAACAAATACCAAATCACCAATGTCAAAATTTCTCTCACCCCTACGTCGATCTACCTGCTACTTCATATGATTCTAGACCATGGCTAAATTTTCACACAAACTTGCAAGGACCTCCTGTTGATGGTAAATATGTTCCTCAACTACATGAACTTTAGGATGGATATTCAAGGTTGAAGTGATGGATAGAGGGTAGTATCCATACAAGGCCATAAATGGAGACATTTTGAAAGAACTACGAATATAAGTATGATACCACCATTCAGCAAGTGGCAACCAATGAACCCATTTATCCTATTTATCATAAACAAAACAACAAAGATATCTTTTAAGATATTTGTTGACTACCTTAATTTATCCATTTGATTGAGGATGATAGGATGAGCCAAATTGGTTCCCTAACATGCAAATAATTTAGTCCAAAAATTATTAGTGAAAATAGAATCTATATCACTAACAAAGATCTTAGGAGTACCATGCAATTTTTGAATAGTATTGAGAAAAGTAGAAGCTATTATACTATAAACAAAGGGTTGTGATAAAGAACAAAAATGAGCATACTTACTAAACAATCCACAATCACCATGATAAAATTTTGACCATCAGATCTTGGTAACCCTATAATGAAATCCATAAACACCTATTCCCAACACTAGTTAGGGATGGATAAAGGTTGCAAAGACCTGGGATTTTGATGGTTTAACCTTTATTTTGTTTACAAATCATACATTTAGCCACATATTTTTGGACATCCCCCTTGAGTCCTTCCAAAAAAATCTTACTTGATTATATGATATGTTTCTAAAAATCTTAAATGACCCCCAAGTGGAGTTTCATGAAGTTCCTAAAGGATTTTTTGTTTGAGAAGAGAATTCTTACATAGGTATAATATGTTTTAATAACATAATGCAATACCCTTCCATGTGAATTTTTCAAATCCACCCAAACCCTGCTGAAGATTCTAAATGAAATCATGGGTAGCACTATCATTTTCCCATTCTGGTCTTGCTTTCTCTAGCCAATCTACCTGCCAAATGGTCATGTCACATAGCAATGCCTCAAATGATTCATCCCACTTGGATAGCGCATCTACCACCACATTTTCCTTGCCTTTCTTGTAGACTATTTCAAAATAATAGCTTAACATCTTAGTTACCCATTTATGTTGTTCTTATGATGACAACCATTATTTTAAAAAATATTTAAGACTACATGATTAGTATTTACCTAAAAGTGATGTCCCATAAAATAAAGTCTATGTTATTTGACTACATGTAGAATGGCCATCATTTCCTTCGCATAGATGGGCTTCAGCCAATTTCTACCCTTCAGTTGGTGACTTTCAATTTCAATTGGTATGCCCGCTTTTATGAGCAAAACACCTAGACCATATCCAAATGCATCACATTCAACCAAAAGAGTCTTATAAAAATTAGGACTAGCCAACACTAGAGTGGTACACATATCTAGTTTCAATTGTTCAAATGCCTTGTTGAAATTGAAAATATGGTACAAGAGATGTTGAGCGTAGTAATCATTCACCACAACCAAAGTGAGTATTCTTCACCAGTTATCATGGTGAGAAATAAATTTAAAACTTGGAGGATGTTATTTGACTATAGAGATATCAAAAAGTAAACTATCAAAGATAAGTTACTTATTCCTATCATTGATGATTTGATAGATGAATTTAATGATGCTCTTTATTTTACCAAGTTAGATATGCATTTTGGGTATCATTAAATCTAGATCTATGATGAAGACATACCTAAAATAGCTTTCAAAACTCATGAGGGACATTATGAGTTTATGGTTATGCCTTTTGGTCTAAAAAATGCACCATATACTTTTTAGAGTTCGATAAATATTATTTTTAGGCCATTTTTGAAGAAATTTGTTTTGATGTTTTTTTATGATATCTTCATTTACAATAAAAATTAGGAAGACCATTTGCAACATGTGAAGTAGGTACTCTCAATTCTAGAAAAAACATTAGTTATATGACAAAACTTCTAAATGTACTTTTAGAGCTTATGATGTTGAGTATTTGGGTCATATGGTTTCACATGAAGTAGTGTAAGTGGATCTTAAAAAAATCCAAGCAATGGTGGACTGGTTAGTTCCTAAGACACTCAAGAAACTAAGGGGATTTCTAGGGCCAACTGATTACTATCATAGATTTGTCAAAATTATGATAGAATTATAGTCCCACTCACCTCTTTGTAGATTTAGCCTTTAATCCCCTTAGCTCAAATGTCCTCCTCTTAGAATTAAAGTGCATGAATAATTCCTAGAAATTCATCTTGATAGTTCCCAAATTGGTGAGCCATTATACTCCCATAACAATGTCATCTCCACCAATGAGAATAGAAGACATAGGATAACCGAATAGGTAGTCTACCATAGTCAGCCTAATACTATCTCATTTTATTGAAGAGTTAATAGTACCACCATTTATAATCATGACTTGAAATTTTGGAGTGGGATAAGTGAAATAGTTAAAATGATTACCTAACTTAGTTTTGATGAAGTTACGTGTACTCCCAAAATCAATCAAAATAGTGACCTTCTATTTCTTAAGGAAACCCACCACCTTAAGATTTTGGGGAGTAATAATACTTGAAAGAGTATGATAGGAAATAATAGGCTAAGAGTCTGTAGATACTTCCTTAGGTCCTTTTGCATCCTCACCAATTGCCTCCTCATCATTTGTATCCTCATTGACACCTTCAATGTAAAATAGCTTCTTTTCAACATAGTGATGTCCTTTACTCCATTTACTATCATAACCATAACACAACCCTTTGGCTCATTTCTCCTCAATTTGTTGAGATGTCAATCTAGTGGGTTGAGGAAATGATGGTGATGGAAATGTGCAATCATGACTAGTAGTGAAATTTTTCTATTTGACCATCTCTTTTTCTTCTACCATGCATAACCTTGGGATATCTTCTAATATAAATGATTGATTAAACACCTGAACCTCTAATTATATGTTATCTTTGAGTCCACATAGAAAAAGATCAGTTAAATTTACCTCAGTGATGTCTTCCACTCGTAAGTATAGATTATAGAATTGATGAACATAATCCTGCATAGTTCTTGTTTGATGTAGTTTGGTTAATAAGATGAAGTAGTTCTTAGAGACATTACTCTAATAATAAGCCAATAACTCATCAATGAAAATAAACCATAACCATTATTTTTATTTTGAGTACATAACCAATAATATTAAATGAACTACTCAGGTTCTAGATATAGAGATGCCACTATCACCTTCTAAGAACTAAGAGTTTGTGCAGATCAAATTAATTCTCAATTTGGGTAATCCAATTGAGATGATCCTTACCATCAAAATTTTTCATGTCCATTTGTGGCAACATTGGTTTCACACCAAGATTGTATTTGTTAGTGTTGAGAGAAGGACTTGAATGATGAGGTGGAGGGTTATTTATCTGTAACTAAGATGAAATGTCAGCCAACTAGATAGTGATATATGTAATTGAGTGTGCACCCCATTAATCTCTTTGTGCATCCTTGAAACATCAGTTTAAACTACAAATAACTGATCCTACCACACCAAGACCTTTATGTTAGCCTAAAGTTGAGAAATCATTAGATTTGAAGTTCCAAATTCCATGTCATCCCTAGGAGTCTTAGAAGTTTCTAACCTCCCATTTTCCTCTGAGTAGTAAGATCTACCATACATAAACCCTAGGAGGGTTTTCTCCCTAACAAAAGTGTACCAAAATATGGCACCATTGAAATTACCTTGCCATGATGAATCCAATGATTGCTTTTATGCACTAGAGTGAAAAATTTTGTCCTAAAAAAGTATACTGATAGAATATACCATTACGATCATCTCGCTAAGACAAATCCCATGATTGCAAATATGAAAAGGGGAAAAAAATTAGACTCTTTTTTTAATATTATTTTTAAAAAAATCATTTTGAATAATAATATGATGATAGAAAAAATTAATTCTTCCCGGATTATAATTTATGTTTTCTCGCTCCTTCCACTCACAGAAGTCATGCCTTGAAAGATCCAAAAAAAACCACTACAAAAAACTTGCCCAAATTGAAGATCTAATACCACTTGTAAGGAAATTACTTATATATTCACATATAATAATTATATATCACACAAAATAATCAAAGATAAGAGATCACACAATAATAATTGATAACAAAGCAAAATACTAGATAATATATCAAATCCACTTCGAGGGGGCAACCTCCACAATAATACAATAAGAGTAGAACACTTAATAAGATGATTAAAGACTAACCACTACCTCCTATATATAGTATACTTAGCCATGGTTATTCCATAGGCCAACCTAAGTAAGAACATCGAGAAATGTAAAAATAATATAAAGGATGTATGTAAGCCACAAGTTGGCCACACATATCCCTAGACATGCCAAAGGTTAAGGGAATAGAAATATAACATAGAGAAGATTCAAAGTGTAATAGAGAAGAGAATTAAGAGGTTGTAGAGAAATTAACCTTTATAATAGTATAGTAATAATACATCGGTGTAGTATAAATATATCTAAGATACTTGTATTGATGATTATTATATTAGTATAAATAAAAAGAGAAATTAGAGTAGGAATAATTGTATAATGTGTACTGATTCCTATGAATGAACACACCTACTTATTTTTTATGAATGCATAAGATAATTATTGCTAATGAATACTAACCTCTACATCATATTATCCTAATTCAAGTTAACTTAAATAACATAAACCATTTTTAGCCATCATCTTCAAATTTTATGTCAATATTTGGTGGTGTCGTATGAACTTCAGTTAACTAAAATCCAGGGGAAGGCATCTATTATAATTATGGAAACCATTATTTTAAAAAAAAAATGGTGGGAAGAGATATTACTTTATTTTTGCACTCTAAGGCTAAATCAATGGGTGAATCCTTTCTTGAAGTAAAGGCATCATTCTTTATATCCCAAGAGTAATTTTGGGTTATATTTTTATAGATCTTATGACCTTGGATATTACGCCAAGCTAAGCATGCAAAAACTTATAGAAATTTATGGTAAATATTGATGCACTTTAACACCTTGATACACCTTTTCCTTGGTCTATAAATTACTTTTTTAATACTACACTTGACTCATTTTTCATAGTTCTGACTATACAAGGTTGAACAAGCTTTGACATAAATAAAGTTGAGTTTCTTAAAGGCATGATACAATGTTTCTTGAATAAATTATTGTTCATCATCTATAATCTATTTTTGTATTTCAAGTTGGTAAGAGAAGGTAAATAGGGTATCTTGAAGAGAGGATTGGAACTCTATAATGGGGAGGCAAAAATTCATCCTAGATTTCTATTGGTTGATTACCTTGGTTGCCTTTTATTCCTTTATTTTCATGTCTCTTCTGATGGTGCCCATGGTTTTTTTATTACTTTAGTGTTTATGGTTTTATTTTTTGTTTTATTAGTTTGTGGTGTTCATTGGTTTTTTTTTTTTTTTTTCCTCGTATGCCCTGTGCCAACCCACATTGGATCCTACCTAGATTTTCATGCCCATAGCCTTTGGAATTAAGAAGGTTATGGTATTAATTGCTTATGTTTATGGAAATAGTCAAAAAAGATGGTCCTGAATGTGTGACAAGTGAAGAGTATGGTGGTTTTAATGAGCCATTGTGTCCTCTAGGGTCTATTAAAAACTATAATATCAAGGATGGTGTGTCATTTTTGACTGAGGTAAGAGAAGGAATAGTTGGAGCACCAAATAAGTTGTTCAGTGAGGTTTTAAGATAAGAAGAGGTGGTAAAGCACTTAGAGTCTGTATAATTCATTGTTATCCATTCCATTAAAGGTGAGTATGGAGACTAGGAGCAATATGAACCCCAAATTGGTAAGCACCCTTGCCCTAAGAAAACCATGACTCTGCTTTCAAATGATTCTATAGAAAGGGACCTTCAGTAGGAAGAAACTAGGTTAAAAAAATTTAGAGTTTTTTTGTATGTTTGAACAAAAACTCTCCCTTCTAGAAATTTATTTGATAATTAGCTCAATTCTATATGGGGTAAGAAATTGGGTATCTACATTAGCTTTTGTAGAATCGTTCAGAAAGGGTTTTTTATGATTTTATTCAATAACTCTAATATGCAAATAAGTACCATTAGTAAACCCATATGGAATGTTGGTCAATATTTGTTTAAGGTGGTTGCATCAAACCTTGATATCGATTGCAATGACCTTATCTTTAAAATTGGACCTAGATGGGTGGATATTGAAAATGTTCCTATTTAGCGATAGAATTTCCTACCTCAAGATTAGAAGACCCTTAGGGAAGTACTTAAAATTGAGGATACAATAAGGTATTTAGCTCATATGAATGTTAGGATTCTGATATCCTTAGAACCTCTAGATGTATTCCCTAAATCCCTTTATTTTAAAATTAAAAGGACATCTCATATTTGTGTTGTCAAAGGGATGGGAGGCTTAAATGCCTATTTTTTCTATAAAAAAGATGGACATCTCAAAAATAATTATCCATTTTTGGTTAACAAGTAAGATTACCATCGTAAACAAAAAGGTCAGGTGTCACATAAGGAAGAATGTGTGATGGGTTTTCTTCTAATAGATGATTTAAAAGTCTTTGATAATCCCATTTTTAGGAATGAACTTCTCAAAGGTTGTTCCTCCCCTACGGATCCTCTAGAGTAAATGCTCTAGTGACTATTAAAGAGTTAGATAAAGACTTGCCTCAATTCCTCCCTTATCCTGTAGCTCCTTGTCATCCTTTATTGACATGGTGACTTGCATGTCTGAATTGCATAATTATTTGCCTAATGACTTCAAAGATGCTTTCATTAAGAAGATGATTCCATAAGAATATTTTGACTTGCAGCTCAAGGATTCTCCCTTAGATGAGTATGTGTTTATATTACTTGAACCTCCCATTATTAATATTGGTAGCATGCCATCTACTAGTTACTTAGAAAAAAGTGATGATTCCTCCCCCATGTTAATTTCACCAAAGAATAAGAAGCATTGTAATTCTATCTCTAGTCTAGATACTAAGGTACTTTCACCTTTGTCCCTTAAGAATCCTAATGTTTTAGAAAAATAAAAGCCTAAAGGAGGTGGCAAAAGACTTAAGAATGACACTTCCTCTACCCTTCATGAATAGGCTCCTCTAATTGATAAAAAAATATAAAGATATCCCCCTTGGTAGCCTTGATTTAGCTATTAATAAGAAAGAAAAAAATAAGGTACTAGACTATTTCAAAATATTTTATAATAGTGGGGGCAAACCCCAAAATCAGTCTAAATAACCCCCACTCCTCTATTTTTATACATATTATAATTTGGAATGTTAGGGATTTGGAATCCCTTGATATAAAACCCATTGTGAGGTAATTCAGACACTCTAGAGACAAGTTGTAATTTTTATTCAAGAAGTTAAATCTATGGTCTCCCAGTTATCCTTGGTCCTTAATTTCATTTGGCCAAATGCAATTCAATTTTCTACCAATCATCAAAGAGGTGAAGGAGGGGCTTCCATATTGGTTAACCCTACGTGGAGGGAGTTCATTATTGACCATGGATCTTCTCCATATAATATATTTGTTTTAGTTTTACTATAAAATTAGAATCAATGCTTTAGTCTGTGTAATATCTATGTTCCTAATGACTATAGAGATATATTTGAGTTGTGGAACTAGCTTGAAACCAACCTCAAAAATGTTCCCTAGATCATTGGAGGTGACTTTAACATCGTTGAGGAAAAATATGATAAAATTGGAGGTGATCCTTAGTTTTGGAAAGATAATGATATTTTATTCTGGTCTAAATTCAATAAAATGGATAGACTTTTTGATCCATTAAAGAAAGTTAAAAATTAAAGAAAATGTATTTGGTATACATGGTATGATAATTAGATCAATAATAAAATATTGTATTCCATACATTAAATATTTTAAATGAATAATGATTCCTTTTAAATGACCCTAAATAGCACTAGAAATGTGGTTAATTTTTTTCCCTTCACCATTTGTGACCACCATCCCATTGAGATTAGACTCTCTCTAAGTATTGATGTTGATAAAAGTTGTTCTTTCAAATGGATCTATACATGTAATGTCTCACACCTAGATGACCATGTATAAATGGATGGCATTTGGGATTCTTTGAATTTAGGGAGGATCTCACGCAACTCTAGTTACAGTGTTATATAGTGGAACTTTAGTATGAAATTGTCTAAGAATTTTTCAAGAACTTATGGTTATTTTAAGACTAAACAATGTAGGAAAACATCTAGAAAAACTAATTTATGATAAAATTTCACTACAACTTGATCCTTCTAATGGTAGACTTGTGGATGATTTGAATTTTCAAAAGCATCAAATCAAACAATCTCGATGCTACCTTACTAAGGGATCATAGATTCATTCCCGTCTATCTTGGATTAAACTAGGAGACAATGGGTCTAAATTTTTATTCCATTTCTTGAAAACAAAAAAATTAGAGGAGAAAAATATCTAGCATTGAGTTCCAAGGAAAAATTTATCATGATTATAATAGTATCAAATAATCATTCTCTAAATTCTACTCCAACTTGTTCGAGTAATGGATCCAACACTCTTACTGAGCAGAATAGGGCTCTTTGTGATTTTTATATCCCAAAGAAGTTTTCACAGGTGCAATCCAACTCTCTCGATAAGGCTATTATGCTTGATTAAATTAAAGATGCCATTGATTCACTCAAGAATGACAAAGCTCTAGGTATTGATGGTTTCTTTGATGAATTCTTTAAAGCTAATAAGGAATGGATGGCCAAGGATTGTCTTGAGGTTTATAAAGAAGTTATTTTTGTAGGTTTCTTTAGCCCTAAAATTAAAAAGGTGTTATTAATATCATACCTAAGGAAGGGGACCCCCACCTAGTTAAAAATTAGAGACCCATTACCCTACTAAATGTCTCCTATAAAATCTTGGTGAAAATATTGGCTAAAAGGCTCTCTTCAATCCTTCCCTCTATTCTTTCTAAAACCCAAACTAGTTTTGTTGAAGGAAGGTAAATTTTAGATAATCTTATAACTAGTTGGGAAAGGATGTATTGGGACTATGATTACAAACAAGATGCAGGCATGATTCTACTCAATTTTGAAAACATCTATGATAGAGTTGAATGGCCCTTCATTAAAAGGATTTTGAGAGCCTTTGATTTTCAAGAAATTTTTTGTAGAATGATCAAAGTTATACTCATAGATGCCTCTATTATTTTTGAATTGAATGGGTAATTGATAAAATCAATTGATATTCAATGGTCCATCAAACAAAGTTGACCTCTAACCCCTTATTTGTTTGTGCTAGAAACCAAAGCCCTACATTATCTGCTAAGAAGCTCAAAACATGGGTCCTCTAGTCAAAAGAAGCTCTCTACCCAATGAAGATGAGTTTATTGATGTTTTATTTATAGATTATACTACTCTCTTTATCAAAATTGAAAAATATAACTTAACATAGTTTGATGCAAGGCTTGATATCTATTGTTTTGCTTATAGATCTAAAGTTGTTATGCATAAATCTTGTATGTTGGGCTAGCAAGACACCTCTCTAGATTGGCTTGTGCCTTTTTATTGGAAATGGAAAGGGATTGATTAGTTGGTTAGATATTTGGGTATTCATTTTTCTCTTACCCCTTCATTCAAGCTCATGTAAGAGTGCATCTTTGTTAAAATTAATAAGAGGATTAAAAAATGGCAAGGCTACCTACTATCCCTACCTAGTAGGATCAAGGTCAATCAAAAATTTATTGCCTCTTACAAAATATATTATGCTTATTGTTTTATTTTTAGTAAAACTCATATCAATCTAATACAATAAATTATAAGAGATTTATTGTGGTCTAATGGCAAAGGTGGGAGAAAAAGACATGTTATTTCTTAGCAATTCTACTCCAATCCTAAACATATTTGGGTCCTTGGCCTAAAAGACTTAAGGATTCAAGGAATCATCCTTAATATTAAATGGATAATCATATCATTAAAAGGTGAAGATTCTTAAAATTTCCTATTCAAAAATAATATCTTTCAAGGTTTTCCTAGAGTAAAACCAAATTGGAAAGGGTTCACTATTGCAGGTCTTCTTCTAGGTCCCTTTTCTATAAAAGTAGTTGGTTCTCCAATATTTGGTTCTATTTGGTCTACCTAGGAGTATATAAAACATTCTATCATTGCCAAACATATTTTTAGCTAGTTTAAGACATGTTTCTAGGGTTATATATCTAGTTGGTGGAATCTATGTGTCAACAAAAGGCCTCTTGCACTCACTACGGGTTGTTTTACCTTTGAGTGGTTTACTAAAGATTTGAGGAATTTTAAAGATATTTTTTCATAAAATTATTGGGAATCCTAGTTGGAAATTAGAGTTATATTTCAAATCTCATCTACTCAGTGTAGAACATATACTCTCCTATAAAAAACACTATAAGGGAATAACAATGTATCTTTTATGGATGAGGAGGATGAATTTTGGGAAAGTGTTAAATGGTTGAAGGGTCTACCTCTTTTTAAATTATCTACCCAGATACTATATAATCAACTCTCTTTTTCCAAAGTCCCTTATCTTACCCTCAATCATATTTGTATTGTTTGTGATCCCCTTCATTCTCGGTCCTTTAGGTTTGATGTTATGTGGGCATCTTGTATTGAACCCAAAAAGTCATGTTTACAATGGCTATTAATTTATAATAAACCTGTTATTGGTACTATTATGGTTAGGAGTGGTTTTGGGAGGCCCTATTACTATGTTTGTAGTGATTTTGAAACTATTGAACATATTTTTTCTCTTGTCCTTATGCTTATAAAATCTAGAAATGTTTCCTAAATGGCTGGGTTATTGCTTTTTACTATGAGATAGGATGGTCGAATATTGCTTTTGGATATGTTTTATCCTAAAAATAAAATCTTCCCTTTTTTCCATAAGTTTTGCCTTATTTTCTCAACTAAAATTCTATGGTTTTTATGGAAGCAAAAGAACTTAGATGTTTTTCAATCAAAGGCTAGGGTGCTTATTGGATTCATTATTGAATTCATCATTCACATTGTTTCTTTACAGATATTTCTCTAATTGAAGGCTCCACGAGTGTAATTCGATCAATTATTAAGGATTGAGATGTTTAAGATCACATCTAAGTTCCTAATTGATTCAGATAGATATCATAAATTGAGTCCCCATTCAGACTAGGGAGTCAGTCATCGACCAGCCACTAAGGTAAATATCTCTGAACATGAATGTGAGTGCATCAAATATTATTATTTTGATCAAGCAAATGACCTAGTCCATGAATGGGTTAATTCATCAGAATCAGATAATAATGGTGTGGATAGTTGGCTTGCTAAAAATCATGATATGTTTTGGGATGTGTAAAATGTTGATGTGGATGGTAATGTTAATGTGATCAAGGAATTTAAGGAAACAATTACTCCTTTAGAACTTTAAATTGATCTATTATATGATGAAAAGGATACTATTAAACCTCTTTCCCCCTTCTCTCCCCTCCCTAATACAAATTACTGAGGACCAAATTAAAATATGGAAAATGATTGAAGATAATGTGAATGTCTTTACTAGAAAATATGGAAAAACTAATTGAAAGGGGTGGTGATATAGAAGTGGATGAGGTGATGGAGTATGTCAAATCTAATAGAATGAAGTCCTTATTGAATAAGGTCAACTGCTTCGCTCCATTATCAATCTCTTGCTTAAATCATATGGGACTTGATTCAAAACTAAGCAATGTAGTGGGACATGTTCTTGTAGATTCTAATCTTCATGAAAACACTGATATGGATTATGCCACATCTTGGAGGGCTCTATATGATGAGATAATTTAGATACTAGACTATGGATCCACCTTTATTTTGGGTGGCAATCTGGGTGTGTTTTGGTTCTAGTTCTTTTCCATTTTTTTGGGCCACCTATTTGGGGCTAGTTTTTTATATTATAATATTGAGTGTTAACACTTTGACTATTAGGTGGATGCCTCTTGGTTTTTATACTATTTTTTTTAATACTCTACTAATTATTTTACATCAATGATGCATATACTTTTTACTTAATATTTCAATATAAAAAAAGAGAAGGTAAACAGTCCTTTAATGGATATGCACCTAAGGGATGGAGGGTAGAAAGAAGGGGGATCCTGAAAATATGTGACCAATCATAATAGCTGGTATAAATGGTTGGCAAAGATTAAATAAGTTGTATGGGATATGAGAGTAAGTATCAAGTTAAAATTGAGTTAATTAATGTAGAATAAGATATTAGTAAGAGGAAAATTATCATAATTAGGAGAAAATGGTGAATGAAGAGATAAGAAAATGTATGGGGGAAGAGAAAATTTAGACAAAAAATAAGAAAGAGATATAAGAGAAATAAAAAGAATAAATAATGTTAGGAATAAATAAGATAATGGATTAAACTAATATATCTTCTACTAACAGAAATCCTCACATTAAAAACCTATATAATCCCTCTAACACAATTAGATGAGTTACTATTTACACCCCTAGAAGGTGGAGATGATGATGCTAAGAGAATAATTATAGCATAAATATTATATCATACACAGCAAAAATACATGAACTACATGTGCCAAGGATTTTCAAATTTATCCACACTACTTGGGACACCCAAACTATTCAAAACACTAGGCACAGAATACCAATTGGCAGAGAGTAGTTTGACTTATTATGGTTGAGGCCTAGAGAGTAGTACAAGAAGAGATGAGGAGAATATTATTAAAATAAGATATATTAGTTATATAGTTAAACTAAGGGAATAAATTTTAACAATTTAATGAAGTTCAACCTGGAGCAATCAGGTGGAAACTTATATATATAATATAGAGGAGTGAATAAATGTTGAAAAATATATTGACCTTCAAGAGAAATATGATTCAAAAATGAGTGTTAGTATTCATACTATGGATATAAATAATATGGATTAGATTTACATAATAGAGATAAAGTGGAAGTTATATTAACAAAAGATAGATTATTCAATTAAGATATAAGATAATAAAATATAATAGAGGTATAATATTTTGAATAAAATACTCCAAGTGACATAACCCCCCCAAATCCTAACCATAAGAGGCCCCAAAAAGAATCAAACATTTTAGACCAATCATCATTCCCCATGCCACTTCACAATAGATGTGAGCATCCATCTCTTAGATAGAAATATATATTGGAGAAGTAACAAATAAATATAAAAAAATAGTGTATATATTGAGAATAGAAGAGAATTTGTAATAAATCATGTAGAAGTATTAGAAGGAAATATTTCCAAGACAAATTAAACAGAGATAAGGGATGTAAAAATAATTTAAATAAACAACAAAAATATAATTATCAAAAAAAAATTAATAGTACTACAAATGCAAATACATCAAGAAATTCAATTAATAGTTTTATTAATACTACTATTAGTACTCATACACCACCTAACAAAACCAAAATAGTACAAAATGTAATGAATTTGCCATTGTTTGAAAAATATATGAAGGATGTAGAAGAACACTTATTTATGATGTATTCATATTAGAGAATTCATAATAATACTAATGAGAGGGTGATGTTATTTTACTTTATCATAACACTTAGGGATGATGCCCTTAATTGGTATATGAAAACTTATTCTAATCATGCATTTGCATGGGCTGATGTACAAAAATCCTTTAAATAAGTACTTCAATATCATAACATTATGAATGAAAGTGTCAATAAAATAAGATAGATGACATAGAAGGATAAGGAAACAATAAAATATTAAATTCAAAGGTTCAAATTGATAGTGAGGAAATTAGAGGAACTATTCAACAAAAAGCAAAGAATTGAATGGTTTTATTTTTTGACTAATTCCATGACTCAAAGATAATAAGGATGGGAAAATATTTAATAATTTTTTATATACATTGGATATGGTATCATTATTAGAATATTATTCGTGTATACATGACATCGACACATCACTTAAATATAATGTGGAAAAATTATAGTTGTAATTGTAACATCTAAGGCTAAAACAAGAAATTTAGATGAATGGTGATGAGTTTGGTTCACTGCAAGTTAAGAAAAATTCATCACAAGTAATAATATGGTGTACTAATTTTTATATGGAAAGGAACTCTAGGATAAAATGTCCCATAATGACATGGAAAAAAAAAGTAGCCATAAAATCAGTGCAAACACCTTTGGGGATGTTCCTCCTATTCAGTAAGTGATATATTCCAACATGATGTACTATGGAATTTATTAAGTGTATGATAAACATCCTCAACACTTATGCCCAATAATGGAATTGGATTCACCCATGAATCAATTGATGTATTACACAAACTGTGGGTCATTTAATCACTATAATCATACCTATCATGCCATAAATATTAGGTTGTGGAGCTAAAAGCTTCACTGATGCAAACAAGGGAGGAGGTTGCTAAAGGTTGCTGAGTTGCAGAGTAACCAGCGTCGGTCTGATCAACTGACATCGACAAGATTAGTGAAGAGAAGCAACTAACATCGGTCAAGGATTGGCTGGCGTTGGTCACCTCCAGGTAGATAGGGATCGACGTCGGTCGCCTGTGCAGTTTAGAACTATAAGTTTTATGAGCAGTTAGTTAATGAACCAAGTGTTTGCATGTCAAGAGCCAAATTTAGACTAGAAGCTGCAGATCTAATTATTGTAATTAGATGTCTAATTATTGTTTGCATGAGATCTATTTTAGAGACTCATAGGCTGTATTGTAAAGTGTTCTAGTTTGAGTTGAGCAAAGTTAGCTCCTTTTGTGTGTGAGGTGAGCAAGGGTGTTCCTCCTAGTTCCACAATAGTACCAAGTGTGGGTGCTACTTTTGGAGAATCAGAAGGGTTCTTTGGTTGTGTAGGATCTTGGTTAGTAGGTGTGCATGGCTACTTTTGGAGATCTACATGGTAAGTAAGATCATTGATCTATAGGTGTATGTGTGTGCATGATCTAGGTTTGTAGGTGTGCAAAACCAGATTGATTTGTAGGTATACAAGATTAGGGAGGACAGCAACACAATAGGGAGTAGAATCAGGCAAGATCTACTTGGAGTACAGTGTGTACTCAGACAAGAGAGTAAAGAGGAAGGCAAGGAAGATCCTTCCATAAGTAAGATCAGTTGGGTTGTAGGTTGTTGCAGTTTAGGGGAGATCTACTTGAAGTATGATTGTGTACTTGGAGTGGGTGGAGCACTTGTGGAGTGAGTGGAGCACTGGAGTACTGGCAGTAGTGGATACTGACTGGTTGGAGGTGAACACCAACTCTGTGTTTGATTTGTGTGTTGGGACCGTAAGAGAGAGAGCTTTGAGGAAAGAAGTATTGTACACTTGAGGTGTGGGACGCCTCTGTAAGGTGGAAGAGTGTGGTAGCTCTTTATTGTAGTTTCTATATGAGTATTAATACAAGTTGTGTATTGTCTCTCATATTTTGTGTTGTTTCTGGTTTCTAGTTACTTGTTACTTCTAGTTAATTCCACATCTTAAGTTGCTTGTATATGGTAATCAATTGTATGCTTCCATGAGTTCCTAACAGTTGGTATCAGAGCTAAGGTTGCAGGGAGCAATTTTTGTGTTTGGTTACAGGTCACTCTCAGGGGTTTCTGATTGAGTGGGAGTAGAGCAATGGCAGAAGAAAGTAAGCTAAGAATGGAGGAATTGAAAAGCATGAATGGTCACTTACGGTCCTATGGAAAGAAAGAGTAGGTAAAGAAATATTATTGGTTGGTAGCAGATCAGCATGAAGGAACTGAAGAAGTAGATGTTGCAGGTGTTGTTACACAGGATGCTCTGGGATGTTTCTTGGATAAAGATGAATCTTGGTTAATAGATTCTGTTGCCTCTTTCCATGCAGCCCCAAGGAGAGGCGTTGGTGAGCCTTGCCAAAGAATTGGCAAAGGGGAAGTGAAGCTAAAATTGTAGGCAGCCAACACATGGGTGTTGAAGGAGGTCATGCAGGTCCCAGGCTTGGAGATGTGGCTAATTTCTTTAGAGAATTTGGGTGATGAGAGATGTACAAGAACTCTCATAGCAGATGCACTTGAATTAGCTGGTGGTAAGAAAATAGGTACTCTTTATCTACTTGTTTATATTACTGATTCTTCTTCTATTGTAGAGACGTGGCTTTGTAGGCTTGGTCACATGAGCAAGAAGGAGATGCATGTTCTTAAGCAGAAGATAGATGTGTTTGATAGACTTAAGAACTGGAAAGCCTTGGTGTTCTTAGAGGAGATGATGGACAGAGTTTAATGGATGGGGCTGGATACTTCTGAGCAGGGTAGTTTGGACATGGGTTTTGATTCAAAGGAGTTTATGGGTAAAAATTCATCACTCACAGGTGAACACAGGTACCGGTGTTAGTCAGGGGGAATCGATATCAAATAGATAGGTGCTGATGTCAGTCATGTGCAAACTGAAGCTGGTGATGTCAGGCAGGGTAAGACTGACATCAGTCAGGAGGACCAACGTCGACAATAGGTAAGATCAACATTAGTTAGGAGGACCGATGTTAGCAACAGGGACACTGATGTCAACAAAGTTGGTAGTCAGGATAGGCACATGGAAACTAACGTCGATCGGATGCAGATTGTGTAGTGATCAAGGTCGGTCACTGTAACAGATTTTGGGCAAACAGCAAGCTGTCAAGGAGTCTCAAACACCCATATGGAGGACTGAGGGTGGTAAGTAAGCCTCAAAATCATTGTTCCTCTTCTTTATACTAGTTGTTGACTAAAGAGCAGGAAGGATCCAGGAAACAGTGGGAGCTTGGCATGAACAGGTTGCAGGACCAAATGGGAGATTTGGTAGGGTTGCTAGCCGGTATGAAAGCATAGAGATGAATGGATACCTTAATTAAAGAATAGAGAGAACAGACACGTGAGATGGATGACCAGGTCATATGGTCTTGAGGAAGCTACAGGACAATGGTATAGGTTTGACAGGTGGATGACAAAGCATGGCTTTAGTCAATGTCAGGGTAACTACTGTGGTTTGTCTTACCAGGTGGATGATGGTCATGACATTATCCTGTTACTGTATGTGGATGGTATGTTTGCTAGCAGGTTTGTACATACAGGGTTTTGCTGAGCTAAGGGTAAGATTAGTTTAGTGGTTTACCATGAAGGATTTGGAGCAGCGAAATTCTTTGGCATGGGAGACATGGAAGATCACAAGTTGATTTTGTCTCCAGTGGGAGCTGATGTGAATCAGGTGTTGGCGAGGTTCAGGATGTAGAATTGGAGCACACTAAGGGCTGGACAGTACAGTGTCTGAAATCACATGAGGTCTGGTATAGACCTGAGTTTACCCAAGTAGTGGATGTTGTCAGAAAGTTTGGATCTGATCTGGGAAAGAAGCACTAGAGGGAAGTTTAGTGGATTCTCAAGTGTTTCAGAGGGACCAGCAGCAGGTCAACATGCTATACAGGATCAATTTATTTTCTACATGTGTTTGTAGATGTAGATGCGGCAAGTTACTTGGATGACAGGAGGTGCACCACAGGTTATGTGGTGGTTGGTCTTCAAGATTCATCTTGAAGAGGGATACAAGCTAGGAAATAGATTAGACAAGGTATAGGTATAGGTACAATGTAGCTATTTATCTCCAAGTGGGAGATTGTTAGGTTGTGGAGCTAAAATCTTCACTGATGCAAATAGGGGAGGAGGTTGCTGAAGGTTGTTGAGTTGTAGAGCAACTGGGATCAGTCTGATCAGTCGACTTCGGTAGGATTAGTGAAGAGAAGCAACCAACATTGATTAGGGATCAACTGGCATCAGTCACCTTTAGGTAGACAGGGACCGACATCGATCGCCTGTGTGGTTCATAACTACAAGTTTTATGGGTAGTTAGTTAACGAACCAAGTGTTTGCATGTCAAGAGCCAAATTTAGACTAGAAGTTATGGATCTAATTATTGTAATTAGATGTCTAATTATTGTTTGCATGAGATCTATTTAAGAGACTCATAGGCTGTATTGTAAAGTGTTATAGTTTGAGTTGAGAAAAGTTAGCTCCTTCTATGTGTGAGGTGAGCAAGGGTGTTCCTCCTAGTTCCACAGCAGTACCAAGTGTGGGTGCTAGTTTTGGAGAATCACAAGGGTTCTTCAGTTGTGTAGGATCTTGGTCAGCAGGTCCGCATGGCTACTTTTGGAGATCTACATGGTAAGTAAGATCACTGATCTGCAGGTGTATGTGTGTGCATGATCTAGGTTTGTAGGTGTGCAAAACTAGATTGATTTGTAGATGTGCAAGATCAGGGAGGACAGCAACACAATAGGGAGTAGACTCAGGCAGGATCTACTTGGAGTACAGTGTGTACTCAGACAAGAGAGCAAAGAGGAAGGCAAGGAAGATCCTTCCATAAGTAAGATCAGTTGGGTTGTAGGTTGTTACAGTTTAGGAGAGATCTACTTTAAGTATGATTATGTACTTGGAGTGCATGGAGCACTTTTGGAGTGCGTGGAGCACTGGAGTACTGGCAGTAGTGGATACTGATTGGTTGGAGGTGAACACCAACTCTGTGTTTGAGTTATGTGTTGGGACCGTAAGAGAGAGAGCTTTGAGGAAAGAAGTACTGTACACTTGAGGTGTGGGAAGCCTCTGTAAGGTGGAAGAGTGTGGCGGCTCTTTATTGTATTCTTTTTTGTATGAGTATTAATACAAGTTGTGTATTGTCTCTCATATTCTGTGTTGTTTCTGGTTTCTAGTTACTTGTTACTTCTGGTTAATTCCGCATCTTAAGTTGCTTGTATATGGTAATCAATTGTATGCTTCCACAGGTTCCTAACAATAAACATACTAGTAAATGTACAAGACATTAATTAGAGAAGAGTAAAAATATTTCAAAAAATACATCCATTATAATTACCTATGGCAAACCCTAATATACTACACCTTGGTCATCAATATGAAATACCTACTACAATTCAATATTTTCAATCCCAAAACACCCAACCACATTATTAAAATAACAACTAAGGGAGGTATAAAGGAAGTGGTCATTCAGGATATAGGGGAGGATATTATGGAGGATTTATAATTTACCAATAGGGAGATTTTACAATGAAAATTAAAATTAGGGCTATAACCAAGGGTATAGCTAGGAGAGACCCCAACCAACATGTTACAAATGTGAAAAAGTTTGGCATATTGCTAGATATTGCATTGAAGAACCATAGATAGAGTGTGGATTATGTCATGAAAATTTTTGGCATATTTCTATAAATTGCATTATCCTATCCTAAGGTATCACAATAATATAAAAATGGTAGAACAAAGAAAGAGGATTTAGTATAATCCCCCCAAGAAAAGGAGTAAAACATCTGAAAAATATACCAAAGGGGTAGGTTATAAAAGTGTGGTGTAATGAAGTTGACCACGAAGTAGGAGATGATAATATTTTAGATGAAGAAGGAGGAACATAAAAATCAAACATCTATGTCTGAAAAAATTAGATAATGTTAGGACATAATGAAAGAACATAAAGAGAGACCATGGAAGGAGGCTCTCAATATTATCAATGGGGACTCAAAACTACTATTAGCAGTAACTACTCATAGTAGAAAGAAAATAAGGAAACAAAAAGAGTTAGATACTAATTAAAAATATGAATCAGAAATAAATACAAATAGGGAAAACTCCATTATACATTAACATGACTACATAGTGGAGAAAATTAGAAAAAAAGATATAAGAAAAATAAGATAAAGATCAACTAAAAATGAACTATTTTGATGAGGATGACATTATATATTCAAAATGAAAGATGAAACTAATTAAAAATGAAGATATTTTAACTAAATTAACACATTTATATGAATATTTTAATAAGAAACAAAGATAACATAGATTACAAATGATTTAGAAAAATTAAAAAAGTAAAAATAATGTGTTTAGAATGAACAAGAAGTGGAAAAAAATTGTCTATTTACTTAATATCAAAATAGATGGTCATGAGGTGAAAAATACATTACTAGATCTTAGCATAGATATGAATTTATTATAGTGCATCACATGAGAATTACTCGGTAAACCATAATGACATATTGCATTGTATTATATTGTAATGGTTGATGACACACCACACATGCCAATTGGAACCTTAAGAGATGTTCAAGTTAACTTAATGGGCATAAAAAGGAAAGTAGATTATGAAGTGATTGATATGTATGATACATGATATCCAACATTTTTTTTTGATTTTAATGGTGCATTAAACTCTAGGGAGGAAGAGATTACATTTGAAGGAAATGGTTTGGTAGTTCATTTTCCTTTATAAATAGGAATGGAAGCAAAATGGCTGGGATAATTATGGTCAAATGAGTAAAAAAGTGACTTTGATGACCTCATCAATGTATACACACTAAATAACTTACAAAACTAGAAGATTATGATGAACCAGATGATGAGGGGGAAATAGTACCATAAAGTGAAGAGGTAAAAACAACCTCAAATGATGAGATTGAAGCATGGATGTATGGGTAGTCAAAAATAATGGTTAGAAAGGTATGAAAAATGAGTAAAATGCCATCTAGGGGAACTAAGACTATTGTTTTACATAACCTAATACCATAGAGGAAAAGGGATTACAACATATAATGAGCTTCCAATGCTAAACTACCAAAATTCACTAGAATTGGGATTATTAAAGATTACTTATATCAAATGATAAGGGTATTCCCTCAAGAGTAAATAAAGATGCAATCCAGAAATGACACACTAAATATTACTATCTCAAGGTGGTGGAACACCCATAAAGCTACCTTCTAAATTTGGAAAACCCTTGGGATATTACTTAATATAAGGTTTATTAAAATAGAGAGTTATTTTCTATAAATAATAAACTCTAAGGGAACAACAAATATGAGGATACACATTGAAAATTTTGAAATTGCATGGATTGAAAAAGGGGATACTGATAGATTCATGTGGTCATTTTTATTTTACTAGACATTAGAAGCATATACAAAGACATGGTATATGCCTCAGGAGATGTGGAAAGTAACTTATATATGGGAAGACATAAAAATGGAATTTTGTCAAACCTTCAACTTCTAGGACCTGAATACTAGGGTTTGATAAGAGTTGTGGAAGATAAAAACATTTTTATTCATGCAAGACTTTATTGTAAAATAAACTTTTACTAGAATAAAATTAGAATAAATGGTGTTAGGCCATATGGATGACTAGGAAAAAATAGTAAAATCACAAAAGAGTTATCAAAGAATGTAGAAGTAATAGTAAATTAAAATAAATTGAGAGTATGATACATTTCAAAAAAATCACAAAACAAGAGGAGGATGAGGAAAAATCAGAAAATATAAAAGTATAAATTGATGAAGGAGAGTGGTAACTCCTAAATACCGAAAAACAAAAAATGCAAAGGGTATTCCTAAAATGGAAAAAGTATGAAATTACTAGGAAAAAGAAGAATTATAAATTATATTACAGTTGTTAAGGGAATACAAAGACTTAATCCCACAAACTTTCATGAAGCTAAAATAAATAAAATTTGAATTTGGGACTATGAAAATCCAAATAAAAGATGATATAAAACCTATGTGGAAACGACCATATATGCTCAATTCAAATGTAAAGATTAAGGTTTAAATTGAGTTGGATAATATATTAGTTGGCAGCATAATAAATCCTATGGAAGACTTAGAATGGATCAGCTCAATGGTTTTCAAAAACAATAAATTTAGAGAAATCTACACTTGATTGACTATAGGGAATTGGATAAATCCTGCCTACATGATTCCTTCCCAACATCATTCACCAAAGAGATATTAGAAAATGTTGTAAGAAGATAGATCTATTATTTCACATTATTTGTATATCATCAGGAGATAAAAGTGTTAGAATATTCACATTAAATCATATTTTCAATGAAATGGGAATTTTTCATGTATACAATTATGCCCTTTGAACTAAAAAATGCATCATCTATCTTTAGTCAAATAATGGTGAATGCATTCAAAAACTCCATACATGAGTTTTTAGAAGTATATCTTGATGATTGGACAGTGTATGGATTAATCAAATATCATCTCAAGGTGTTATGGTTAGTGGTCCCTAAGATGTTGACAACTTAAAATTTCTCTCAATTTTAAGGAATGTATATTTGTTACGCCATTTGGTACACTACTAAGATATATAATTTTCAAATAGGGATTGATGGTAGATCTACTAAAAACTACAATTATCATAAACCTACCACTATCTAAGATACAAAAGGAGTTCAAGACAATATTGGGTTATATTAGATGTCACCATTGGTTTATAAGAAACTATGCATCCATAAATGCACCAATAAAATATTTACTAAATAAGTAGTATAACCAACCTCTGGATTGGTAGAAATAGTGTCAAGAATCCTTTGATAAATTGAAAAATAAGATTGTGGATGCCCCAATACTTATGTTCCCTAATTGGAATATTCATTTCCATGTTCATATAGATGCATCTATAATATCAAAAGGATCAGTGTTGGCACAACCCCATGGAAACATATATCATCCCATTTCATTTGTGAGTAGGAAATTGAAAAAGGAAAAAATAAATTATTCTACCACAGAATGAGATTCACTCACTATGGTGTATGTGGTGTATAAAATTAGACATTACTTTTTGGAAACCCCATTTGTATTCTTTACAAATCATAATCCACTCAACTATTTTATTACCACACCAATTATATAATGTAAAGTTTATTGTTAGTTAACATTATTTCAATAATTTGATTTCAATATTATAGTCAAATCTAGAAAATAAAAAAATAAGAATAATTATCTATCCAAAATCACTATAGTAAAATACATAGGACCAACTAAGGATGTCTTAGATCTCACCTCTTTCGCATGGAATCCATTCCCAAAGACATGGAAATTATTGCATAATTTATTTCTACTGGAGAGTTTTTGGAAGAGTATAGCATATTATAAATAAAAATATTAATGATCCAAGATTTCCCCTTTATGCTAATTGAGGGAATGTTGTATAATAAAGGAAGAGATGAAGTGTTACAGAGAGTTGAATTACCACATGAGCAGAATAACATACTAAGACAATCCCATGATATATTTACAAGAGGGCACAATTTCAGAGAGAGTATGGGTATGAAAATAATGTTTTTTAGGCCTGTGGTGGTCAATGATATTCAAACATGCACATCAATATGCAAGGAATTGTGATATATATCAAAGAGTGGGAAAACCAAATGCCAAAGATGAGATGCCACTTTGACCAGTGTTAATGCAAGCCCCATTTGAGAAATGGTCAATCGGTTTTATTGGTCTAATTAAACTTGTAGAAATAAAGAGAAATGTTAAATTCATTATTACCAAAACAAATACTTGAAAATATTAATGCCTACAAAATATTATAAGCCAATACTATTGTAAATTTTTTGTATGACAATATAATCACCTAGTTTAGATGCCCATTAAGTATAATGAGTGATTAGAGAGAGAATTTTATCAACAATACAATTTTATAATTACTTAAGCACTTTTTTATCCAACATAATAGGTATATTCCTAACTACCTTCAAGAAAATGGCCTTATTGAGTCATTTAAAAAGGTATTAGAGAAGGTATTAACAAAATTTTGTAATATAGAGATTGGATATACAAACAGTATTATGGGCTTACCATACTACCTATAAAATAATAACCAATTACTACCTATTTTAATTAGTATGTAACAAACCCATTGGGTTTTACCATAATATTATAATAAGTTTTTTTTAAAATTAAATACACATATTCAACGTATAGATTTCACCATGTGAAACTTAAATAGTGATTTTTAACTAAATATATTAATTTAGTTAACCATAAAAGTTTTTAGATAATCCACTTAGCTAAGGATCACCATAAATAGATATAAAAATTAAGAACAATACTGAATAACCATAAATATTGCATTATATCATAAATTAAATAATACCAATTCAACCACAACTATTACAATATTATAGCCTCTACTATATAAGTACAATGTATAAATATTTTAGTTTTAATAAATACATTAAATATCATAAATGATAAAATATGATACAAAGCTCCTCTAAGCAGAGTCTCCACGACTCAAGTATCACTACATAATCTCAAGTGTAGTCTTAAGTATAATACTCCAACTAGGAAGGAGAGCATCATCAAAGTGCTTTTCCACACCAGCCATAGACCATAGATCCCCTACACTATCTCTTAAACAAGAGGATGGCCCTCCCTTCATGTATAGGTAGATAATGATGGTGTGAAAATCCAAAGTAACAAACTAGAACCTGTGTGTTGAAGATATCTAATACATAATGTGTACCATATATAAATTCATTCTAATATGATATCACACAAATATGAAAACTATATCAACATATGAAATGATAATGTTTATCAAATATTATTTTGGTCAAAGTTTTCAATAATAAATAATCTCTATGATCAATCAAATTCATACACACTACTTGATTAGATTACTCTTTATCTAGCATTGATGGCACTAATTAAGCCATTATAATTCATCCACTTCTTAATTAGGGTCATGAATGTAAGATTCAGTAAAATAAAATAATACTATATAAAACCAACAAATTCATTCATCATATTTCACTTTAGCTAATCAAAATTATGCTAAATAAATAAATATCACAAACATTCATTTAGTCCATCAAATTAAGTGAATGGAATCCAAGCATCTAGTTTATTAAAAATAATAAACAAAATACAAAAATAGTCTTCAATATAACATATCATCTAAGTAATGATTATCTAGACCACCAGTTACTTTATCCACTAATCAACTTATAATATTATTTCTCCATGAAATAATATTATAACCCTAACTAATAAATTGTTCATATTCCACATATAATAATAGCCAGTCCATAACATACAATTATGTTCTATATTTAAACTCATAAATACATCGAATGATTTATATTTAAAAATTATAATGCTTTTATACTAACCAAATATAAACAAGCATCTAGTATTCATTGTTATATTTACAACATTTATAACAATCATTCATTCACCACATGGTAATAATGCACAACACAACTAAGTATATAAAATACATGCATATGTAACTGGTATAACCAAATCTGATTTAATACAGACAATTACTGTATTTTTTACCTGTGTGTGTGTGTGTGTATGTATAAACTATTTGTAAATATTTAAATATATTTTTAATACTAATGAACTACCATTTTGTATGCAGTATACTTAAGATGACATCCACTGTCAATTATCTTAAAGTATTTTGTATACTCAATGTATAGTTATCCATTTAAATAAATAGTCCCATAACTATATCTTAAATTAAATGAAACTAATATACTTATTTTTATGACCATACATAATTTCATACATAGTTCCATTTTACCACATTACTTTTAAATCATTGCATAATGTAACTAGTTCAAAATTGACATTTCATACAATTTTACACACTCAAGTGACTATACCCAGTAGGTTTCACACTTGTATAAAAGTCTAATTCAAGTATAATTCTTTATACACAGTCACATTTAAAACAACAACAACAAAAATTGACTATATAGATACTCATACTTAGCTGAAATATACTATGCAAAACACATTATTGGATCCCGTATACCCAATAATTCTATAGACATAAGAAAACTTATTAAATGATTCATACAAATCCAAATGTTCATCAATATATAGTCATACATTTAAACAAGCATAGTTAATATACATATCAAACCCTGATAAGAACTTAACCCTAATATTTGAGTGTAATACATATATGGGTATGTTTTATATGCACCAGGCTAAGTATACACTATAGTCATACATTTATATACCTGAACCCAGGTATCATATAATATGGTTGAACTTGTATTTTTATTAAATACCCAAAAAAATTTAAATACGTGTTTCAACCTCTACTTAAATTCATTCAACACAATAATAAAAAATGAATGGAATTGTTTAAAGAAAAATCATCTAGTTTCCATTAAAACTTCAATACATCCATTCCATCTATACACTTTCTATGGCCAGTATGTTTAAAAATTTCTAATTTTATTTTGAAAACCCTTGTATTTACCAAAAACTAATCATATATATATATATATATATATATATATATATATATATATATATATATATGTATGTATGTATGTATGTATGTATGTATGTATGTATGTATGTATGTATGTATGTATACTCTATCAAATCTATCTGAGTATACACATATATATCTATATCTATGTATCTACTACACAGTCTAATTTAATACAAGAAAATCCCTATATTTAAACTCAATTAAAATCCAAATAGTTTTACACAATTAGAGGCACATACCAACCTAAGTTTATCCATGTTTCTATATATGAATATATAACAAATGGTCTGAATCGATCCATAATATATATATATATATATATAACAAAATAATATTTCAAGACTAAATAATGTTATTCATTTTTTTAAGAGAAGATTAAGATAGAGTTTATAAAATACAATAACAACAACAGCTAAAACTCAAGACTCTACCCCAACCTTCTCAAGTCACCCTGAGTAGATATAGGGTTATTTAGAGGCCAAGCCTTCCATATGGCCCTATATACACCCATTTTATCTCTATGATAAAAATAAAGAATACCCAGTGATCAAACTAATTCGTAAAGAATTTCAATATAGTCCACACAAAAATTGAACTATATAACCAACCTAGAAGTATGCCAATGAGCCAAAAATATTCCCTCCTCTTTTATTTCACTATCTCTTCTTTTGTTCTAAATATCTCCTTTGTGTGTAGTGTTGTGTCACCCATATCCCTTCTCTCTTTTCTTTTTATTTCTTTACATCAACATACTCACCATTTCCTTCTCATCCATGCATGGTAAATTAAACTGACTGTATAAATGCATGCCTAGATAACTCAATAGAACCATCCATTATTTTTTCAATCACCACCATGCAGACACATAGTAAATGCCATGTTTTTTTCTAAAAATGAATTTTAACTAAAGTCAATGGATGATTAGTGACCTAATCAAATTGATCCTTCTCTCAAATCCCCAATTAATCATTTTAAATTCTTTATAAAATCTACATGATAATGACTTCACAAACCAAATAAACCTTAATCAAATAGTCTCTGATGTTTATTCCATACAAAGTCTTTAAACTAGTCAATGGCCAATGTATTACCATGTAATGACCTTCGACCAAATACAATAAAACATGATTATATTCCATGACAAAACCTTTATGTTATAATTCCATGTTACTATGTTATCCACTAACATATATAGCAATACAATGATTTATTAAAATCACTCAACAATTAAAAATAATGTATCCATATATATTATAATCAAACCTTGGGTCAATAGTTAATCAAATACAAGATATTTTATAAAAAAATGTTATTTATATCCTTTGCCATATAAATTTAGCATATATTATAATAATAATATTTAATTATTATTATTTAAATATTTTAGGTAAATAAAAATAAAATATGCATGTTCTTTTCAATGCTTATATCAACAAAATGTTATTCTACATAGCTATTTCAAAATAAGGCATTAAGGTAAGCATAACATATATAATTTTACTCGTCTTAGTCAAACTATTACGTCAAACAATTGCATTATATAAGATAAGCTAGGACATTCACTAAACTAATGAAAATACTCAACGAAATAGCACATTCATTACCACAATTCAAAAATCATACTATAAAACATATTAAAATTCACCTAAAAGAAAAGTAAACAAAACATGCTACACTATCCATATCAAATAATTAATTATGAAACATGATATACTAAATGTTGTGTGTAAGGGTTTTTAGATTCATTATTTATTGACCCCCAATGTCTCCATCTAACCATCCTCTTTGATAATACTCTCCCTCCATCATGATTTGAGGGAAGAATATATCCTACATCCACCTCATACCAATGAAGGTAGTTAGCCTCAATCATTATTATATCCATAAATAATGTTGTAAAATAATCAAACATGATCACAAAGTACAAAATATAAAAGTATTGCTAACTAATAACATCTAATCATATAAATTAACACAATTGTCCTATAATCAACATATGTCATCAAGCTTAATCAAATATTAACTAATAAACTAATCAACCACAATAATCTATGGATTAAATAGGTTATTTAGCTTAGAGAGAAATAGGGATGTGATAATATTCTTCCCTAAAGCTAGTCATCATCTTGATGACATTTATTCAAACACAAGTTATAAATTTAAAACATTGTTCAACAGAAAATAATATTATATGCAGTAATAAATCAAGCAAACAAATGTGTAAATAGCCTATAAAATTCATCATAGTCCTCCCAAGTGTCACTAACCTTAGAGTATTAGTCCCATAGGACCTTGTACTATGACACTTATCTGTTATGAAATGAATTTTGAGAGTGTCAATTACTTTGATTGGTTCTACCATAACCACCCTAGGATCCAGAACCTACAAAGCATTCTAATCCAACACAATTGAAATATCAACTATATACTTTTTAAAATAAGACATTATGCAAAAGAGTTAGAGCTAGTGTCAATGCAAGCCTACATGCTATAGGGTTGACCACTTCTAAAACCTCAAAGGGTCCTACATATCTTGATAAAAGTTTCATTGACTTCCCAGATTTAATTGATTTTTTTTAGGCTTAACCCATGAAAACACTTTATCACCTATAGAAAACTACCTAGTTATTCTCTTCAAATCAGCATAACTTTTATATCTATCTTTGGCCTCATCTAACCTTTTCTTGATTTTGCTACCTTGCTCTTCCATTTTTGAAAGAATATCAGGTCCAAAGACTACCCTATCTTCCAACATGTCCCAACTGATAAATGTTTTATACCTCCTTTCATAAAATAACTCAAACAGAGCCATCTTTAATGCTAATTGACATGAGTTTTTATAAGTAAACTCAACCAATGGAATATACTCTTCTTACTTGTATTGTTGATCCATGTAATACATAAAAAGGAGATCTTCTAAAATCTAATTAATGCACTCTATCTATCCATAATTTTGTGGGTAATATGTAGTGTTAAAGTTTAACTGAGAAACTAAATCTAAATTTAGATTTAACCAAAACCTAGAAGCTATCCTCAAATCATGATCCAAAATGATATTAACTATAAAACCATAAAACTGATACACTTCCTTCATGAATACCTTTGTAAGAGTAGGTGCATCATCAGTCAAATTTACTACCACCAAGATCATGGAATGCATGTTTCATGATAATGACAAACCTTGGACAAAGTCCATACTAATCACCACCACTTCTATTATGGTATGTTGTGTGGATACAAAAATCCAACTAAATGCACACATGTTCAACTTTCACACACTAACATTCTAGACAATGAGACATAAAATCCACTACATCTCTCTTGATTCACTTCTAAAAATAGAGTGGTCTAAGCTTAGCCATGATCTTGATTACTCCTAGATGTCCTGAATATGGGGTAGTATGTAATTTATTTATCACTATGCTCCTTATATTATCTTTATTAGGTACATACATCCTATCATTGTACCACAAAATACCATCATTCACTATTATGAATCCCTTATACCTAAGATTCCAAATATTAGTAGACAATGCTTCCTTGACTTGATCATATAATTTAACTCTTATCGATAATTTGATCACTTGATACCTAAAAGTACTCCTAATAGTATCCATGATTGCTATGTACCTTCTATGACTTAGAGTATTAATTACTCTATTATTCTTATCTTTGATATATTTAATATTGAAATCATAGTCAGTCATCTTTGACAAGCATTTAGATTCAATTGGGTGAAGATTTACTTGAGTCCCAAGTTATCAATATTTAGCTCAAACAGTTTTCTCAACAAATAATGCCTCCAAATTTTCAAAGAATTTATAATTCCCACAAGTTCTAGTTCATGAGGGGTATAATTCACCTCATAAAGATTTAGTTTCATAGACTCATAAGCTACCACTAAACCATGTTCCATAAAAACTCCTCCAAGTTCATATCTAAAAGCATCTTTGATCATTATGAATTGACCATTAGGATCAGGAACTCTTATCATTGGTGCTAAAGTAAGCCTCCTTGTCAATTCTTGAAAGGCTACCTCACACTTATATGACCAGATGAAACTTTGATTCTTTCACTAAAGAGAGGTAATCAGATTATCTATCTTATAAAAATTTAAAATGAATTTCCTATAATAGCCCATTAATCCCATAAAACATCTTATTTCATGTGCATTTTTTGGTGATAGCCACTCCATAATGGCTCCTATCTTTGTTGGATCTATTGAAATACCATCCATATAGATAATATGTCCTAGATACTAAACTTTATTTTGTAAAAATTCACACTTAAACATCTTGTCATATAATCTATGCTTCCACAAATGCTGTAAAACCAATTCCAAATGTTGTAAGTGTTCTTCCTCATCCTTGGAGTAAATGAGGACATCATCAAGAAAGACCAACACAAAGTGATCTAGGTAATCTTTGAACACTTTATTTATAAGATTCATGAATACTATTAGTGCATTCATAAATCCGAATGGTAACATTATGAGTTTTTAATGCCCATAATGAATCTTGAATGTTGTTTTTTGGATATCCTCTTCACAAATCCTCAATTGGTGATACCCTACTCTAAGATCAATATTAGAAAATAAAGTTGCTTCTCACATTTGATCAAATAGATCATCAATGCATGGAAATGGATATCTATTTTTTATTGTTGCTTTATTCAACATCTTGTAGTCTATGCATAGGCAAAGAGTGGTATCTTTCTTATTGACAAAGATAACTAAATCACCCTATGGCAACACACTTGGTCAAATCAAACCTTTCGATAATAAATCTTAAATTTGTGCCTTTAACTCAACCAATTCAGATTTTTTCATTATATAAGGCACCTTAGACTTTAGTTTTGACTCGGTTATGGCATCAATTAAGAAATCAATTTCACACTTAGGTGGAAATCTTGGTAATTCTTATATAAACATGTCATGGAAGTTTATCAAAAAAGGATAATATTCAATAAATGGTTCCTTAGATTCTTTCATCTCATTTATCTTAATGATAATTTTTTGACATCCCTTCCTTTGAGATTTCTTGAGTTGATTGCCTAAATTTTCCTTAGCTTTAACTCCCTTCTCTCACCTTAAAGTTGTGTCTGATTTCTAAAATCATCTTAACACTCAACCTTCTTCAAAAAATAGTCAACCTTGGATTTATGCTTTGCAATCCAATTAACTCTTAGGATCACATCATATGATCCCAATTATGTTACATAAATATATAATATAGTAGTAAACTTGGGTAATCTAATCTCTACTTTGACTAGATACTTGTCAACTTTCACCTTTAACTCATTCCCATATTAAACTAACCATGCATTTTCCATTATTCTAGCCTTTCTAGATAATTTCCTAAGAAATCTAGGAGAAATGAAACATTATATAACTCCTATATCAATTAAAATAGAAACTAGATGATTAAACAAAATACCTAATAGTTATATGATTGAAGCTTGATACTCAACCTATGGATTGTCAATAGCTTCATGAATCTGCTACTGAAATGTACCTTGCTAAAATTTTGAACCCTTATTCTATGATTTCTCCTTAAGACATTCTCAAGTAAAGTGGTCACCTCCACAAATGAAGCAACCCCCAACTGGTCCTTTCCTCTCAATTTATTATTTTCCCTTGAAACCATTACCAAGATTCATGTTCCTTTAACCACTATTGAACTTGGCCTGATTCTTGAGATGACCCTTGGAATCTATGCTCTTCTACTTCCAATTTTTCTTCTTGAAAGTTGGTTTAGATATTCCAAATTTCTTTTTGAACTTATATCTAACTTGGGAAAGAGATTTTAGTTTCTATTCTTGCTTGACCACCTTCTCAAACACTTGATCCATGGTAGATGGACCATGCACATCTACTTCACCACCTATTTGGGGTTTCAATCCCAAGATGAATTTTCTAATTTTGAACCTCTCATTTTCTTGATACTGAGGTACATACTTAAGAGTCTTGGTGAATTGATCTTAATATTCATTCACTAAAAAATCCTTTTTCATTAAAATTATATAAATTCATAAACTTCTAGTTGAAGTATAGTTATGGAAGCCATCATGACCTAAATAGTGTCATAAATTATTCCTAAGTGGTGGTGGTTGAGTTGAGGTTCATCTCAAGCTTCTTATTTGTCCACCAAGTCCTTGCTTTACTATCAAGTTGATAATCTCCATATACTACTTCATGACTTTGGAATAATTATAAATCTCAAAATACTTCTCTATTTCTATTAGCCATGATTTAGCTCTATGCCCTAATATAGTTCTATCACACATGGATGGAGTCACCTTTTTCATGTTGCATGGTAAATCTATACTTAAGCTCTCGCATCTTGTGGTACCTCCTCATGCCTTTACTCTTAAAGATGTTCCTAGTCATTATGATGTTATTCATAGTTTCTCAAGTATTCTCCTCTTCATATCCATGCACTTCTTATTATAGGTCCATAATTCAGTCCCTAGTCTCTTGCATGGTTGTGAGTATTTGGTCAAACTTCACAACTTGCTCAACTATAGACTGATTTAGATCAATAGGGGGTTTGGTAATTTAAGTACCCTTACCTCCTGGTCTAGCATAGACCATTATTTTTTATACTTATCAAGAGAATAAGTTTGAGTTAGTAAATACATTAAGTTTTAGACTTTGAGCCTCTGCTCTGATACCATAATGTAATAACCCCACAAAGTTTTACCAAATTATTGCAATAATTTATTTAAAAAATATGCATATTCAACATATAGATTTTATCACAAGAAATCTAATTAGTGATCTTTAACTAACTATATTAATTTAGTTAACCATAAATATTTTTAGCTAATCTAATTATATAAGGATCACCATGGACAAATATATAAATCAAGAACAATATTGAATAACCATAAATATTGCATTACATCATAAATGAAATAGTATTAATTCAACCATAACTATTACAATATTACATTGTTTGTTGTAGAAATATAATATATAAATATTATAGTTTTCAATAATACATAAAATATCACAAATGATAAAACATGATATGAATCTCCTCTGAGCAAAGTCTCCATAACTCAAGAGTCTCCATGACTCAAGTATCATTATGTAATCTCAAGTGTAGTCTCAACTATAGTACTCCAGTTGGGAGGGAGAGCATCATCTGAGTGCTTTTCCACGCCAATCACAAACCATATACCCCCCACACTATCTCCTAAATAAGAGGATAGCCCTCCCTTTACACATGGGTAGATAATAATGGTGTAGGAATCTAGAGTAACAAATTAAAACCTGTGTGTTGAAGATATCTAATACATAATGTGTACCATATAGAAATCCATTCCAATATAATATCACACAAATATGAAAATTATATCAACATATGAAATGGAAATGTTTATCAAATATTAATTTGGCCAAATTTTTCTATAATAAATGATCTCTATGATCAATTAAATTCATACACACCACTTGATCATATTACTCCTTATCTTGCATTGATGGCGCTAACTAAGCCATTGGAATCCATTCACTACGTAATTAGGGTCATGAATGCAATATTTAGTAAAATAAAATAATAATATATAAAACTAATAGATTCACTAATAATTTCTCACTTTAGCTAATCAAAATTACGTTAAATATAGAAATATCATAAACATTCATTTATCCCATCAATTGAAGTGAATGGAATCCAAACATCTAGTTTATTACATATAATAAATAGAATATAGAAATAGTCCTCAATATAACACACCATCCAAATAATGATTATTTACTCTATAAATTTATTTATCCACTGAGCAACTTATAATTTTATTTCTCTATGAAATAATATTATAACCCTAGCTAAAAAAATTGTTCATATTTCACATATAACAACAGCCAGTCCATAACATACAATTATGTTATGTATTTAAACTCATAAATACATTGAATGCTTTATATTTAAACATTCTAATTATTTTATACTAACCAAATATAAACAATAATATAGTATTCATTGTTATATTTACAACATTTATAACAATCATTAATTCACCACATGGCAATAATGCACAACACAGTTATGTATATAAATTACATGTATATATAACTAGTATAACTATATAACCAATATAGCCAAATCTGATTTAATACAGTCCACTACTGTATGTTTTACCTATATATATATATATATATATATATATATATATATATATATATAATCAATACTAATTAACTGCCAATTTGTATATAGTATACTTAAGATGACATCCACTGTCAATTATCTTAAAGTATTTTGTATACTCAATGTACAGTTATCCATTCAAATAAATAATACCATAAATATATCTTTAATGAAATTAAAATAATATACTTATTTTTATGAACATACATAATTTTATACAAAGTTCCATTTTACCAAGTTACTTTTAAATTAATGCATAATGTAATTGATTCAAAATTGACATTTCATATAATTTCACACTCAGTTGACTATACCTAATCGATTTCACACTTGTATAAAAGTCTAGTTCAAGTATAAGTTTGTATACACATTCACATTTAAAACAACAACAACAACACAGTCGAATATATAAATACTCAGACCTAACTAAAATATACTATGCAAAACACATTATTAGATCCCATATACCCAATATTTCTATAGACTTAAGAAAACTTATTACGTGATTCATACAAATCCAAATATTCATCAATACATAGTCATAAATTTAAACAATCATAATTCATATACATATCAAACCCTAATATGAACTTAACTTTGATATTTGAGTGTAATACATATATGGGTATGTTTTATATGCACAAGGTTGAGTATAAACTACAGTCATACATTTATATACCTAAATGCAAGTATCATATAATATGGTTGAACCTGTATTTTTATTATATATCCAAACAAGAATTAAACATGTGTTTAAGCCTATACTTAGAGTCATTTAACATAATAATAAAAAATGGATGGAATTATTTAAAGAACAATCATCTGGTTTCCATTCAAACCCCAATACATCAATTCCATCTATACAAACTTCTTACTACTAGTATTTTTAATTATTTCTAATTTTATTTTGTAAACCCATGTTTTTTCCCAAAAATACTCGTGTGTGTGTGTGTGTGTGTGTGTGTGTGTGTGTGTGTGTGTGTGTGTGTGTGTGTGTGTGTGTGTGTGTGTGTGTGTGTGTGTGTGTGTGTGTGTGTGTATTTTTGTGTGTGTACTCTATCAAATCTATCTAAGTATATACATATATATCTATATCTCTGTATATACTACACAATTTTATTTAATACAAAAAATCCCTTGTTCTTTAACAAAATTGAAATCCAAATAGTTTTACATAGTCAGAGACACATAACAACCAAACTTTATCCATATTTCCATATAAGAATATATAACAACTAGTTTTAATCGAGCCATAATGTATATATACATATAATAGAATAATCTTTCAAGACTAAATAATATTATTCTAATTTTCAAGAGAAGATTAAGATAGATTTTATAAAATCCAATAAAAATAATGACCAAAACCCAAGACTCTACCCCAACCTTCACAAGTCAGCCTAAGTGGATATAGGGTTCTATGGAGGCCAAGCCTTCCACAGGGCCCTGTATGCACTCATGTTATATTTATGATAAAAATAAATAATACCCATGTTGAGTATTATTCTTATTATTGAGGTTTGTTAGTGGTGTTGTCATTGATGTCAAAGGCTCTTGAGAAGGTCTTCATAAGGTCATTGAAGAGTATATCTTTAAGAGAGAAGATTGATCAATTTTGTAGTGTTTTTGAGAGTGTAAGATAAGTGCCTGTTACTACATGAGTTATCTTAAGGTCACCATGGAAATTTCTTATTGTCAAATTTGTCAAATGTTTGAGTTTAGTATTGTCTTGAGAAGTTATGTGCATAGGATGCCTAGTCTTGTGCATGAAGGAGCATGATGGTTTGGTGAGATGAATGCACACAGGCATGAGTGATTGTATGAGGTTTCTTGAGAATGTATATGATGTTCTAGATCACTCATGATAATTTCAAGGTGAGCCTATAGGGGTAGGACCTAGAGATTAAGTTTGCAACTAAACCACTTCTAAACCCTACCTGGCCTAATGAGGCATCATGATCTACTATCAAGAAATTTGAATGATTTATGATAGTTTTTAATAATATATTGATTTTCTTCATTATGTGATTAAAGTGGAGAGTACATGGAAAGAGGTATGAAGGTCAGTCATAAGGCCTAATGTGGTTTGTAGGTCAAAGACTAAGAGAGCAAAGAGAAAGTGTATGGCTTAATGGGGTATCATTGTAGACACCGAAATCGTGTCTAACCCTTGGTCATCCTCCCCCTTGGTCCATTCCTAACCCATTCCTAAACCATGCACTTACTAATTTAAAAATAATAATTTATTATTAATATCCTCCCCTTTGACACATCACCTATAACACCTCGTCTGACACCTCACCTTTGACTATTTCCCACCCTATGACTCACCCAAGACCTATTCTTACTTCTTTCTAACTGCCTAACCAACTCTCGTGCATATTTAGCCCAACCTTCGACAATTCTCCAACAGATCGTGCACTTGGTGGATGAAGAACAGGATTGGTGGCTCTTTTACTCATTCTCCACCCGCCGACATCGGTCAAATGTCGACCGACACCAGCGGGATCGCCGACTTCGATTTTACTTAAACTAAATTTCTAACCTCTGGTGAGGCTAATCACAAATGGTTAATCTCTAGAGCTAATCACGAATCTCGAAACCTCTTCCGGTGAAACAAAGTTCTTGTGCTTTTGCTTTCTAGTGTTCTGGCTTCTTATTTTCTTGCAGGGATCAACATTCTTGACAGCATTTTCTAGGCACTGAGGTCTTGCATTAGACATTCTACACAGGGATTGCATGATATCTCCATCACCAGCGACAATGGAAACACAGCTTCTGCACCTTTGCCAACTCGTGTCACAGCTAAGTATTTGTACTATTTTTATTTCAGTGTCATTTCAAATATATTATCATTCTGTCTACTATCTATTTCAAGCATCCTTGACCCAACCTTCTCCGTTCTTCTCAGAGAGGCTGAAAATCCTTCTCTCACCCCTTATTCCCTTTTCTTTGCCTCTAACACCCGTTTAGTCTTTCTTTAGACAATACCCTCTGTCCAATCAACTTAGCACAAGCTATCAGAGACCTACAGACCATCTTAAGACCAATCTAATCAACCTGACTAAATTGCTTCCCAAAAAGGCTGAAAGGCCTTTTTCCTGCCCCTTACCCCTTTTCCTGACAACATACCCTCTGCCTTAGTTCTTATTAAATATTTTATCTACTATTTTACCATCCCAAACAAACTCCCTGACTCACAAACAAGACCACAGTCCATTAACCCATCCCTGGCCATTACCCTGACCGACCTCATCCATTTCCCCTACCGACATCGGTAGTCTAACTGACGTCGGTGACCTTCTTGACCGACGCCGGCAATATCACCGACATCGGTGACTGTGCAAAGCAAATCATAGATTATCAGGTACAAATTTGCTTTCAGTTCTTTCTTTTCAGTCTTTTATTATTTCTCTTTTTGATCTCTGTCATACTCTATTTTAACAGTGGATTGTCATCCTCCAAGAAGCCTTAGCGCTTCTAGGACCAAGCTTTTGCTTGGCAATCCACCCTTTTGTCAGCTAACATTTTTCGTGCTTTAGTGTCTTTCTCTTTCAGGTGTCATCCTCCACAACCAAAGAGGAGTTCTCACTATCATCTAAATTTTGGTGCGCAAAATCATATCCATGTACATACAAGCCTTAGACCATTTCCCTCTTAGTTTCTCATTTCCCTTTTTTGAATGTGAAAAGCAAATCTAGCGTAGAAACATTCTGGCACACCCAGTGGGACCCTTAGGGCCTTCCTTGGGTTCCTTTCCTTCTTTTTTCATTTAGGTGCATTAGGTTTCTCCCTCTTCACCTCTTTCTTCTCTTCTAAAAGACATCATCGGAAGGAATAAAAAGAACTTTTCTTTATTTTTTTGCATTTCTAGACTAGTCAAAAATCATATTCAACCCTTTCTCAACTTGTTTTCATTCCAACTTAACATTTCAACTTGGGGCTTAAAAAAACATTGCATTCCATTTTTGCTTGCTTGCATTTCTTAGTCAACACTTAGTAATTAATAAACCGCATATTGAATTAATCGTAGATCACTTGATGTTACATGACCAAACCACGTGCACTAAATCAAACATCAAACTCACCTGAGACAAGGCCCGACTGAGATTTCATCACCCAGTGGATACCTTACCCGTCCCGGTGATCCTACTTGGATTTCACCACCAAGGGGAAAGCCCACTTTGTTCTCTGGCAGAGTCTAATCTATAGGGAAAGTATATTTTGGCTAAGCGAGACCAGCTTACCACTGGAATCATGAAGTGAGGGGAGCTTGCTCCTTAGCACCAAGCCAAGTACGGAACCTAACACAGACTTTTGAGCACCTAAACAAACTTGAAACCATCTTCAGACTACCTCTTCTAGGACCCTTCTAACAACCAACCTCCCCAAACAGCACTTTAAGGCATAAGCCACATGATCCTAATAAAATTATTTCTAGATATTTAACGCTTAGGATCTGCCTATCTTCATCTTATTTTCTATTTTTATCTGGTTTTTTGAGCTGGTAAGGACATTTTCTTCTTTGTTTCCAAAAACTTTTAAATTTTCTAAGTTTTTGGAAAACACAGTAACCGACATCGATTTTGTAACCGACATCGGTAACTTTTCTCCACCGGCATCGATTATCTGACTGACATTGGTGACTTTATTCACCGACATCGGTTCTTATACCGACGTCGGTCACTGTCCAATCTTTTTTTTTCCCAAAAATAGCAACCTTAAAACCTGCCCCTTTTTCTGCCAAAACCCCATTCTGAGTTTCTAAAACTAAAAAAAACATAGTTTTCTGAAACCTGACCCTTTCTTGCCTTGAATGGTTTTGACACGCAGTCAAACGAAGGCTCTTCTTGACCACGCTAGGCAACAACCGCTTCTGCCTTCACCATCCATAACTAGTCTTATAATGGAGTTCCACTCAGAGACTGAAAGAACTCCTACTCACCCAACCCCACCCCAGACTCCTATTGTCCCAAAAGGGGACCAAGATTTCACATGATTCTTGGACCTCAACGTCAAAGCCTTGCAGCACTATCTCACACATAGCCAAATGTGAGACTCCTAGGCAACCCAATCTATGGGATGCTAACTTCCTTAGTCGAGACAAGGATCACATCAACAGCATCTACAATTCAACCTATAGACAATCAAGCCAACACCTCGACTAATAACCCAACCGTGTCCTACCTTCAAAATTTAGCCTCTCCTTCTAGACCTACCTCCATGGGGGTTTCGGTGCCCCCTCAACCTCAAACTACTCAACCAAATCCTACACCTTTCCAAAACCTAGTGGTCTCTATCCCCCCTACTCTTACACCTATCAACACAAGAGTAATTGTCTACCCTTCAACAAGTGTGGTTACTCCTCAACCTTCTTTGACAGCCCCTATCCAACTTGTGCCTACCAACTCCATAACACAAGTGCCCTTGGCTTCAACTTCCGCCCCGATAACCAACTACCTATATGTTGCGTCTATGCAACCAACCACGTCATATGCCCCTCTCAATATCTTTCAAGCACCTTATAATCTAGGGGGCACTCCACCCACCAATCCATCAGTAGATATCATTAAAATGTTGATGGACAAGATGTCTAGCCTAGAGACCTCCATTTTTGGCTCACGCAATGCTCTCTCATACGAGCAAATTTGCAATGAGTCCATTCATCCTTTTGTCCCGATCAGGCCATATCCCAGCCAGTGGGAAATTCCTAAATTTTCTTGCTTTCAAAGCAAAGAAGACCCACAGCAGCACTTACAGGCATTCAGACATGCCTGTTACCTTATTACCCATGACGATGCATTGCTTTTATGCACGTTTCCTATGTCTCTCTCTAGTGTTGTGCTTGACTGGTATAGCTCTCTTGCCAGCCATTCCCTCTTCACATTTACACAGCTGGCCCAGCTCTTTCTTGATCACTTCTCCATCAACATCACCAAGAAGGTCTCGATCACGGACCTCTATTCTATCTGCCAATTCAAGGACGAATCCATAGCTGACTTCATTGCTCGATGGAGAGGCCTCATCAATCAACTCTCTTTTTCCTTACCCCAACCCAAACTTATTGAACTTTTCCCCAAGCCTGCACCAAACATATTTCTTCCACCTTATGGGTTCAAACCTTCTGCACCTTCGACGAAGCCTTCACGATGGCCCACAAACTTGAATTACGTGCCATCGAGGAGAATAAAGTCAAGTTGCAGAGCAAGAATCCCAACTCTAAGATCAATGACTCCTCTTCTTCTAAACCTTCATCATCCAATCCTAAGTCTAAAGCTTCAGCTAACGCTGTGGTCATTAGACCTTTGTCCTCTTCAACCAATCAGCCTGAGCCATCCACATCTCAGAGTGCCACCGGCCAATTCCAGCAGAGATACGTACAATGACAGTATACTCCTCTCAGAGAATCATACGTGTCTGTGCTGGAAAAACTTGTTAGATAGGGGGTTCTCAATCTCCCCTAGATCTGACCACCTCCACAATTTGATCCCTCACGTGCCATCCCTGCGTGGTATAGGGAGAATGACTTCTGCAATTACCATCGTGTCAAAGGTCATGACACGGGTAACTATAAAACCTTTAAAAACATAATCCAAGATATGCTTGAAAAGGGTGACCTCGTCCTAGACAATCCCAATGCACCTCCTAATTAGGGCATCGACATCTTCAAGCAACCATTCCCCAATCATCCACCAACCCAAAACAATGTCCAAACCTTAATTGACAACACTCATGAACACAACATTTGAACAGTTAATACGGTCTCGCCCTTCATCCCTGACCAACCTCAAGAGGTTAGTCCATCTATCAGTCCATCACATGTGGATGAACCTCTTTTCCCAGTTAGTTCTCTGTCAACCTCTCTCATCTTGGAGGATGCCTCAACCTTACCGGCACCACCGGTCTCACCATCCTCCTTCCTACTGCCTATGGAGGACCCGACCCTTCCTACTCCTCGATCGCAAGTGGAGGGCACCATCATCCCTGCCCTTCACCTGCTTGAGGAGCCACATTCTCCAGTTCTTTCTCCACCAAGAGAAGAACCTGACTCTCCATCTTCTTCAACTAACAACAATCTAGTTATAACTCCTACACACCTTGGGTCTGAGACTACTGGACACCTAACACATTTTCAGCCCCACAACCACTCACATCTTTTGAAGGACCGAAGTCTCATCCTATAACTTCCCAACCATTCTCTCGATTAGTAGAGAAATTAGGACTTCTCCAACCAAGGAAAGTGGAACATCAAGCATTATGGGAGCAACTCAAAGCTCCTTATCTTACTCAGCCTATCTCATCTCATGCCACTAACTCTCTTGTGACAAAATCCCTCAAAGTCTTTGATATGAATCAGACTTCCACTTCTAAACCTTTGAAACATCAACCATTTATATCAGAACACAAACCCTCATCTACCCCATTTAAACCGATCAAGTCACTCGACGTTCGTCCTATCTCTACCCTCACTCACCCGAAAGTGAAGGTGGACTTAGACCAGACCTTGACCAATAATAGTCTTCCAACCAAGACGAAGAAGACTGCCAGACCATAGAAGTGAACCCCTCCTCCACCATCAACATTACCCTCCATTTTAGGCCCTCATCCTTCTACCCTAATCGGAGTGCTCCCTACTCCGACCCTTAACCAAAACAAATTACCTCCATTACTTCCTTTGCTAACCACAAGTCTACCCCCTCTCAAAAATTTGGCACCTCTCACGAAGAAAGTGCCATCTTCACATGTGGCCACACCACTAACCCAAAAGGTGGTACAGAAGCCTTCTTCAACACCTCCCAAGCAAAAGTCACCAGCGCTTCATGCATCAACAAGCACAGACCGCATAGTAGGTTCATACGCTTTGATATTATGCCAACTTTTGCAGACTTCTAGCATAACACTTCCATCTATCAAGCCATTTCAACCCCTCAGGTCAAAACCTTCCTGGTTCGATGATACGAAGATTTGCTTATATCATCGTACGCCAGGACATGATATCGAGAATTGTTGTACCCTTAAAGTAGTTATTCGCCAATACGTGGAAAAAGACACTCTTCTTCTTGAGGACACTATCAATAGACATCCAACACCATCCCATATCCCTCAAACCTCTTCATCGACTATGACCCCTCTACCTCCTTTACCTCCTCTCTTCGAAATTAACGCCATCCATATAGCCACTAGGTCACAAAAGGATAAGGCAAAAGAAAAAGCTACTATTCCTTGGACCTATCCTTTTGTCTAGTTACCTCAACCACCAAAACCCAAGATTTCCATCTTAGGTGCATCCCAACCCCCTTCTTCAAAGGCAATCCAAGACTCTATGATAAAACAACTTCACCAAACACCTATGAAGATGACCTTATATGACCTTATCCAAAGCTCCCCCCAGCATCGTCAAGCTCTAATCAAAGCCTTACAGGCATCGAAGGTCCAACCTGAAGACTGTCAACCACTAGCTGCCCTAGTCCATTCTTTATCCCCTGTCGCCTCTATCACTTTCAATGATTTTGAAATTCCTACCTCTACCTTGGAAGATCAGGACGCTGTTCTTTTCATCACAGCCTATGTTGATCGAACCCACATTAAGTGAGTTATGATTGATGGGGGTGCCAACATTAATATCATTTCTACCCATGCCTTTGATCAATTGGCTCTTCCCAAGAATTGCGTATCAAAAATCGATGCAATCCTTAGATCCTTTAATGACACCACCGCTAACACTATTGGCATTGTTGTCCTCCATATTCGCGTTGGCCCGCGCACAATCTCAGAGCTCTTCTACATCATTGAGGGAGAATTCCAATATAACATGTTATTAGGATGACCCTAGATCTACACCATGGCTTACATCCCTTCAACACTTCACCGTTGTGTCAAATTTGAACATGACAGACAAGTCCATGTCATTCCTGTCGACCCATCCGCTTTTAAGACTTGTAACACAACTTATCGACCAAATGACGTTCTTATTCCTCTCAAGACACCAACCCAAACCGCAAAAGCATCAACTAGTACACAAACAGCAGTTGCCATCACATCACCTTCTCAAGTGACAACCAAGGACCCCATGGACGATATCTTCCAAAGACTTTCACTTACGGAATATCACTTACTCTAGACATGTTCCAGACTCCTCAAAAGTATGGACAGCTTCATCAAAATCCAAGCTATGACCATCGGATCAGAATGGTCATTCCTTATGGTCCTCCTAGCCTTCAAACCAATCTCATCTATGGGGGGCTGGATCAAGCTCCTACTGACGGGAACCCTTCCTCCTCACCTCAACTATTCACATTCAATTTCTCCTTTCTTGGCAACCCCACCTTTACACATACCTACCTTTATAGGTGTGCATGGAAGGGTTTTGGATTTGGGCGCTACGAACAAGGCTCCCATCGGCCTATCAAACCGCCCAATGATGATAATGCCAAGAAATGATATGGACTGGGTTTCCAAAAACCCACCGAGGCTTCCGCAAAATCTTGCCCCGAACCCACCATCAACCAATCTCTTCCAAACTTGCCTATTCTTCCATCCTCACCTACAGAGTCGGTGGTTTCCATCCCTCCTAGTTTTTTTTGCATAAACACCATCCACTTGGAACCCCTAACCTATCAACTCAACGGGGTTCCCAGGTCTCTCCCTCTCATTTATCCCAACATGATAGACAATGAATCGATAACCATCAACACTATTCACTGCATAGATGACAATGCCATTCTTACCTATATGGGTGCTGACGATTCTTTCATTCAGTGCTCCCTCCCTTCTGAAATGCAGGTTATGTTAAATGAATCGACCATTGACATTAATCTTCCATCTTCTGGTGTTCCTCATGTCTTAAAGATTGGTCAATCTTTAGACACCCAAGAGCAGATCGACTATACCACATTTCTCTCAGACAATCACAAAGCCTTTGCCTGGACCTATGGTGAAATGCCTGGCATCGACCCTAACATTGCCACTCATAACATCATCACAAACCTAGAGGCCAAGCCTGTTAGGCAAAAGCTTCACAAAATGCATCCTCGTGTTGCACTTCTTATCAAAGAGGAGCTTCAGCGTTTTCTCTTTGTCTCTTTCATCCAACCCATTGATTATCCGTAGTGGGTATCTAACATCTTTCCTGTTACCAAAGCAACTAGGGGGATTCGAATCTGTATGAACTATTGCGACCTCAACTTGGCTTGTCCCAAAGATGACTTCCTCTTCCAAACATTGACCAACTGGTTGATCTTACGATTGGCCATGAGATGTTATCACTCATGGATGGATTTTCAAGATATAACCAAATCCTGATTGCACCGAAAGATCAACACAAAACCACCTTCATTACACCATGGGGGACTTTCTGCTATCAGGTCATGCCTTTTGGCTTGAAGAACACAGGCACCACATATCAGCATGCCATGACTTACATCTTTCACGATCTCCTTCATAAAATCATGGAGGACTATGTAGATGACCTGCTTGGCAAGTCTAAGCTTCGTCGCAACCATTTGACTATCCTTAAGATCATCTTCTCTCACCTTCTTCAGTATAATGTCCGTCTTAACCCCAAGAAATGCATCTTTGGGGTCCTCTCAGGAAAGCTCTTGGGGTTCATCGTCTCTCTTTGTGGCATCGAGATAGATCTCGCCAAAATCTGCACTATCCTCGAAATGCCACCTCTGACCAATCTCAAGCAACTTCACAGTCTACAAGGGAAGCTCCAATCCATCTACCACTTCATTTCACAGCTTTTTGATCGCTTCCAACCCTTTCATCATCTCCTCAAGAAGGACATCTCCTTTAAATGGGATAAAGATTGCCAAGAGGCTTTTAAAGCCCTCAAATGCTATTTGGTCTCTCCACCAGTCCTTATTCCACCAAAAGACGACCAGCCCTTCTACCTCTACATCTTAGCAACCAATCATTCGTTAGGTGCCATGATTGCACATCGAGAGGAGCAACACCATGAGCAAGCAGTCTGCTACATAAGCCGAACACTTGTCGACTATGAAACTCGGTATACTCATACTGAGAAACTCTGTTTGGCATTAGTCTTTGCCACTACCAAGCTTTGTCACTATCTTCTCAATCACAAAACCTTTGTCATCACTCACACTGATCCTCTTAAATACATGCATTCCAAGCCATATCAAAACCAACGTATGGCTTGTTGGCTCATGCTTCTTACTGAGTTTGACTTAGAATTTGTCCAGCAAAAATCTATAAAGGGGAAAACAATCACTGACCAACTAGCAGATGCCCCTCTTCTCGACAATCAACCTTCTCAGTGCGAGTTTCCTGATGAATCTATCACCACTCTCTCAACTGATGACACATTCTACCAAATGATGATGTTCTTTGACGGCTCTAAATGTCAACTTGGTGGGGGTGCGGGGGTCATCCTCATCCCACATGAGGGTGAAGCCATGCCCCTGTCTTTCAAACTCGACTTTGAATGTACCAATAATATGGCTGAATATGAAGCTTTAATTTTGGGACTTCAAACTGCCCTTTCTTTAAACATCAAGACCATCAACATCTTCAATGACTCACAACTTGTCATCAATCAAATCAATGGTTCATATCTTTATAAAAATGAAATTTTACAAAGGTACAAGCACTGTGTTGACACCCTTCTAGCATCTTTCGACTATCACTTATTACAAACTGTCCCTCGATCTATGAATAAGTTTGCTGACACCATGGCTTCCCTCGCCTTGCATATTCCTTCTTCATCATCCTCATCAATAATTTATGTCATGGTACATCGTGTGCCGTTGTCTTCATACATTTCCACTGACATCAATCTCATCCACACCATAGACTCTAGTTCACAAGATGTATGGTATAAACAACTTGAGGACTACTTGGCTCATTCTATCATTCCTCCCAACCTCTCTAGCAATGCACGGTAGGCTTTCATCAATTGCACCACTCACTATACCATGCTAGGAGGTCTTCTCTATAAAAGAGGTTTTGATGGCCTTCTTCATTGTTTACACTCCACTGAAGCCTCTTATGCTGTTAAACAAGCCCATGATGGGATTTGTGGTGGACACTTTAGTGGTAACTCAGTTGCTAAGCGCATCCTTCATCTGGGTTATTATTGGCCCACTCTTCATCAAGACTGTAGCGATTATGTTCGGCATTTCATCAAGTGTCAACAGCATGCTAACTTGCTTCATCTCCCTAGCCATGCCTTACAAGTCGCTCAAAATTTCTAGCCTTTTTCACAATGGGGATTAGATCTCATCGGTGAGATTAACCCTCATTCATCTCTTCATCATCAGTCCATCATCACTGCCACTGAGTATTTCACTAAATGGGTGGAAGCTATTCCTCTCATCTCCACAAAAGCTGACAAGATTGTCAACTTCATAAACACCCACATCATCTGTCATTTCGATGTACCTCACAAAATCATCACTGATAATGGAAAGTCATTTAAAAACAAAATTGTCCAGAAACTTTATGACTCCTTTGGCATTAAACTCAACTTTTCTTCACCTTACTACCCATAAACAAATGGGCAGGCTGAGGCTTCTAACAAAATCTTAACTAAAATTCTCATGAAGTTGGTCAATGACACTGGAAGGGATTGGCACGTTCACATTCCCTTCACTTTGTGGGCCTATCGCACTAGTATCTGAACCTCTATAGGTGCTACCCCTTTCTCTCTAGTGTACGGAACAGAGGCTGTCTTATCTCTCGAAGTACAGATCCCGTCTCTTCACATATTTCTCCATGACATTCTCTTTAATGATGACTTTCATCAAGATCTATTAGCTCAACTTGAGTTACTTGACGAACGTCGTCTTGCTACCCTCAACCATCTCTATGTCTATCAAAATTGCATCAAACGAGCCTATAACAAAACTCGTAGAGAAAGAGATTTCAATATCGGAGACCTCGTCCTCAAAGAGAACCAACATGTGACCAATATGGAATGGAGTAAAAGAGGCAAATTTTCTCCTAATTGGCTTGGACCTTATATCATCACGCATAAGTATGGATCAGGGACTTATCGTCTGTCTTCTCTTGAAGGCCGACTAGAACCTGAGCCCCTTAATGCTTTGCATCTGTGACCATTCTAATTTTAGTCGAGTACTCATCCACTTGACATTTAACTTGAGCTCGTCCCTTGAGCAATCCCTATCCTTTTAATCCTCAATCCTTTCCACCCTTTTTCCCTTAACAAATCCTCTACAACCCTTTTATGATGTATGGATGCTTCGTCGTAATAAAAGGGAGCCCTTGACCTTCTATAGTCTTGTCCATGACTCAACATTCTGTCAAAAATAAATCAAGATGTCAAAATATCCAAGGTCACAAAATCAAATCAAAAAGCAGACTGCTCCCTCGAAGGACAGCCATACTATCATTGCTGTAGCTAATAGACTTCTCCCTCGAAGGACAACTATTCAAAAGCCCTTAAATATATAAAGAAAAAATATAGACCACTCCCTCGAAGGATGGCTATGAGTAAATCTTGCTATAGACAGCACTTTCTCTTTCTTAGAAGCTTCTCACATCGATCGGCTTCACAAATGACCACCAAGCAAAGTGACATCTCTATGTAGACTTCCCGCATCGATCAGTTTGCACCAAAAAAAAAAAATGGGTCATGGACTTGGCTTGTAGTTGTCTCAGGGTCTCCTATAAAAAGGGACAAGGTTATCCCTACTCATAAAATGGGTTACCCTCTCCTCACATATCACATCACCTACTCAAGGTACTTCAAGCTCACTTTAATGTCGAAGTGATTCGATTACCACTCTAACACAACTCATGGTCAACGACGCAATGCATGAATGGGGCTCTTGGTTCTAACAACCCCTATCTATGTTGTCATTATGGTCCTTGTCCATGAAAGGGCGCTTATGCCTTTGACTTTCTGCCTACACTTTGGTCACATTCAACCCCATCATTTGTCCAAACAATTCAACCTAACTATTTTCAAACCACTCACATAGCCTACTCATTCTAGTTTCCATAGACACTAATACACATGGAAACTATCAACCACATAATTTATGTCAAGCATAAACCATTACTTGCTGAAGCATAAATCGACCTGCAATTCATTTTTAGCATACATCCATCACGAATATGGATAGTTGTTAGGGATGGAGAACCCTGACCAATGTTACAAAATACACCATTTGGAAAAGGTTGTAGCATCATCTTCTCCTCATCATTTCAAAGCATGTACCCTCAGACAAGTGGGAAGTGCTATATCATTATCATTACCAAAATCAACCACTTCAATCTTTTTTTCCTCCCTCTTGGGAGAACTACATTGGCTTGAGGTCCTTCCAACAGGGGCTATGTAGGTAGCACTCAGTTGACATGGGGTCTTCTGAGCTTAGCTCAGCCATTCCTTCGCCCATCCACCTCAACCAATGGCCATGGAGATCGCGACTATCTCCTTCGACTACGACCACTTCTAAAGCGACTTTGCCTTGGTTGTTTTTGCATGTATGCTACCTCATGATTTGGTTAGCAAAATTGTGCACATATTTTTGACCTTCACAAGTATAGGATCGCAAGCGAATTGATTCCCACTACTTGTGAATTTTTCATGTTTCTAAAAGCACTTCTTGAGTCTGAGATACCTGGAACACGATGACCCATTGGAGCTTCAGCTTAGATTGAATCACCCAATCAGCTATGACTATATGTTGGGGCTCGGTTACTTCAATTTTGGCACTCCTTGACCCTTGACCTGCGACAATTTAACCTAACCATCTCATGAAGTGGTATATGCGTAATCATGACTTTTGCAGTGATCACACTCCATCTTCACCCTTTTTCATCCACTCTTTGTCAAATCAGCACCCGATTCTAGGTTCCCTTCTCTCGACTCCTATTTTGAGGGGGAATACCTCATCCATAATCGGGGCAACCAACCCTCCTATTTTTGTCTTGCAGTTCACTTGAACAACCAACAAGATGAAATCAACCTTATCCCATACCTGGGGCAACCAACTCCTATTTTTGTCTTGCAGTTCATCTAGAGCAACCAATAAGACAAAAAGGGGCAAATGTAGACACCAAAATCATGTCTAACCCTTGGTCATCCTCCCCCTTGGTCCATTCCTAACCCATTCCTAAACCATGCACTTACTAATTTAAAAATAATAATTTATTATTAATATCCTCCCCTTTGACACATCACCTATAACACCTCATCTGACACCTCGCCTTTGACTATTTCCCACCCTATGACTCACCCAAGACCTATTCTTACTTCTTTCTAACTGCCTAACCAACTCTCATGCATATTTAGTCCAACCTTCGACAATTCTCCAACGGATCATGCACTTGGCAGATGAAGAATGGGCTTGGTGGCTCTTTTACTCATTCTCCACCCGCCGACGTCGGTCAAATGTCAGCTGACACTAGCGGGATCACCGACGTCAGTTTTACTTAAACCAAATTTCTAACCTCTGGTGAGGCTAATCACAAATGGTTAATCTCTGGAGCTAATCACGAATCTCAAAACCTCTTTCGGCGAAACAAAGTTCTCATGTTTTTACTTTCTAGTGTTCTGGCTTCTTGTTTTCTTGCAGGGATCAGCATTCTTGACAGCATTTTCTAGGCACTGAGGTCTTGCATCAGACATTCTGCACAGCGATTGCATAATATCTCCATCACCAAGGACAATGAAAACACAGCTTCTGCACCTTTGCCAACTCATGTCATAGCTAAGTATTTGTACTATTTTTATTTCAGTGTCATTTCAAATATATTAGCATTCTGTCTGCTATCTATTCCAAGCATCCTTGACCCAACCTTCTATGTTCTTCCTGGAGAGGTTGAAAAGCCTTCTCTCACCCCTTATTCCCTTTTCTTTGCCTCTGACACCCTTTTAGTCTCTCTTTAGACAATACCCTCTGTCCAATCAACTTAGCACAAGCTATCAGAGACCTACAGACCATCTTAAGACCAATATAATCAACCTGACTAAATTGCTTCTCGGAAAGGATGAAAGGCCTTTTTCCTGCCCCTTACCCCTTTTCCTGACAACATACCCTCTGCCTTAGTTCTTATTAAAGATTCTATCTACTGTTTTACCATACCAAACAAACTCCCTGACTCACAGACAAGACCACAGTCCATCTTGCAGACTAGAAACTAGACCTGTAACTTGTCCCTGGCCATTACCCCGACCGACCTCGTCCATTTCCCCTACCGACGTCAGTAGTCTAATCGACATCAGTGACCTTCTTGACCAACGTCGGCAATATCACCGACATCGGTGACTGTGCAAAGCAGATCACAGATTATCAGGTATGCATTTGCTTTTAGTTCTTTCTTTTCAGTCTTTTATTATTTCTCTTTTCTGTCTCTGTCATACTCTATTTTAATAGTGGATTATCATCCTCCAAGAAGCCTTAGTGCTTCTAGTACCAAGCTTTTGCTTGGCAATCCACCCTTTTGTCAGCTAACATTTTTCGTGTTTTAGTGTCTTTCTCTTTCAGGTGTCATCCTCCACAACCAAAGAGGAGTTCTCACTATCATCTGAATTCTGGTGCACAAAATCATATCCAGGTACATACAAGCCTTAGACCATTTCCCTCTTAGTTTCTCATTTCCCTTTTTTGAATGTGAAAAGCGAATCTAGCATAGAAACAATCATGACTAGTTTCTTAGGAAAGTGTGAGTATATGAGAATTGAAAAATGTGATTCAAGTTTTTTTAATCTTATTCATGTAGTTTGAGGTCATGGTTTGCAATAAAAGGCATGAAAAGTGGTTTTGAGGTATATTGATTGCATAGAATGAAGGATTCTCGACTCGAGAAGGATTTTCTTGTGCTCATTAGCTCATCAAAAATTTACATGGGAACCTAATCTATTAGTGGTAGATGGGGAAGGTTATATTGAGCACAACATACCCCCATTTCTAAAAAATTGGGACCCTTATGATTACTTTGAGCCTTCACACTGAAAACTTGAGAATTTGAACCTTACTAGAATATGAAGATCATTCACGCTTGATGAAATTAGCCCATTTGTTCACAGTTTTGCTTTAAAATTGCCTAATATTTCTAATATTTGACTTTCATGTCTTAATTTTTAGGTTTCATAGATCTCCCTTAAATGGATTATGTTAGGATTCTCACAAATTAGCTCTATTCATGATTTCACTTGCGCTTGGTCTATAAAATCTTGTAGATGGATTCATGTCTTGAAACCCTCTTTCATTAAACCCTATCTTAGAAATTTACTTCAAATTCAAATTTGGTACGAACATATTTTATGGGAATGTTTTGAATCAACTTTGGAATTAAGCTTAATTTTTATGCCAAGGCTTGGTCGTGTTTTTCAACACAACTAAACCTTAGCCTAAAAATCATGCTTGGTCCCCTTTTATTTTCCCCCTTTTGTTCCTTATGTTTTATCATGGTCTAATTTTTATGTGGTAGGGTATTTTATCTTATCATGGTCCCCTTTGTCAACTTGAAAGAGACCTTATTCTTAAAACTTTAGCCTAAGTTCTTATATTAACCTGCATCCTAACTTAAGCACAAAACTTCTTTGTAGATTCAATGGCTCTCACATCATCATGAGGAAAGATATAATGGAGCATACGAATCCTAATGAACTTAAATATTTGATCCATTATACCAATCCCATAAGATCACTAGGATCATGATCAATGGTCTATGCTTCAATAGGATCAATAATCAGATGGTGTGAGATCATCCTCAAGTTTAATGGATCCCCTTTTATTATACAGGCTTAATCTAATTAGATACAAGTGTTTCTATTCAAAATTCGCTTTTAGATCTAAGAGAAAGAAGAAACTAAAAAAGTAATGGACAAGGCATGGGAAGTACCTGGACTAAAGATTGCGCACCGTAAATCCAGACGCTTGTGAGCACTCCTCTTTGGCTGTGGAGGAATGACACCTGCAAGAAAAAAGGAAACTTGGACAAGAAAATGTTAGATGGATAGGCGGTGGGTTGCCAAGCAAGAGCTTGTTCCCGGAAGTGTGAAAACTTCCTTAAGGGAGGTCAACCCACTGTTAACAGACAGATAAAAGATCAAGAAAATACAGAATGCCAGAATACAGAAGTGACAAAGAAATTAGGAAGGAAAGAAAAGATAAAATGATTACCTGAAGGAGTTGTTGGGCTGAAGACAGTCACCGAGGTCGGAAATGTCGCCAGCATCGGTTATCTGATCTACCAGCGTCAGCTACCCTGCCGACGTCGGTTGGGGAAGTGACCGGTGTCGGTTGGGGTTGTGGCCTGTAGTCGGGTCTGGGTTGCTTTCTGGACTGTGGACGGGTCTGGTTCGTGAACAAGGTCAAGACTGAGTTCGGGGATGGGTCTGAATGGACTGAGGGGTGGTCTTGCCCTGTACAGGGTCTTTTGTTGGCAAAAGGAGGATGAGGGAGTTGTCTGGGATTGGTATAAAAATTGGGACAATGTGAGAGGAGGATGGATAGAGGACAGGTCCTGAAAAGGCTTTTCAGCCTCTCAGGGGGAAGGATAGAGAGAGTAGGAAGCAGCAGATAACTGAAAGCTTAAAGAAAAGAAATCAAATAACAGAGTCTGCTTCCCTCTTTGCCTGCTGAATGAAGGGTTGAGAGAGCTGTTGTTGAAGCCATAGAGGATTTAGCAAGAAGAGAACTCTTGATGAAGAACCTTTTCACCTGTTGTTGTTGTTGCACGAGGTCCAAACGGAGAAGAGACGAAAGCCAAAATGCCAAGAGAGTTCAGTTTGCGAGCTCCAGGGTCCAGGGGGGCTGCAACGGATGCAGAAAAGGGTAATGAAGGATGTCGACATTGGCAGTTTCGCCGACGTCGGCCGAAGGGTCGCCGACGTCGGCGGTCGCAGAATGGGGACAGAGGCTAAAAATAGCCTCTGCCCATTCTTGCACGCCGCCGAGCGAGGGGGTATGGGAAGAACAGTCACGAGGATGCCAAAATGGGCGTGGGGGGAAGATAATGAAGAGATTTGGCCTAATAAATGCTAGGGGGAAGGTGGAGGGATTCAAGGGAGGATCCAAGGTGGCAAGGGTAGGGTGGAAAGGGGACCAAGGCCAAGGGTTAGGATAGGGGTTTAAGGCGAACAAGGGGGAGGACCAAGGTGCAGACACGTTTGCGGTGTCTACAACAAGTATCCAGATCAAGATCAATAGTCTATGAATACTCACATAGAAATGATCCAATGGAGAAAATATGATGCTAAAAACTCAAAAGCTTAGGGAACCTCATGCAGTCACCACATGGCACTCCCATATTTCATCTTGATAATAAAGGAGCCCCATGCATTAAATTTGGACTTAACATAAGTTTTCATTGAAAAGTTCATTTATTTATTTAAATGCAATAAACCTTAGGCCAAAACCTTAAGTTACAACCATAACATTCAAAAACACCTATTTTATTATGCTTATAAACTTAGGCTTTTGTCTTAGTTTAGCTTTTATGACTTGGTCCCTAGTTAGCATTATCTCCTTTATATTGTAAGAACCAATGGCATGCATCTCCGTAGATCTTAATCAGTGGATCTCACTTCATTGCAAAGGATGATCTAATAGAGAATATCAAATCCAAGATCTATAGACCAAAAGGAATTCATGAGCTTAAAATTGACGTTATCACAATCATCCTTTGATGTTCGTGAGGCTATCATTAACATCCATGAGACCATCAACTTTGAGACCATAAAACCTAATGATACACTAACTTAAATTTGATGTTCTCATGACCATCATTTGACATTCACAAGGTTCTCATTGATGTCCATGAGATCGTCAAATTGAAGCTATTCAATTATTTTGCTTAAACATAAGGATATCCTTTAAAATATTACTAAAAGCTTATTGTTTGAATTGTAAATTAATAGGACCCTTTAAATATGTTCAAACACTTAGTATCTTTGAAATTTAAATAGTAAAATGAACTTGTGGCCTAAATATATGAAGACATAGCCTTAATCTAAGTTAATTTCCGAAGGGTCCAATTGAGTTTGTTTAAATGTAATAAACCTTAGGATAGAGACTTATATTAAGGTCCCTATGACATAAAATTTAGCTTAAAATGATTTTAACCTAAGGTTTCATCTTGTTTATTAATAAAATAAAACCCTAGGTTAAAACTTATCATTTAGTCCTTTTATTATTTATCCCCTTTAAGCGTACCCTAAAACTTAGGCAAAAATATTTTAGCCCAAAGTTTATCTTGTGTTTATTGAACACAAAATAAACCTTAGCCTAAAGTATTTAAGCCTACGTCCCTTCCTATATCTTTGTGCTAATTACATTTTTCACCCTTCACAAGATCAATGGCTCTCACTTCATCACAAATATTGATCAGACAAAGTGAAAGAACATGATCCATCTAAAGCATTTGATCCATCTATCCAATCATGTGCATCCATTTAGATCATGATCAATAGTCCATGCTTGCTCATGAGAGGAAATTAGATAGATCATATCTATTATAGATTATTCAATGAAACCCTGAGGGCCCATAAGATTGAAACATGGTGAGTACATGTTAACTAAATAGAATGCAAAGCCCAGAAGGCCTATGAAAGTGCCAAGTGGCACAACCATGGATCCCAACATAAAGTAACCAATTATTCTCAAGCCTCATGATCATGATCAATGATCCACATTGATCAATAAAAAAGGATTTGATGGTACAAAGGAAAATTGGATCTTTAAAAGACAAAATCTAATCCCTTAAGGCATTTATGAAAAATGTTACAAAATTTATCAAATGGATGCCACATGGATGCCACACAAGAACAAAATAACAAAATTAAATATTTTATGTGGTCTAAAAGGTAAAGGTATAAAGGCCTAGGTCATAATCAAATCCAAGACATGAATGATCCTAAGCTTGAATTGCCATTTCCATTAAAGCTTCAAAGAATCCCTAACATCGATAAAATCCCTAATTCAAACTCAATTTAGTCACATTCAAACTGAGAAGAGTTTAATTATAATCTGAACAAGAGTGAATTAACCCAAAATCTAATTGTAATTCATAGGTAAGTAGTCATAACATCCATAACCATGGTAGCTTACAAACCATAACAAAGAGATGAAATAGACCTATACTTGACCTTAGACAATGAGATAAAAATCTTTAAGGACATAGACATGGATATTATAGCTTTGAACAATGGGAATAGGAACTAGTCTAAACTCTATTAGACTATTGAGGAGATGCAAGTTGTTACAAGAGAAGAATAGAAGAATGTAACCATCCTATAGAGATACAATGACCTAGTCATTGTCTAGATGACTAGCCTCCATTATGTTGCTACCAAGCCTAAGGTATTAGACTGCATCGATGTCCTTGCTCCTCTTTTTATTGACTTTAAAATTGAGTAATAATGGATAGTCCATGAGCATACGTTCAAGAAAATATCATACATTTCCCCCCTTGGTTTTGAAAGCTACTATAATTTGTGTAATCCCTAGATAGACTTGTTAACCATTAAAAAGTGGAATGGAGAGCATAATTTGAACACAATGCTTATCTTATGGCTACTCACTAGATCCCAAGTAATCCAGGACCCCAAAAGTAAAATCCTAAATATCCAATTTAGTGAGGGGATTAGGATAATTATGACCTTGATGAATAGGTTATTTGGAGCCCCCTCCACAACACATATTGAAAAATTTTGGGTGCCCTATGTTTACTTCATGGTAAAGAAGGGAATCACTCCCCCATTGGGTGAAATGATCAATATCCATTTGAAATCACAATTCATAGCCATCAAAAATAAAACCAATAAACACTTTTACATGATGTCTTATTTGTTTAATGCTTTATTAGCCACCACCAATATCCAAAAAATTAAGAATTGATCACCTAATGGGAGACCAACTATCTCTCATCATTATTTCAAGCTTCACATATTCAAATACAGACACAACATGCAATTCATTTATGATTGTGTTTACCCAAATCTAGTAGAAGCCATCACAGGGATCCCCATGGGTAGGGTCAACCCCTAAGTTAAGAAATATGTGGAATTTATAGGGTTTATATGGTTTTACCCTGATTGCATGGTAATAAGGATTGAAGGGAATTTGACACAGCCCTACAGGTTACCCTCTATGTACCCACCAAACTAGTAGAGTAAGAAATTGCATACCAACTTCTTCATGGTATAGATGGATTTTTCAAGAAGAAAAGGAAAGGCCTCCTCCATCCCTTTCCTTTGACAATTAATAGAATAGTGTTGCAAAATTGGGAATATGTGAATGTTATTACCCTATACAAGGACTCATTCACCTTGAAGAAAGATGATTTGAGGTAATGGGGCCCTAATGAGAGGGTAACCAAACATCTAAAGTCCAAAACAATAACCAAGGCCTATGAACACTAACCCGATGTCCATGACCCACTATACATTAAGGCCTCTAGTTTCCTAGAGGTATTAGCTAGGTTGAAGAGGTATAACATTAAGTTGGAGCCTAAGTTGGCTAGGGGAGGTGACAAGCCACTAGGAGATATATGGTAAATGGGACCCCTATAATATCACTTGTTACCTAGACCATCCTCAAGGCCCCCTCTAAAATACCCACAAGTTATAATGCAATAGAATCAAGCATAGGTTACACAAGGAGCTAGCAAAGAAAAACTAGAAGAGAGACCTGGGGAAGGATCATCTTCAACCCCACTTGAAAGACCAGAGTCTCTTATAGAATTCCTTGATATGGTTACTTTGGAACTCGATGAGTAGTAAAGGATGAACTTAAGGTGATTATTGAATCCTATGGGTCAGATGAGGAAGAGAAAATTGAGGAACTTAAGACCCAAGTAGAGGAAGTAGAATAGGATAGAGGGAAGGAAGTTGTTTTGGACCTAGTTCTAATAGCACCCCCACATAAAAGGAAAGTTGAATTAGCATTGGTCCTAGTTGGAAAAAAGAAGCCCAAGTTGACATTCACCCACCTTATGAGTGAGGTCAACTTATTCAGTGATGAATACCCCATTCATGGACCCATTATCTGTGAATGGTTCATTTATGGGAAGATGCAGAAGATTCCCATTCTATCCCATTCGTAGACCTTGACCCAAACATTCCACATTGATGTCCATAAAGAATTCAAGCCATGGATATTGGATTTGATGAAGGAAGAGGAAGAGAGAATAATAGTTACCATAGTAAGATCAAGTGGTACACAAATGGACACTCCAAAAACCCCATGTATCACATAGGTAGAGACTCCTAAGCATCCTAAGATCATAGAGTCATCAACCAGTGTGCAGTTCAATCCAAAAACAACAAGATTGGAAAGGGTGAAAACTAAGAAGGCCATGGTTGGATGTGAGGAATTCACCTTTCAAATGGTTGATCTATTTGTTGGTCTAACTCCCATTGGAGGTCAAAAGCCTAGTGAGCATCCTATTCATGAGGACATAGAAGGACTAGCTAAGGCTCATTCATCTTAGATCAAAGTAGGTATCAAGGTCATGAAGCAAAGGATACATAACCTGGAGAAAAAAAGAACCTAGAGACACTATCTATCATATTAGTCCTTGAGGTAATAATAAATATGTTTAAAGAATATTTCTTTGACATGTTTGAATCTTTAAAGTTAATGAAGCTAAGGTAGGATGCATTGACACAGCAAAGTGAAATAGCTAAAGGATTAGTGGCCTGATGGTAGGATGTAGAGGACAAAATAAGGGATCTTATTAATATACTAATTAAGGGTTGGATTTATGGATTTAAAACCATTAACTTGGCCCACTTTAATGCAATATTATGGATAGTTATTGATAATATTCAAAGTTTAAGTGCTTGATTAAAGAGCTTAGATAGACTTCTAAAAGATGATGAAGAATTGATATCCAAAATCAAGTAACTCCTTGGTACCATGCTAGCTAACCCTACAAAGTCCAACACCCTAGGCATCATTGATGATTATGAGTACAAGAATAGATCCAATTTGGTGATGTAGGAAGTGAGGAATAAAATTCAAGGCCAATCTAGAAATGATAATAGCCAAGTCCTGGGCATGATCTTTATTACTAAGGAAAAGATTACAAAAGCAATGAGTATTAAGGATGACGTGGAAAGAAATGAAAAGGACTTCAATAACTTGGTTAACCAAGAAGATGTTTGTCCCTTAAAGCCAATTTTTCATTTGGATCTTGTCACTGAGCAACATCAAAGAGCTATGGAGATTCTCTAAGAGCAACAAGGGAGCCCTTCAACCTAAGACCCACTAGTTAATTGATATTCCATTTTATATAAAACATTGTAATATTTAAATGTGGAATATTCTTTTGTAAAGGTATATGCTAGATTGTTAACATATTTGCCTCTAGGTCAGTCCATTTTGGAAAGATAAATGTATTCTAGAACTATGAATAAGGACAGTTGTCCTTATCTTTGTACATGTGTAATCTTATGACTCGCTGGTATACTGCCTTGGTCTTCTATAAAAGGCAATATTACCATTTTGTAAGGGAGGGAGTTTTAGGCCAAAACTTGTATACTTATGAGAAATTAATATAAGTAAGGAATACTTAAAATTTTGTCCAAATTTATTTATATCAATTGTTACATGGTTTATTTCTCAATTTTTTATTTTAAGTCTTGAATTTGAATGGTTTTTATAAATTTTGAATATGCATCTTGGATACAGGGTTGCTAATTTATGTTGAAGCTAGATTAGTTGAATGTTCTTAGATTTTGCTTCATTTTATTTTCTCTACATTCAGATGTGCAAATGTTATTTAGATGCAACAGTAAACCTTTAAAGCAAAGTTTAGTTCATACTTGTATTCTTTAATGTTTTCCTTAGATATATGTCTGATATATGATGGGATTTGAGCATCTGCTACTTCACATTATATATTGGTTAAATACATGCTCAGTTGAATGCAAAATCTTTTCTTGACGTTTAAGGCAAAGATAAGCAATCACATACTTTTTTTCTGCCCTACCCTTCCTTTTGCTTATTTTTTCATCAAATCACTCTAGTTTAGATCTCATTATAAATATTCACTTAGATTAGTCTCTAGTGTATAAATTTGATCATAATTCACTAAGATAAGCATAGACACTTCAAAATTCACAAATATTAAGGACCACAGTGGCTCCCAACTATGAATCAATATAAATTTATGGAATAGTTTAATTTGCTCTACCTCTTTTTCACCACAGGTAACTAGATTACCAAAACCTACTACTCATGCTCTGAATTCCTATAATTCTAAAATGATAAGTGTTATTTAAACACTAATATCACCTATGATACACTTAGAGGCATCAATAGGTTCCTAGATCAAAATTTTAGGCATTTGTTTTTGGATTCAGGAGATATGCTTTATGAATGATAATTAAGAATGAAAATAGGTTAAACCATATTAAAACCCTAACAAGGGATTGATGTTAAATATGTTGTTAAAAACAACCCATAATGGTCTCAAATGACTATAAAAACTATTGGAGGTTGTATTCAACTCTCCCAGTCACCTCTAAGTGTGATTGAGTTATTAGGAGAATGAGCAGACCCTACATAAAAGTGCTAGTTTCTCATATATTTGTTGTTACAATCAAATTTGACCAAGTCAAAGTATGAAAATAATTATATGTATAAGGTATATACTTGTATTTGATGTCCATGGTGGTTTTTAGATAGGTTCTAGCCCTTAGATGTGTTAAACTAGTCATCTAATATAGCCTATCACTAACAGGCCTATTGGTTCAACACTAAGAAACCTGAACAGAAGTGAGAAGTTGATTAGGGATGTGTTATCATGAAATAGTGATGGAACCAAGTGTGTGGAGGTGTTTTTCATGACTTGTAATACATGATCATATTTGGTAAAAGTGTTGGAGGATAATTATTATAATAAAAAAGTTGATCACATTTTGACTTGTCTAGTTCAGATGAGATAGTGAAGTATAAGGTTATGAGAATGGTTTGCAAGACCAATATTTCCATTTTACAATATTATATTTCTATCTGAGAATGTGTTGATTCCTAAATGTGTATCACTAGGTCAACTTATAGAGTTTAATAAACACTTCTCATTTTTGAACTCAAAGAGTCTGTTGCATGAGTTGCATATTGTGATAATCCTACTGTCTTTGGTGGAATAAAGGTAGAGTAAATGAATTATTCCACAAATTTATATTAGTTGGTTGTTGGGAGCCAATATGGTCTGAAGTTAATCTTTAAGAAAATGAAAGTAATTTATGCTAATTAATTAAATTACGATCAGACCTAAGTCTAAAGCTAAACTAAGATGAATTATTCACAATGAAAATAATCTAAGGTGAATTGATAAAAAGGAGTAAAAAAAAGAGTAAGATAGAGAAGAGATATGTTACTAATCATTAATACAAACATCATGACAATGTTCCAGTTCTATTTGAATGTTCATATAACCAATATATGACATGAAATAGCATAGGCTCAAATCCTATCACACATTAGGTAAATATCTAAGGATAGTATGAAATAGTGCAAATAAGGACCATATTTACTTTAAAAATTCACCCCTACAAGCAAAAAGCATTAGCACATATGCAAAAAAGGTATATAAAATGAAATAAACCTTAGAAATTTCAACTAATCTAGCATGAGCACAAATTATCAACTCTACACTTAAAGATATACATCCATAATTCACAAGAACCATTCAAATTTGAGATGTAGACCAAGTAAATGAGAGAGAAACAATAATAAAATTTCACACAAGAAAAAATGGACAAACTTTATAGAACTCCTTGATTTGTATTAATCTCTCAAAAGTTACAAGAAATAGTTTTTGGATCAAAAATTCTCTCTTTTTACAATTGGCAATACCTCTTTATATAGACAATTTATGAGGTATGTCGGTGAGTAATGACAGATTACATTTGTACATGTGTATAAGATAGTTATCTTTTCTATTACATTTTAGAAAAAATGGCCTTTTCTAATATACTAACTTATAGGAAATGTATTTTATAATCTATACATGCCTTTACAAAAAGAATATTCCATTTTAAAAATATACATTGTTAATTGAAAAATAATATTTCTAATCCAACTAACTTTAGGGCCCTAGTGCCACTTCAGCCTTATGCCTTCCTTCTTCATTTTATAATGTTGCTTTTTGATCAGTTGGAGGTCAACAATGGGTCTCATGAATAAATTTCTTTCTTGATCTCCTAGGTTATTAAGGTCTTTTTTATCTCTTTCCAAGGCTTGCTTAATGCCCCTAACATTTCCTATCTTCTCCTCAGATGACAATAGTAGGCCCATGATCTTCTTATTATCAACCCCTATCTTTCATTGGCTTTGGTTCCTTACTTTTTGCATGAATTGAAAATTTATGTGCTTGAATTCCTCACCAGTGATAAGGCCCAAAAGGGCTAAGTGAAGTGGGATCTTTGATTAAATTATCTAATATGTGTAGCATCTTATCTTCCTATTGTTTGAGGTCTTTATAAATGTCCTCCATCTATTTGAACTAGTTTCTTAGGGATTTGATCTTATTCATTAATATAACCATAGCCATCTTCAAATGGGCTAGCCTAACTATTTTTAATTCATGGATTTCATTTTTGGTTAAGGCTTTGATCAAATCCTTTACTTGATAACGAGAAACCTACCATTGGCCAACTTGGTCTGTAACCATGGAAATTTTCTTACTTACTGCCTCTTATTTAGTTTTGAATGACTTTAAGGAATTAAATAAGTCAATCATAGTGTCCTCAAATATCTCAAATTTGTCTTCTTGAATTGACAAGATGGTAGTCTCTTATAAATTCTTTTATTATTACATCATTCCTTTGATGACAACCTATAATTGATCATATTTTTCTTGAGCCAACTTTAATGGGTCCTATTTAAAGATAGGAACCTCACCAGGCCTTTGTCCTTCCACTAGAGTCAAACCAGTGAATGATTCCACTTTTTAAAAGGTGAATTCCTCTCTAGCAACATGGCCTTCTTTTCTATCACTCTTTCTAAGCTAGTGGTTTTTGGATTAAATTTAACCTCAACTAATGATTGAGTCACTTTTGGAACTGGGGTTTCTATTTGTGTTCTACTTGATGCTCCTAATATAGCCATTCTTTTTTCCTCTTCCTTTTGTAGAGCCACAATATGTGGCTTAATATCTTTATACACAGTGATGTTGATAGACTTTGTTATTACCCAAAGGTGGTACAGAGTAGGGATTTTTTGCAATTTGACATAGAGGTCATGAATTTGTTCAAATTGCTCACTAGTGTTCTAAACTTTAGTTCTAGATTGAATTCTTCTTGCATAGATGATAATTCAACACTCTTAGGCTTGATTATGATCAATACATGGTTAAATAGGGATTAAGTGCATACTAAGGCTCTTATAAAGGTCTTCTAAGTGCTTTAATGGTGGTAGCTAGTTCAAGTGAGCTTTATAACATCTCAATAGAGTTTTTGTGGCACTTTGCTCATTAATATTTAAAAAGTGATTGTTATCTTTTGAAAATTCCACCTTGATCTCACACCATTGGATTATATTTTATTGGATCAACATGGTTTGATGATCTCAATTTGAGAACTGGAATAATGTTGGTTACTTGTTACATTCCCCATAGTTATGAAACTTATAACTTTTGCATTCACTTTGATCTTTGTTGAAATGTCAATGTTGATCTCATACCATTGATCTAATTTGCATGGATCAATCACACTCCATCGATGTTGATCTACTTAATTATGCCTCTTACTCTATAGACCATTAATTAAAAATTTTATGGTTATTTATATATCATCGATCTTTGAAAGATGATCAAGCTTTAATTTATGGCTCACAGCTATGCCATGTGTCATTTCCATGCTCATCCTTTGGGATTTTGAATTTTTAACCTTCATCATGCACTATTAGATCTATTTTACTTGATCAACATGCTTCATCAAATCTCAATCTAAGGGGTAGATTGTTATTGGTTGTTCAATATTTTTTTATTGAGATTATGACACCTGTCACCTTCCCACTTATCTTGGGGCTTCATTGAATTCTTGAGTCAATACACACCATTAGATCAATCTTACCTGAGTAAACATGTATCATTGATATTTAGAAGATGTTTGAACTTTAGCTTAGGTTCAAGGTTTGAATTTTCAATTTTAATCTCACACCGTTGGATCATCTCACCTAGGTAAATATTTGTCATCTATTAAGGCTCTTGACTTATTGACTTTATACACACTGCTAGATCTTGATCACTCGAGAAAATGCAAACTGTAGATCCTACAGGTAATAAAATAATTAAGTTAGAACTTGGGTAATATAAATAACTTAGGGTAAAGTCTTAAGACTAAGGTTTTTATTCATGTTAGTAAACAATAATTAAAATCTTAGGATTAAATCTTGAGCTATTTTTAGAATAGTGAAAGGGTACCATGTGATTAGCTAGACCATGTTAACAATAAATTAGACCAAGGGGCCATGGGACATAAAATGACCAAGAATAAGATTTTTAGACTAAGGTTTGGTTATGTTGAAAAACATGACTAAGCCTTATGATAAAAATTAAGCTAATTCTATGGTTCAATTAATTGTTCCCATGCAAATTACACATGCATAAATTTGAATTTAATTCAAAATGGACCTAGGTTAAAACATTAGACTAGGGTTTTAAAAATAGATTAAATTAATCTTTGATAGACAAAAGGATAGTAAAAGATCAATTTAACATTGAAGCATAAAAATCTAAGGATTTGCATTCCTAAATGAGATTCCATTGAACCTGTAATACAGAAACATAGTCAACAATCATTAGCAACATTAGAAGGGGTAAAACCATGATCATTTGAAAACATGTCAATTAATGCAAATGAGAACTAGGTGTGGATGATCTTCAATTAAAAACAATGTCCAAACATTTTAGTGGTACTCTAATCAATTGAATTTACAATTTTAAGGTATAAAATTGCACAATTTAAAATAAGGGTCCCCATTTTTTAGAAATGGGGTTATGTAAAACTCAATAAATGGTGACTTTTGGGGGAAACATAGCAATATCCTAGAATTCAAAGATTCTGATTCAGACTAATGACTAGTTTATTCATTCTATTTGATCAAGTACCATTAAGATCAATTCATGGTTGAAACAAGTCTTGCACATGCAAAATTAGGATCAAACATCAAGACCCATCATGTTGTGTGTGTTATTTGATTCCACTTACTATTTTCTATGGGATTTGGGGAAACAACTTCTAAATTTCATGACTTTAACCATTAAAATTGACTTTTAGCATGTTTGGATATTCATTAGAAATAATACTTCAGCTCAAGGAAGGCTTAGGCATTGCTTTGCTACCATCTAGGCATCCATAGCCCAATAGAGATGCCTTTGGCTCCACTCAAGCCTTGGTCCACTACCATATAAGTGTTCATAGCCCTGGTAGAGATTCCCAGATTCACCTTTACTTAGAAATATTTTAAATTTTGTAATAAAGCTCTTATTTTTTGTATTTTTTATATTATTTTTGACTTTCTAGTAGAGATTGGGAACCAGGATAGCCAAGTTTTTGGGATATGGTGAGATGTTTGGTCTTTAGACAATCATTTTTGGTTACAAACTTTGTCCCAAAAAATGATGTTTATTAAGTGTAAACATGACTATGTTCCAATAATTCAAGCTTTCATCCTACATGTGCAATCCTTCTTAGAATCAAGCTTAGATAAAAAAAAGGCTTATAATCTCAAAGAACAATTATCCTATCTATTAGTCTTTTATTAGTTTCTCTAAACTATAACATTAAGCTCATATTCTAATAATCCATGATCAACCAATGTTGAGAAAACATACCTACATTCCTAAACTATGGAGTTCCTTTTGAGTAATTGGATGAATTTTGAGTTAATGGATACCTTAAGAAAAGCTTATCAAAGTCAAGGAAAAAAGCAAGGGAATAAAACATAAAAAAATAGACAAAAATTAAAGGAGATAAGCAAATATATATATATATATATATAAACCCTATGTATAATCAAGGAAGGAAGGAAAGAACAAGAAAGAAACAAATCTATCCTACCTATACTAACTCTAACCAGTCTTATAGTTTACTCCATGAAGACTTCATGTGGGACAGTAGAGAAATAGTGCTTGAGGTATTTCCCATTGGTTGGTAGTGAAAACTCTACTCCTTACAATTCTTTTAGTTTGAAGGTGTTGTTTCCTAATGTTTCTACAATTTGATATGGCCCAATCTACAAAGGAGTGAATTTGCCATATTTACCCTTGGGTTCAAATGCCTTGTCTCAAAGAAGGACCAAGTCTCCTTGTCTAAACACATTTATCTTTAAACACTTGTCAAACCACCTATTAACTATGGTTTGGTGTCTACTAAACTGGCAAAAGCCTCCTCTCTTGCATCTTCCATCTGTATGATGTCAAGTAGTCTTAAACTTTAAAATTCCTAGTCTTATTCCATGTATTATTGCATGAACCTATATGTTGGAAGTTTGAGGGTAATGGGGATTATATGTTCTTAACCATATACCAGTAAGAATGGTGATGCCTTGAGAGCTTACTTGAATCTTATTCTATCTGCCCAAAGGGAAAACTTAAGTAGCTTGTGCCATGTTCTTGGTTTATCAGTTGCAGACTTCTTTATGGCCTTCACCAAGTTCTTATTTGTTGATTCAGACACTCCATTACCTTGAGGTAAATGGTTTGATGATAAATTTAAAATAAAATTATTTTCATATGTCCAGTCAGTCATCTCAATAGATATAAAATCATATTCATTATCACATACTAGAGATACTAGTGTTCTAGACCTTGTACATATGTCTTCTTCTAAGAATTTGATCACTTCATTAATTCTACACTACTTGGTTGCCACAACTTCTATCCATCTGGTATAGTAGTCAATAGTAGTTAAAACATACTTATGGCCATTAAAACAATTGGGGTTAATGACCCCCACAAAGTCCAGTCCCCATTGGGCAAAGGGTTTATCAATCATTACTAGCTTTAATGGCATGGTTGCCTTTGGCTATTTAGTGTTGAATACTTGACATGCATGACATTATCTCACCTGATTGTGAGCGTTATTGAAGATAGTAGGCTAGTAGTAACCAAATCCAAAGATCTTGTGGGTTGTAATCCTTCTAGATGGATGTCCACATCCTAGCTTTTCATGAAAAGTGCTCGAGATCTTAGCCACCTCTTCCTTGGAAACATACCTTAGGTAAATGCCTTCAAATTTATTCCTATACATCACACCATCCTTGATCATAAAATGAGTTACCTTGAGCCTTAAATCTCTCTTTTACTTTCTACTTAAACTTTAGGATAATATCCATTGATCATTAAATGAACAATAGGATCATATGAATCATTGGGTTGAAAACTTTGCTACTCTACCTACATGACACTTAATTTGGTATTAGTATTGGAAATCAATTGAATTAACCCTTGGCACCTTACCAATTTATTAATCTCCATCTCTAGATCATATTCTTGGATAAAAGACAACCACTTACCTCTCATTTCTCCAAGTTTACATTGACTAAGCATGAGTTCACTAGGAAGGTCTAGTAATATTACATGTACCTTATTCCTAAGGATATAATGCATAAATTTATTCACTACCTTGACCAAATCACATGATTGCTTGTCAATAAGAGAATAATTCAACTCAGCATTTTTAAAAATAGTACTCATGAAAGCAATAGGATGATCACATCCATATATCTTCTGAGTTAGGATAAATATAATTGTATGGTCAGAAGAAAAAGAGTAAAGATATAAGTCTTTAATAAATTTTGGACTTATCAACATAGGGTCTTGTCCAATTGTTTCTTTGATTTCCTTGAATGCCTTCTTGGTCTCTTCATTCCAAGTGATTTTAGCATCTTTTTTTAACATGTCATTCAAAGGTCTCACTATTTTTGCAAAACTAGAAATAAACATCCTCACAAAGTTAATCTTCCCAAAGAAAGATTGTAATTATTTTTTGCTATTAGGAGGTTCTATTTTAGATATGGAATCTATTCTATCTAGGTCTACATAAATCCCCTCCTTAGTTATAACATGTCCCAATAATTTTCCATCAGTAACACAAAAAATACTTTTCTTGGGATTGAGATAAATTCCATACCTTCTACATCTTTTAATTACCTATTGTAAGTGATTGGTGTGATCTTCCCTATTCTTTGAAAATAAATTTAAGTCATCCATGTAAATTATAATTCACTTACCTATCATCCCATTGAAATCATGGTTCATTGCTCTCTAGAAAGTTGCACCTGCATCTATTAGTCTAAAAGGCATCTTGTTGTAGGCAAAGGTGCCCCACTTAATAGTGAATACAATTTTTATTCTATCCTCCTTATTCATGATAACTTGGTTATATCCTAAAAAACCTTTAAGGAAGGACATCATTACAAAACCACTAACAATTTGAATAACCTAATCAAAATAAGGCAAAGGATAGTTATCTTTCTTAGATGCTCTATTTATATTTATAAAGTCTACACATAATCTGATTTCCCCATTTTTCTTTCTGATGGGCACTAGGTTAGCTACCCAAGTGGATTGCCTAATGGGAAACACTATCATTGCATTTAAAAAAAAATTGACTTCTTTATAAATCAAAGGTTATAATATAGGGTTGATAAGTCTGTATTTTTTCCTAAAAGGCTTACAAGTTTCTTTTAGTGGTATGGTATGAGTTATGACCCTAGGATAAAAGATATTTAGGTCTTAATATGACTATTCTACTTTATACTTGGTTAACAGCTCTTTAGCTCTCCTTAACTCTTCACTAGTGGTGGTTGTACCAATGTTGACTAGTTGGGGTTGATCTTGGGAACCTAAGTCAATAGCATTATAATCTTTCCTATTTATTTTGGGAACCTTAATATTCCCATCTAGTTTATTTATGTCAAATAATATTTATAGGGAAATCATGGCCTTGGGAATTTTATTTTCATTCATTTGGATGATCTTGTCCTCAATATTTCCTCTATCAAGAGTATTTTCATCAGCTTCATCAATGATGTGGGCCTCAAACACTCCTAAAATATTCATGAAATATAAGATCTATTGGTCATCACTGAACACCTACAAATGGTTGATATTATTAGAGACTAAGGGACAAGGAACCAATTCAATACTAAGGTTTCCTAGTTTAGAGTCTTGGTGGGGAATAAGGTTAGTTATAGCTAAGGCTAGCTCATTAGCAGCTTGGTTCTTTACCCTAGGAATAGAGACAATGTTAAAGGTGTAAAAGTAATCTTTCAATTCTTATGCTCTAAACTTTTATTTCTTGAGGTGAGACAACTTGCACTGGTACTTACTTCTTACTTGGTTAACCACTAGTTCTAAGTCACCATAAACTAGTAGTTCTTTGACTTTGTGTTTGATGGAAAATTGTAAACCTATTATTAGAGCCTCGTACTCTGTTAGATTGTTAGTACATGAAAATTGGAGTCAATAAGAATTATTGAATTCTTCACCAACAAGATTAATTAAAATGATTCCTACCCCTAATCTAGACTTACATATTATGCCATCAAAATATAATTTCCATATCTCAAGCATAATAAGAGTTTCTCTAGATTCACATACCTTAGGGGTGTCAAGAGTGTAAACACACAAATTTGAGTTAACCATGTTGACCCTCTCATTAGTTGCATTTTATTTAGTAATCATATGCTTCATTTTAGGTTCCCTTTCTATCTTGATCTAATTTGGAACTCCCATTCATGGAAGCCACATGTGGGAACTATCAGTAGACATGTATCCATTCAGAGATCTAGTCTAGTCTCTACTTAGCATCATCCCATATGCATCATGAATATCCACCACTTGGATGTTAATGAACTATTATATCCTTGGTTCAAAATCAATTTTCATGTGAACATTTAATAATTAACCAATTACTTTCACCCTAGACTTATCCAATTGAGTCACAACTCTATCAAATTTAATGGGAGTCAAACCAAGTTGGTCACAAATACCTTTAGGAATGATGTTAATTGATGCACCTAAGTATAATAAATAGTTATGAAAATTCTTACAAAAGAATTTTTTTGATAGAAATAAAGGTGGAACATCTGCTTTGTTCTTGTGGATATAAATATTAGCATTTTCTATCTTGGGTGACTTACCCAGGCTTCTTGGATAGAGATTCAAGTAACAAATCTCTCTATTTAGGGATATTAGTTAGCTCATGTAGTGTGATGTTAGCTTTAACCCTCTTCATATCCTCAACTATGTTATACCCATCCTTGGCAAAAGAACTAGGTGAATCAACATTGTGTTTAGAGTTACTTCCTTTTAGAAGCTCAGGGTTGTTGTTAACTTTAGGATCTATAGGAATGTCAAAGTTATTGGGTGGAGTTGAAGTTGTCAAGGGTTGATTTTTCTCCCTATTATTTAGAGGATATGTCTTCTTCAAATACTATTGGAAGGCATGCACCTCCTCAGGAGTATCCTCAAGCTCATTCTCTTCTTGGAATGGGAAGTCAAAGGTCTCTACCATTAGGGTTGTATATATAGATTTAGATGACTTGGAAGATTTAGATGTACCTAAAAAATTGTCTCTATTATATCCACTTTTAAGAGTGTTTAACTCACCTTGAATTAACTCAAAATCATTACACAATTCAAGATAGTCCAACTCACCATGCTTGGAAGTATTGTGGACCTTGTAATATCCAATTAATGCAACATCACAAATATTAATCTTAGGGTTTTTTTTTTTACATGATTACTCATTATTATTGTTACCATTATGAAACATGTTATTAATCCTATTGAACCTTTGATATAAGAAACATTTTTTGTAACTTTACCTAGTGTTACCAACTTGATTTTTTAATTGAAAAAATTCAGTACTCCACTTTTGAACCATCTTTAAAATAGAGTCATTTTCATTCTTCAGGGCCTCAAAATTATGAACTTGAGTGTTACTAGTGATAATGGCTAGCACCAGAGATCTTTAGTCTTGTAGATGAGATCCACTTGAAGTATTATTCAAGAATCCTAGGCTTTGGTCAAGATGAGCATGACTTAAAGGTAGTTGGTTCAAAATTGGAAGCTGGTTTAGGGTAGGCATATTTTGATTGGAAATGGGTATAACATTTAGAATGGGAAAATTTGGATTAATATTGGGAATATTGTTTGCCATTTAGACCTGGGGTTGCATCTAGTCATTAATTATCATAGCTTTAGTATATGTTAAGGTTAATGTGTTAATGAACTGAATAGATATTTTAAGAAACATATAAGTCATGAGATCTAAGGCATCCTTGTATATCTCTAAGGCTAAATCCTTGTTAAGTCCATAAGGAGCTATGGTTCTGCTAAACATTTTCTAAAATTTGGCATTAAAGGCTCTAATTATTTCACTAGAATCTCTTTTCACTTTGGTGAATTATTGGTAAAGAATACAAGGACTAATGATTTTACCAAATTGATCAATAAATATCCTATTAAAATCATTCCAACTAGTGATATAATTTTTGGGAAGATTGAGGAACCATTCATATGCAACATCTTTGAAAGTAAATGGAAATAGTCTACATGTTGCATCTTCATGAACTACATTTAGTAATCTTAAAGCAGCTTTGAAATATTTAATGTGTTCTTCAGTTGTGACAACACTATTTAGGATAAATGATGGAAAATATTTTTCAAGATTATGAGGAAGGTCATGTACCACACCTGGTACATTAATTGAAGAACCACCTAGCTAAGTCATACCTTGATAGGGATTGAACATAGGAGCACCATAAATTAGTGAAGGTGGATAAGACTTTGAAAGTCTACGCTTACCTTTGTCTAACCTATCTCTCCTATGAAATTTTATTGAAAGGAGGGGAACCCTTGTCTCTGAACGTGACTTGGTGTTTATCATTGGTAATTCCAACTTGAGATCTTTGAACCCTATTTGAAATATTATGAGTAAGTCTTATCTTTATAAATAATAATGATCAAACTTGCACATTAAGTAAATTTTATACAAATGTCTATAAGGATGGCAAAGGACATCAATATTATACTAAATTATCTCAAATATATGTCTAAATATGTAAATGTGAATGATCTTTACACATTTGAGTTCAAATAAACTCAAATTTACAAAAAATCTATCAATATTTGAACAAAATATCTATTACTAACCTCAAACTCATTAGATTCATAGATATCAATTTATCTTTACCATAATGAATCATCAAACTCCAAAGAACATCTATTTTTGTCTACATAAGCAAAAAGAGTGGTCAAAAACCATAAATATTATTGATCTTTACATAAATATGCTAAAAGGAACACAAATATGCAAATAATATACTGATCTCTGAGTAAAATTCATAAAAATGAGCAAAAATATTTCAAATTTTCAAAGATTTAACTAGGCCCTCCTTCTAGTGACAATTATTGATGCCTAAATTTGTATCACTAGGTCAACTTATAGTGTTTAAGAAACACTTCTCATTTCTAAACTTAAAGAGTCCATTGCATGAGTTGCATATTGTGATAATCATCCTATCTTTGGTGGAATAAAGGTAGAGTAAATGAATTGTTCCACAAATTTATATTAGTTGGTGGTTGGGAGCCACCATGGCTAAAAGTTTATCTTTAATAAAATGAAAGTAATTTATGCTAATTTGATTGAATTATGATCATACCTAAGTCTAAAGATAAACTAAGATGAATTATTCATAGTGAAACTAATTTAAGGTGAATTGATAAAAATGGGAGTAAAAATAAAGGTAGGGCAGAGAAGAGATATGTTACTAATCTATAATACAAACATCATGACAAATTTCCAATTCTATCTGAACATTCATTTAACCAATATATAACATGAAGTAGCATAGGCTCAAATCCTATCACTCATTAGGTAAATATCTAAAGATAGTTTGAAATAGTGCAAATAAGGACTAGATTTACTTTAAAGATTCACCCCTACAAGAAAACAACATTAGCATATATTCAAAAAAGGTAAGTAAAATAAATTAAACCTTAGAAATTTCAATTAATCTAGCATGAGCACAAATTAACAACTCTAGACTTAAATATGCAAATCCAAAATTCAAAAGAACCATTCAAATTTGAGATTTAGACCAAACAAATGAGAGAAAAATCATAATACCAATTCACATAAGCAAAAATGGACAAAATTTACATAACTCTTTGCTTTGTATTAATTTCTCAAAATTTACAATAAATAGTTTTTGACTCAAACTCTCTCTTTTTAGAATTGGCAATACCTCTTTATATAGACAATTCATGAGGTATACCAGTTAGTAATGACAAATTACATTTGTATATGTGTATAGGACAGCATTCCTTTCTATTACATTCTAAAACAAATGACCTTTTCTAATATATTAACCTATAGGCAATGTAGTTTACAAGTTGTACATGCCTTTATAAAAATAATATTCCATTTCAAAAATATACAATTCTAGTTGCAAAAAAATATTCCTAATCCAACTAACTTTGGGACCCTAGTGCTGCTACAGCCTTCTACCTTCCTTCTTCATTCTATAATGTTGCTTGTTGATCAGCTAGAGATCAAAAATGTGTCTCATGAATAGCTTTATTTCTTGATCTCCCACCTTTTTAGCTCTTTCCAAAGCATGTTTGATGCCCTAGCATCTCTTATCTTCTCCTTAAATGACAATAGTAGGTCTACGATCTTATTATTATCAACCCCTATCTTTCATTTACCTTGGTTCATTATTTGTTGCATGAATTGAGAATTTATATGCTTGAACTCCTCATCAATGATAAGGTCCAAAGGGCTAAGTGAGGTGGGCTCTCTGATTAAGCTATCTAGTATGTCTAGCATCTTATTATCCTATTTTTTGAGTTCCTTGGAAATGTCCTCCATCTACTTGGACTAGCTTCTCAAGGCCTTGATCTTATTCACTAATATATCCATATCCATGTTTAGATGGGATAGGTTGACTATTCTAAATTTATGGATTTGGTTCTTGGTTAAGGCTTTGATCAAATCCTTTACTTGATAATTGGTAGCCTGCCATTGGCCAACATGGCCTATAGCCATGGAATTTTGTTGACTTATTACCTCTTATTTGGTTTTGAATAACTTTAAGGAATTGAATAAGTCAATCATGGTGTCCTCAAATAACTTGAATCTATCTTCTTGGATTGACAAGATGACAATCTATTCTAAATTCTTTTTTTATTGCATTATGCCTTTGATGATAGCCTATAATTAATCAAATTATGCTTGAGTCAGCTTCAATGAGTCCTCTTTAAAGATATAAACCTCATCAGGCCTCTGTCATTCCACTGGAGTCAAACCAGTGAGTGGTTTCACTTGTTAAAAGGTGAATTCCTCTCTAGCAATCATGGCCTTCTTTTCTGTCACTCTTTCCAAGTTGGTGGTTTCTATATTAAATTAAACCCCCACTGATGATTGAGTCACTTTTGGAGTTAGGTTTTTATTTATGCTCCACCTAATGTTTTTGGGGTAGCCATTCTTTTCTCCTCTTCCTTTTGTAGAGCCATAATCCATGGCCTAAGCTCTTTATACATAGTTATGTTGACAAACTTTATTATTACCCAAAGATGGTGTAGAGTAAGGACTTTCTACAATTTTCCATAATGGCCATGAATTTGTTCAAACTGCTCACTAGTGGTATACACTTCGGTTTTGGATTGAATTATTCTTGCACATATGATAATTCAACTCTCTTAACCTTGATTATGATCAATATAGGGTTGAATTAGGGCTTTAGTGAATTATAGGGCTCTTCTAAAGGTCTTTTTAGTGTGTCAAAGGTGGTAGATAATTCAAATAGTGAGATTCATGGTATCCCTATGGCATTTTCATGGCACTTTGCTCATTAATATTTAAAAAGTGACCGTTGTCTTTTGAAAATTCCACCTTGATCTTGCACCATTGGATACTCTTTGCTTGGATCAATGCAGTCCATCAATCTTGATCTGAGAACTAAATGTTATTAGCTTCTTGCTACATTCCCCACAGTTATGAAACTTGTCACTTATACATTTACTCTAAGATATATTTAAATTTTAATTTTGATCTCATATTATTGATATTCTTTTCATAGATTAATCATGCACCGTCAATCTTGATCTACTTAATTATGCATCTTGCTTTACAGACCATTGATCGGAATGTGTATGCTCATCTATATATCATCAATCTTTGAAATATGTTCAAGCTTTAATTTTTGGCTTGAATCTATGCCATGTGTCATCTCTATGTTCATCTTTAGGGTTTTCGACTTTTTAACCTTCATCACACACCATTGGATCTATTTGGCTTGATCAACATGCTTCATTGAATCTCAATCTTAGGGGCTAAATGCTATTGGTTGTTTAAGATTATTTTATTGATATTGTGACACATGTCACTCTCTCACTTTTCTTGGGGCTTTGTTAAGTCTTGACTTAATACATGTCATTAAATCAATCTTGCCTAAGCAAACATGTACCATCGATCCTTGGAAGATGTTTGAAATTTAGCTTAAATCTGGGGCTTGACCTTTTAAATTTAATATTACACCATTGGATCATCTCACCCAAGTAAATGTATGTCATCATTTAAGTCTCTTGACTTGTGAAATTTACATGCACCACTAGATCTCAATTTCCCAAGCAAACTCAGACCGTTGATCCTATAGATAATAAAATAATTAAGGTAAAACTTGGGTAATATAAATAAGTTAGGGTAAAGTCTTAAGACTAAGTTTTTTATTAATTTTAATAAACACAAATTAAAACCTTAGTGTTAAATCTTAAGCTAAGTTTAGAACATAGTGAAATGGGACCATGTGACTAGTTAGATCATGCTAATAATAAAATATACCAAGGGGCCATGGGACATAAAAATACTAAGCATAATATTTTTAGACTAAGGTTTAGTTCTGTTGAAAAACATGACTAAGCCTTATGATAAAAATTAAGCTAAGTTTATGTTTTAATTAATTGTTCCCACATATATTTGAATTTAATTCAAAAGGGACCTAGGTTAAAACATTAGACTAAGGTTTTAAAAATAGATTCAATTGATCTTTGACAGATGAAAGGCTAGTAAAATATCAATTTAACATTGAATCACAAAACCCTAAGCATGTTCATTCCAAAATGAGATTCCATTGAACCTTCAATATAGAAACATAGTCAACAATCATTATAAAAATTAGAAGGGGTAAAACCATGATCACTTGAAAACATGTCAATTAATTTAGATAAGAATTAGGTGTGGATGATCTTCAAATAAAGATAATGTGCAAACATGCTAGTGGTACTCTGATCAAGTGAATTTTCAATTTTAAGGTATAAATTTGCATAATTTGAAACAAGGGTCCTCCTTTTTCAAAGATGTGGGTATTTTGACCTCAAAATAATGGTCTAATTATCTTATAACATCATCTACATTCATCAAAAGTATCATAAAGTGGTCATACATGTGTTGAAGATCATTATCACCATGATTGGTATTTAAGGAAAGCTAACAGTTCTAAGTGAGAAAGTTGCAGAAGTTTTTTTGAGTTATTTTGACCTATTTAATGAAGTATAATTATCTTTATGAAGTTTTAGAGGTCTTTTATATTCTTTTTATATTTTTTATTATCATGATTGTATGTCCAAACATTGTGTTATCTTCAATTATTTAAGACATACCTTTTTGTGTGTGAAGGCCTAATGTAAATAGTTATAATGGTGTTCTTCAAGTGGTGATTGGAGATAAAAGGTTTTATGTACCTAATATGAGCGTAGTATAGATCTATTTTCATGTCATATGAAGTGTTACTACCATGTATGAATTTTTAAGGTGCTCCAATAAAATCGAAGGGTAATGTGTACTAATGAAGGCCTAATTGAATTAGGTCTCCTTAAGGCATAAAGAAGGATTTGGTCCATTTAAGTGATATATGACCTAATGTAATGATTTATTCTTGTATTTTACATATCTTAGGGCCTATTTTTTTGAAAATATAAATGAGAAAGTATGTATGGATAATCAAGAGGAGTATGAGCAAGAGTCTAGTATAAGAACAAGGCCTAATAGGCTTAATTGACTTGTTAGATAGTGAATGAATGAAAGCAAAGGATATAACACTTTAAACAGCTAAAGGAGGTATTATAGACCATCATAATGGTGTAGAGAAACTATCATGAATATATAAGAGGGGTATTATATATGCATATTAAGTACATATGACCTAATATATCCTGAAGAGACTTAGTTGAGTGAAAGAGCCTAGAAGGCATTTTGAGAGGGATAGAAGAGTGAAAAGAGATAAATAATATGATCATCACTTGTTATATGAGAAAAAAGGTTTTATAAAGATGATCATGAGATTTAGATGGTTTATTTGGTTCTGAGTCATCTAGGGGGTTGGTGCCTCCTTGCAATTTGGTGCTTGCTAAATCCTAGTTGAGTGGGTGTTTGACTAGTTGGAGTTGGTGCTTCACTAAAGATTGGTTTTTGTCTTATAAGATTGTAGTCCATTTTCAAAATATTAGTGTTTTTTCTTCCCTTTGATGGTTTCCCACTCAAATAAGTGTTATGTGTTTTACTCTTCTCTCATGCTCATATAAATGGTTCTTGATATGTTGCTAGTTCACTATATTGCTTTGATAGTTCATTAATTGTAAAGTAAATATATTTTTTTGAAGACCGATTCACCCCTCACCTCAATCATTATGCTTCCAAAAACCTAGTGACCAAACTAATTCATAAATATTTCAATATAGTCCACATAGGAATTAAAATACATAACCAACCTGGAAGTATGCCAATGAGCCAAAAATATTCCCTCCTCTTTTATTTCACTATCTCTTATTCTCTTCTGAATATATCCTTTATGTGTAGTGATGTGTCACCCACAGCCCTTCTCTATTTTCTTTTTATTTCTTTTCATCAGCATACTCACCATTTCCTACTCCTCCATGCATGGTAAATCAAATTGACTACATAAATGCATGCCCAAATAAATCAATAAAACCATCTATTAGTTTTCTATTCACCACCATGTAGACACATAGTGAACCCCATGTTTTTTCCCAAAAATGAAACTTAACTAAAGTTAATGGATGATTAATGACCTAATCATCTTGAGCCTTCTCTCAAATCCCTAATTAATCAGTTTAAATTATTTATAAAATCCACATTATAATGACTTTATCAACCAACTAAACCTTAATCAAATAGTATCCAATGTTTATTCCATGTGAAGTCTTTAAACTAGTCGATGGGCAATGTATTACCATGCAACGAACTTTGATCAAATACAATAAAACATGATTATATTACATGATAAAACCCTTAGGTTATAATTCCACATTACTATGTTATCCACTAACATATATAGCAATACAATGATTTATTGAAATCACTCAATAATTAAAAACAATGTATCCATATATATTATAATCAAACCTTGGGTCAACAGTTAATCAAATACAAGATATTTAAAAACAATGTTATTTATATCTTTTTCCATATAGATTTAGAGTATGTTATAATAATAATATTTAATTATTATAATTTATATCTCGTAGGTAAATATATTAAAATCTATTTATTCTTTTTAATGCTTATATCATCAAAATGTTATTCTACATAGTTATTTTAAAATAAGGTAGTAAGGCAAGCACAACTTATACAATTTTACTCATCTTAGTCAAACTATTATGTCAAATAATTGCATTATATAATATAAGCTAGCACGTTCACTAAACTAATGAAATTATTCAATGAAATAGCACATTCATTACTAAAAATAAAAATCATACTAGAAAACATATTAACAATCACCTAAAATAAAAGTACACAAAACATGTTATGCTATCCATATCAAACAATTAATTGCAAAACATGATATACTAGGTGGTGTGTGTAAGGCTCTCTAGATTCATTCTCTATCGACCCCCAATGTCTCCATCTAACCATCCTCTCCAATGATACTCTCCCTCCATCATGATCTAAGGGAAGAATATGTCCTTCATCCACTTCATGCCAATTAAGGTAGTTAACCCTAAACATCATTATATCCATAAGATAATGTTATAAAATAATCAAACATGATCATAAAGTATAGAATATAAAAATACTACTAACTCATAGCATCTAATCATGTAAATTGAGCAACATAATTATCCCATAATCATCATATGTCATCAAGATTAATCAAATATTAGTTAATAAACTAATCAACCATAAAAATCCACAGATTAAATGTGTTATTTATCTTAAAGAGAAATTGGGATGTGACAGTATATGGTTTAGAAGTGGTAGAACCAATGGAGTATATACTACCAAATTTAAGAATAGCAATGACATTTAAAATGAATAAGAAGGATTCCCCTTTAAATAGAGATTGATATAATTAGAGAAAATAGATGATAAAATATTCTTGGAGCATTTAATCAAACTCAAAAAGAAAGAGAAAAAAAACATGGCATGATAGACATATAAAAGTCAAAGAGTTTCAAATTAGAGATAAGGTTTTACTCGATGATAGAAAATATATAAAGTAATAAAAGTTAAAAATTAGATGGTTGGGTCCATTAATAATTGAGGACATAGTAAACTCAGGTGTAATAAAATTTAAGAATGTTGGTAGGCACACTCAAAAAAGGATTTATAAATAAAGCTAGGTTGAAGCTCTATACTATAGACAATCATGGTAACATGCGATAAAATATAATCTTGGAACTAAAGAGGTGACATTATCCTTTTGGTTGGGTGAGTCAAGTGAGGATACTGTGGTATCCTATGCCATATGTATAAGTACCTAGTCATTCATGTTCCTCCCCACTAGGTCAGCATTGTCCTTCTAGCTAGGCAAGTTGAGTGAGGATACTTTGCTATCCTATGCAAGACATATAAGTACCTAGTTGTGGATAATAGCAGAAACCTAGTGGACTATTAGGAAAAATAGGCAATGTAATAATGGGTGATGAGAATAAAAAATGAAAAAAATAGATAAAAATAATTTTGAAAAAATAGAAAAAGGAAAATAATTTTGAAAAAAATGGAAAAACATAAAAAGAATTTGAAAAAAAATTAGATAAGTAGAAAAAAACAATTTTGAAAAAATAATGATAAAAATTTAGGAAAATTTAGAACCCTAGAAAAAAACAATTTTGAAAAAATAATGATAAAAATTTAGGAAAATTTAGAACCCCAAATAAATAAGTAGATATATAGGAAGCAAAATGAAGTTAGATAATAGCAAAAGCAATTGTGAAAATAATTTTAGAACAATTGTAAAAGAGCACATAATAAAATTAAAAAATAGTTGAGTTTGTTTCCATAGAAATAAATATTACATGGGTTAGTTTGAAATGAAAAATACAAGATAGATACAAATAGGTGGTTGGCAAGAACTACAAACACATTTGAAAAACTGAACAGAGTGATGGCATCATAACGATAAGAATGGAATTAAATTTAAAAAACAATAAAAAGACAAGTAATTAAGAACCAAATCAAGTGAAGTATGAAAAACTAATTAAAATCATATATGCAATTAAATATGCACCAAAACACCATGATTAATAGACATATCATGTGCATTATAAAATAAGGATTTTACTGATGGAAAAGTACATAATCTTTTGATTAAAGACATTGCAAAAATATTACATAAAGTAGTAGCACTTTTTTTGAGCCTATTTTATTAAATCTACAGAACTTGAAAAGATGGAGGTACCCTAATTCATAACTATAGGGAAAATTCAAAAAAAGTCTAGATCCACAAGGTGCCTTGTCTAGCGTTCTCCCTATTAATACATTCAAAATATTTCTATATATACATTTAATCAAATTTGATAGAAATTGACCATAGTTTTTTGGAGACTAAGAGTAGTGCAATAATGCAACTAAATCCACAAATGCAATCGCTATAATATAAGGTATAATATATAATCATACTAAGGATGAAATTGGATGTTTGGAGCTAGTTTTTCTATTTTAGATTACTATAAAGTACCACCAAGGTAATTATTATTCAAGTTCATGAAAATATTCTACATTTAGATCAATCCTACTATATTACATTAGATGTCATTTATGCTATGACTGGACTTTTTCATGATGGGCATAATACTCATAAATATGAAGAGAAGAAAAAATTTAGCACAAGATTAGTGGCCCAACTCTGAGGGACAAGTTTGAATCATCGATCCCTTTCAATTCATAAAATAAAAGACCCTAAAGTATGTTTTTCCACAAAGGCAATTGTATGTAAGGTGTATTACATGAACATATAGGATTTGGTGACTATAAGGAGTGCAAATTGCATGGGATATGATTTTCACTAGCATGAAGTACAATTTGGCTACTGCACTCTACAAATAATACCTAGAGAAACTCTAAAAGCTAATAAAGGTACACCTAACTTTTGTTATGGCTCACTTATCTTAGTCTTATCCATGTATTCATGAAGGGTTAGTTCAATGGAACCCAAATACCCCTATAGGATATTAGATAATAGTCATATTATAAAACATACCTATAGTACAAAAAGTAGGACAATTTTTAGCATGTGATAAAATAATTAAAAACATGGTACCTAGATTTTATATAATAGTTCAAAAATATTACACATAAGTCAATTTTATATTAGATGTTGATAATGTATATTTAAAACCATTTATTATAAAAATCACACCACTTCTACCTCTTCACTATGAGGTTAGTGATGAGCATATTGAAGTAGTGATAATTGGGTCTCAGAGTTTATCACAGAACCCTAGATTAGAACAATTCATGGGTAAATCAAGGGGTAGTTCTTAGCTAATGGAGGAAAAAGAATCTCTTTAACTAGACAAAACACTACCACAAAAATTTATAGGCACATCCCAAATTAACCCTAATGTATATAGATACTTACATCTAAAAAGAGCAAATATAAGATTAGAACCTTTAGTGGAATAAGAAGAGGAGGAGACTACACCATTTATAGTCAAGGATTCCATTACTGATGCAATGTTAAAAGAAGTATAAATGATAGCTAGAGGAAGTATAAATGATAGCTAGGGGTACACCATCATACTTTTTAAGGAAAAAATACCAAAAATAGGGGAGGGGACTTCAACAAAATCTAAAATCAAAATCCATACCAAAGAACAAGAAGTGTCACCCATAACATCCTTGACACTAAGAAAAACACTATTACATATGAGTGGGGAGAAAATACAAAAGAGTTATTCATTGTAGCTAGTATATAAGGGAACGAAAAAATTCTAAAGTTATAATTTCCAAAACTAAATATTGAAACATTAATGAAATTCATGAATTGAGTTCTCAAAAGAAGAGGACTAAGAGGAAATTCAAACAAGTGAATAAATAAATACCACCACGGAAGTGTCAGATATTAATACACTACTAGGAATATGCCACAAGAAATAAGGGATATCCCAAAGTGGGTAAAATGTAAAATAATACAAGTATTGAGGGTTGGCATAGGATAGTCAGAGCCATTTTGGACTATATAGAGTTAATGTCATTTGAATTAGATGATACAATAGTATGACTTCTTGTTTATTTATAGGAGATAATAATACAAAGAAAAAAAAGAGTAAGGAAGCTCAAATGATAGTGGAAAAATATCAAGATGAATCCCTAAAAAAGGAAATAGAGGAATCAAATATGTCTCTTATTTATAATGAAATATTGAGACAACTTCAATAGATTGAGCTCAAAACCAAAAAAAATTGATTTGGTTGCAAAAACTTTGGAAAAACAAAAACAATTACAAAGATTGACAAAGTTATAAGATGTTTCCACCCAATAGAGGTTATAACTAGAAAAAACTTGCTGAAGAACAAATAAAAATAAAAGAGATTATAAAAAAATTAAAATAAGAGAATAGAGGAAAAGAAGAAGATAAGAAAAAATTAGAAAAATAAATGGAAGGAAAAAATAAATTGGAGGAAGAAAATAAAATAAAATAAAATTAGAAGAGGAAAAAAGGAGAATAGAAAAATAAAAGGAAACTAAAATGAAAGAAGAGGAGAGAAATAAATAGGAAGAGGAAAAAAGAAAAATAGAGGAGAAGGAAAGAAAGAAAAAGGAAGAATAAAGGAAAATGGAGGAAGAAAAGAGAAAAGAAGAGGAGGCAAAAAGTAAAAGAAATGAAAAAATGGAAAAGTCAAAACAAGAAGAAAAGGGCAAGGACAAGGAGGTTAGTATCCCTTCTATAATTTGTGAGTAGACAAAGGATACTAAAAAATTATCATTAAAAAGTACTATGGGTCTTTGGGAACAATTCAGAGTAGTATAGCTACTGCTACAGGTCCATTGAAAAAGATAAAGTCTAATTGGAAAATCATAAATATACAAATTCCATAATCATGGTGTCATCAAGCTTCCTCTAGCCTGCACAAGGAGAAAAATTTTAGTGGCCCTACAAAATTTAACTCTTATAGAGAAATAAATAGTTTGAGAACTATCGTACATAGTGATAGAGTTGACTGGATGATGTGGTGTGTTAATATGGAAGAAGGCATAAAAAAGTGTTTAACTTCCTTGACCAATGATAGGCCATAGTATGACCCAAACACTACAAGTCCCCTAGAGAAACAACTAAAAGAGATGGTGAAAAACTTCATCATCCATGCAAGGCTATAGTAGATAAAAGCCTAATAAATTTGGATGCTAGACAAGAGTATGAAGAAGAACTGTTAGGTCCCTTATTAGGGGAAAATTAGAAAAAATAATCAGTATACAAGGCATAGGTGGGGAAACTAAAGGAATTAATGGATTACATATCCACCCACTTTGCCTAACCAATTAGTTGGCCCCTATGGACAAAGGACAAACAAATGGAGTTAGAAGAGATATAGAACTAGTTGAGTATCACTCCCACTAACTTTAGTGCCCACAAAATTCCTTAAAAAATAGAATAGGATAAAATGATAAATATCCATACACATTACAAAGAAAAACATATGTAAGTAATGCTAATAAATGAGGACATGAAGGACTATGTCACTCTGTTGAATACTCAAATGGAAAAGGTGGATGTTCATATTAAGGGACGTGAATCATATGTATAGATATGTGAGACATTTCCAGCTCTAAAGGACATAGTAATGAAAACCAAGGAAAATATAAGAATAGACCTTTAAATTGTAGAGGCCAAGGCCATAATTCCAAATTAGGATGTTTTTGCTAAGGAATGGTGAATGAGTATGGAAAACATCTACCTAAGGATGGAGGATCCACCTCATGAACCAATTTTTTTTGTAAAATAAATCTTATAGTTAAGTTAGATAGATTGTGTTTTTTACCTATCAACGTCTTTATATTTATCTTTGAGGACAAAATAAATTTATAAAATCCTCAAAAATGTTGGCAGGATTCTTCATTAGTCAAGATCTTAAACCGTAATTATCGTAGACTATTTACCTTTACCATAACAACAAAAAACATCTCCATCCCAATGAAATAGAGGCTTCTATTGACTGGGTCATATGGTAAGGAATTAAGCCTTGTATTAAGAGGGGATTACTTTATTGAATATAATGCATGGCTCATACAGACATGACAATTAAATTGTAAGTTATCTAGTCAGTATTTATACATTGGCATTGTAATAGAGTATATATAGCATAAACAAAAGTTAAAGTGTAATAGAGAAGAGTATTAAGAGGTTAAAAAGCAAGTAACATTTATAAATACATAGTAATAATATGATGGTACAGTATAAAGAGAACTAAGAGACTTGTAATCAGTGGATATTATATTAGTATAAATTAAATAGAATTTAGACTAGGCATTATTGTGCATTGTGTACTGATTATTGTGAGTGAGCATACCTGCTTTTTTTTATGAATGCATAAGATAGGTGTTTCTAACAAATAATAATATTTGTGTCACATTAGTCTTAGTTGAAGTTAACTTAAACAACATAAACCATTTGTATCCGTCAGCTTCATATTTTATATCGACAAGATTAAAAGTAGAAAAAATTAAAATAGAAAAGAAAATAGGAAAAAAAGAATATAAGGAGGTAGAGGAAGACATAATATATAATGAATATGATAGTGCATAAGATAATCTATATGAAAAAAAACATGAAGATGAAGAAATTAGTTATGTAGAATATAAAGAAAAAAAATCAAATTAGTTATGAGGAGGAACAAGTTAAAGTAGAAGTAAAAGAAAATTATAGAAAATAAAATGAAATGAAGATATAAAAATACACCTAATTTTAAACTCCTGATTGAAATATACCACACAAGAAGATGAACTACCTAGACCAAGCACCATCCCTCGTGGCACTGGTAGGAATAAGGAAAATTGAGAAAGAGTGAAGAAGTGTAAAATAGTTACATATAGTATAGTAAGAACATATAAGGAAAAATAAAACTATCCAAGATAAATAAAATCTATCTCTACTCTACCAATAATGGGACAAAACAAGATGAAAATTCCATTATTTGGGAAAGATACAAAGGATATGAAGGAACACATGTTAATGCTAGAATTTTACCACAGGAGTCATGGGATAATTGATCCTTGGATAAAATTGTTTGATTTTGTGGGTACCCTAGGTGACATACATGATACACCCCTCATCTCAAAAAGGGGGCATAAAAGTGGGCTTGTCATAGATACAGAAGCCTTCACGAGAAGAAATTCATATCAAAGTACAGCTTTCAGAGATTCAAAATGGTTCAAATACATAGTAAATATTAACACATGGGCATATGCACTCACTTTACATTCATTTAAGCACATAATCATGAACACTTGGGTGCATATGCATGGCCATATGCACATAGTCTACAGCATCAAAAATTACATGTCTCCATATACACATACATTTGAGATATAGGTTCTCAAATTTAGCATATAGATGCATAAAATTTTATATTAATTGGTACATATTCAGGGGTTCACATACATAATAACATGGTTTATAGGTGAACCAAAAATGGTTGTCATTCCATTTTGTACTTATCAGATATGTGATCATGGTGGGCTTATACACATGGTTCATTTTATTTTGATCATGTATTTTATTTTACATTTAGTGAAACTAAACAATCAAAGATGCATTCACAATGGGGGCATGAACATTGTTCATTCCCTTTAGATCATACTTTTGTTTACATAGATAAAACTTGAGTAAAACTATTAAATTATTTCTATAAGACATTTGCAATTGTTAATTCAATTTTCTTTGAGCAAACCTTGCCTGATGATCCTCTCATTTACCAATGAAGTTATTTTGGTTAGTATATTATGCACTTTTCCCCAAATTCATAAGTGTCATTTCATGTTATCTTCTCAACCCAAGATCATTCATAATAATACAAATTTGGGTCATAATCTCCCCTACATTCTATGTGCTTTAGAAATGAATCATAAGTTTCTCCAATTCTTTAACAAGGAAGCATCATCTACAATAAGTTGTAAAGGAAACATGGCTTTCACTAATACATAAGTGTACTCTAACCCTTGTTCTTTCAAAATTTCAAAAATTTAGTTTCAAAATAAAATAATCAATTTATGGAGATTGATCACATATGATTTTATGCTTTATTATTGAGTGACCTACATATTTAGAGCTTCATACCAAACATAAAGTGTGTTGTACACACTCACGTACATTTTATCCTTTTACTCTAGCAATTCCATTACTAGAATAAAATGGGAAACTTGTAGATACTAAAATTTGGTCTTCGATACTAGATAATGATAAGCTTGACACATTTACCAGGCATGAATTGAGAACATAAATAAGGTTGTAATTCATCATTATCTCATACTTGAATGATATCTTACGAGTCAATCCTTCCATTTTGCTATTACACACCTTCATTAATCTCACTTTTTATTTCAAAGTTGTTAAATATCCTACATAGACATCTCTAGACTCTCAGTTAATTTTATCTATACACAAGTCAATTTCACTAGATTCAGTCAATATTGATGCATTCCAAGAAGTGATTATTTTATAAAATTAAACCTCTCCTTAAGGTCAACCCATTTTCCTAGCATGTTGGTGGCATGAGAAATTAACCAATTAGACTCACATATAAACAAATCAATGTATCATTAAAAATGGTCTTGAAACTTATCTGGCATATATCTATACACTATTTCACATGAATAAAATATACCCTATTCTTCTCAAATTTCAAACCAATCACTAAGAATAGTCACAAGCCAAGTCTAAAGCACTCTAAATCCAAGTCAAAGAAAACATGATCAAGTATCAAAGTTGAATAATTAGTTACATACATATAGCAAAGGAGTATAATTGTACAATCACACCATGTGGGAGAACTACATGTGGCTTGATTTTATTCCTTAGATTATCAAATACGTAGCTAGTGGATGATCATTAGATGTGAGCAATTTGAGTCAATTCAACCCATTGCACTTTCCCTTTATTTTAGGATTCTAGCCCTCACAAACACATCTAGGGTTTTAAGGCAGAGGAGATTGATTTTTGGAGTTATGCACATCACTAGGGTTCAGGATTATGAATACAGAGTAAGTAAACATAAGTGTAGGGGGCATGTAGTCAATGTACCATACTTCCACACAAGTTAGTACCAACCAATAAGTTAGTATAGACTAACAATACTGACCCAGATTGGCAGAACTGATCCATCACAACCAAATGAACCACAACCCTACTTTCTCTTGATTTTCACACCCATGATACAATTATAAACAAATAGTCAGCCAAAAAATATAAGTATTCATCCCTTTGTTGTGCTTACTATATTTAGCATATGCCACTTGTCAAATTAGAATAATCAAACATAATCTTTTATATTAGATATATGCTTGAATGCAATATCTTAATTAATTTTAAAAGTTTCTATCTTAATTGAATTGATTTCATCACCTTAATCCAAGGGTAAAATACTTGCCTAAATATGATTAGAATATCATTAGATTTAAGTCCATCGGTAACTGTTAAGCACAAAATATACTGAGAGCAGTGGTGAATCAGTATATTATATATCTTTTACTTAATCTGATTTCTTTTTTTTAACCACTTAATCACACATTCAAGATATGCAATAAAACTAAAACAATAACATGCACCAAACAAGAGAGAGAGAGAGAGAGAGCAGATTTTTACGTGAAAACCCAAAGTGGGAAAAACCATAGAGAATAATCTCAAGTATATGAATGAGCACCAACTCAAATTACAAAGTTTGTAAGCACCAACTTGCAAGAGCACCAACCCTCTTGCTGAGCACCAACATAGCAACTATTTGTGAGCACCAACCCATAGGAGCACCAACCCCTTGCAAATATTTGTGAGCACCAATCCACAGGAGCACTAACCCCTCTTGTGTATAAAACACAACTATCTCTCAATGTTGCTTACTCAACAAATGATAGAACTCTATAATATCTCCTAATTTTCTCTCCTCTAAAACAAATACAAACCATCTCTTGCATATTACAAATGGCTTCTCAAGCCTTTATTTATAGTTTTCTAAATGACCTTTGGCATTCACCCTTTATAACCCTTCAATCCTCATGGAAAATAGCACCAAACTTGCATGACCCTTCCTACCCTTTCATTTGAAAAGTCACATGGTGACCCTTCATGAGCAAATGCATCCTTTCCTCTTTTGTCTTTATCTTGGTGACTTTTTGTATTCCTCAAAGTGTCTCTTCATAGAAAAATGTGCGATACCCTCTTTTGTCTTCACATGGTGACTCTTGAAATTCCTCAAGATGACTCTTCATGATAAAATGCATCCCATTCATCTTTTGTCTTTACCCCATGACTCTTTGACTTCTCCATGGGCCCTATTTTGACTTATATGCAACCAAAAATATATTCGTTAATATTAAATAAATATTAACACACACTAGTCAAGATATGATTATTAAAAACACCATTAAATGCAATGGGGCCTTTATCATAAATGCCAGACCTTTGACATCAATAATAATATTTCCAACAATCTTCCCCTTTGTCATTGATGGCAACCTCAAACTAAAATTTCCACATCCTGAAACCTGCACATACTACCATCTAAAAAACATATAGTAACTCCCCCTTACTATATCAACCTATACATATTCCTTATACCTATTATGTACTTATTTTTGCACCTATACCTATACCTATTTTTATTCTTCTCCCCCTTTGACATCAATGAAAAAAGGCCTATCCTAGAGCTAACACTTAGCTCCCCCTCAACTAATGTTGATCCTCAATGGCAGGAAGTAAAAGAAATTACTCCTAACTTCTCTCGTAAATACTCAAATGTGTCTTTCAGTAGTGCCTTTGTGAAAATATCTATAATCTATTTTGTAGTACTGATATATTCCATCTTAATGTATTGATCTACAACTTGCTCTCTTGAGAAGTGATATATGATGGGAATATGTTTTGTTCTTGAATGCATCACTGGATTCTTTGAAATATTAATAGCACTTATGTTATCACAAAAAATAGAAATAAGTTCATCATAGTTTACCTTGATATCTTCCAAATTTTGCTTCATCCAAAACACTTGAGTACAACACAATACCACTATAATATATTCTAATTCAGTTGTAGAAAGTGATATTAAATGTTGCTTTTTGCTTAGCCATGATACTAAGCTATCACCGAAAAAGAAAGCTCATCCACTTGTAATCTTTATGTCATCCAAGCAACCAATCCAATCTAAATCTATATAAGAAACCAAAGTGAAATATATTCCTGTGGGATACCACAATCCATAATCCAATGTCCCCTTGATATATCTAAATATTCTCTTCACCAACTAAACATGACTATTTTTTGGAGCCGATTGATATCGTGCAACCATACCTACTACATGCATAGTGTATATCCTTGATGTTGTCAAATATAAAATACTACCAATCATAGATCTATAAAAAGATTGATATGTAATAGGTGAATCTTCATCCTTAATCACCATATTTCTTGTACTCATTAGTGTGCCAACTGGTGCACAATACTCAAAACCAAATTTCTTCAACATTTCTTTGGCATATTTACTTTGAGATATGAAAATTCTTTTATCTGACTGAAATATTTGCAACCCTAAGAAAAATGACAATTCTCCAAGCATAGACATCTCAAATTATTTTTGCATATTATCAAAAAATTATTTTATCATATTTTCAATGTTCCTCCAAAAATGATGTCATCAACATATACCACAAAAATCAATTGATGCTCAACTTTTGTTTTGATGTAAAGATTACTATCAGTAAATCCTCTCTTGAAACCTTGATCCTACAAGTACTTATCAAGTCTTGCATATCAATCTCTTAGAGTTTTTTTCAATCAATACAGTGCTTTTTTCAATCTACATACATGTCTACTAACATTTGAGAGAATAAATCCCTCATGCTACTCAATATAGACCTCTTCTTCTAGATTCCCATTTAGGAAGGTAGATTTGACATCCATTTGAAACACTTTGAAATTTTTAAACATTGCATATGCAAGAAACATTCTAATAACCTCTAGCCTTGTCATTGGTGCAAAAGTTTCTTCAAAATCTATTCCCTCAGTCTGAGCATATCCTTTACATACTAATCTTTCTTTATTCCTGGTCACTTCTCCATTTTTATTCAACTTATTTATGTAAACCCATTTTATTCCTATCACATTGTGATCTTTTGTTGTAGGTACTAATTCCCAAGTATCATTCTTTTCTATCTGATTTAATTCTTCATCCATTCTCTTAACCCAATGTTTATCATGTCTAGCTTATGAAAAAGTTTTAACCTAAATTTTGGATAACAAAGAGAAATTAACTTTCTCAGATTCACTTACCATCATTCTTCTGGTGAAAATTCCTTCATTTATGTCCCTAATGATGTCACTTTCATTATGATTTCTCTAGACATATTTAGATGGGGTTTTGGTGTCCTTTTTCTCCTTCTTCTCATCTTCATCTTATTCTTAAAAATCTTCCTCTTCAATGATTTCAAGAATGTCTATTGGATCACTGATTCTTTATGCTCTTTCTTATTCTATCCTGACACTTGCACTTTCAACTATTTTCTTGGATATTTTGTTATAAGATTTACTTTTACAAGAATAACCAAGAAATATACCTTCATCTGCTCTAGATTCAACTTACCCAATTTTTCATCAGTTCTCTTTATGAAGCATCTACTACCAAAAACTTTGAAATAATCAACTGTTGTTGGTTTGTCTTTCCATAGATCATAAAGAGTCTTGTCACTGTTGACTCTTAATAATGCTCTATTATGAATATACATTGTTGTATCAACTACCTCTCTCTAATATTTATCTAGTATCTTGGATTCATTTAGCATTGTCTTCACCATCTCCTAAACTGTTATGTTTCTCCATTCAAATACTCCATTTTGCTATGGAGTTGTAGCTAATGAATAATGTCTCTTTATTTTATTGTCTTCACAAAACTCAATAAATTGATTTGACATGAATTCTCCTCCTTGATCTGATCTTAGACACTTAATCTTCAAATCAGTTTCATTTCAACTAATACTTTAAAATGTTTGAAAGCTTCTAATTTTTTCTTTAAAAACATTACCCAAGTCATACGTGAAAAATCATCAATAAGCACTATAAAATATAAAATATTTCTCTACCTTGAGTACTTTGAGTTCTCATAGGTCTACACAAATCAGTGTGAACAAGCTCTAACATCTGAGTGGTCAAGTACTCTTTTGTTTTGAACCACCTTTTGGCCTGCTTCCCATGCTGACAAAGTTCACAAAATGTGTTGAATGGTTTTGTAATATTTGAAAGATTTTTAACTACTTATTTCTTGTTGATGTTGACAAGATTGTCAAAATTTATGTATCCCATTCTCCTGTGCCCTAGCCAACTTTATTCAATCTGACTCAAACAACATCTTTGACCTTTGATGTCTGATAACATATACAAATTATTATCTATTCTCTGAGCATCTATAACCAACACATCTGAATATTTTCTCATAATTTCAAAACCTTATACATAAAACTTTAGTGTGTGCCCCTAATCACACATTTGACTTACACTCAAATATTATGCTTAAGACCTTCTACATACAAAACATTCTCAGTTTTAGTTCTACCATTATCCAAACTTTGTGTACTTTTTTTGACAATTTTAGTAGTAATATTATCTCCAAATTTTACTGTGACACCATTGATCTTCTTCAATGTTATGAACTTGCTCTTGTCTCCTGTCATGTGCCTCGAATATCCACTATTAATGAACCATGGCTTTTCTTTATTTCTTACATTCAAAGCTATTTGTACCAACATAGATTTTGTAGGTTGTTTATTCTGCCATGAACCTGTCTAAACTTTCTTCTTGATGAATGGAGCCTTGAAACTCTGGTCCTTTTTGACTGACTCAAACACACTTCTACAGTACCGGGATATGTGTCTAAAGTTATTACACTTGTCACATATTATGGCTTCTTCATTAAATCTTGATAGAGGAGCAAAAGAGTTGTGGCTTTTGCTTGACTCTACATGAGTTTCCTTCTTATTTTTGAAATTGTTAGCCCTTTTTTGACATTTTATTTTCTTATGACCATATCCATTACAATAAAAATAGTAACCATAAAAATAATACCTATTTGTGTATCTCTGACCTAATTTCTTTTTATAGCTCTGTTCCTTCCAGCCTTCTTTGTTTGAGATGTCTTCTGTATTCTTAACTTCTTCCCTTTTTATTTCCTCTTTTGTAAGAGCTTCAACATAGCTCTTTCCTTTTTCTATGTTAACCTTGTCTATGAAAGTAGTGGCCTCTTCTTTCTCTTTTTTTAATCTAATAGCTGTCTTATCTGACATTGATCTTTGACTATCTAATATCTTATTCAACATATTAGTGTTATTCTCAAATTTTGAATCATTGGCTGCTTTATCATTGATTGCTTTATTTATTTTCTCAAGATCTACTTTTAAATAATTAATTTCAATAACATACCTTTCACAGTATTCACTTAATTTTTACAACTGTGTCATTAGATCTTTTTCATTCTTCTTGGCTTCTTTAAAGTGTGCTTGTAGATCTTCAATTTTTTCCTTTGGCTCCTTTTCATTTTTCTTAATCTAGAGCTTTAATCTTTGATTCTTCTTCTCAAGAGCTTTTAACTCTTCTAAGACATAGATGATTTCTCCTTCCAAATTCACTTCGACTTCATCCTATTCTTCTTCTTGATCATCTATACTTTTACTTGCAAAGGCATCTTCATGTATGGCCATGAATAGAATCTCTTCTTCTTCTAAATCACTGAGTCCACTATCTTCGACTGAGCTAAGATATTTAGAATACAAACTCTTCTTCTCAAATCCCTTTTTGAATTTTCCTTTAAAATTCTTCTTGTATGTAAACTTTTCTTCTTCATTGTCACAATTACCCTTATTTGGGCACTTAGCTGTAAAATGTCCAATCTTTCCACAATTAAGACATTTAAAAGGCAATTTTCCTTGATATTTACCTGTGCCCTTTTTCAGCTTGCAAATAAATAAAGCTCTGTTGTCATCTTCATCATCACTAAAACTGTCACTTGATTCTTGAATCTTAGCTTTCTCTTTCTTTGATGCCTTGAAAATAGCTTCTCTCTTTGAGGTTTTCTTTTGTTCGGTTTGCATCTCATATGTCATAAGAATACCATGTTTCTCATCCATCTTTAGCTTGGCTAAATTCTTCATCTCTTCAATTGTTAAAACTTTTGCATCATATCTCAATGGTAGAGATCTCAAAACTTTTTTTACCATAACTGATTCTTCTAACTTTTCTCCAAGACCTTGAATCTGATTAACTATGTGATCAACCCACAAAATATAACTTGCTATATTTTATTCCTCTTATATCTTCAAACTCTCAAACTGTCCTTTGAAAGTCTGAAGCTTAGCTTGATGAACCTTTCCATCACCTTTTAAATATTCTCAAGTTTTACCTAAGTTTCATGAGCATATTTACATTGCATAACTTTAACAAATTATGATTCACATAAACCACATAAAATAGAATTTAAAGCTTTAGCATTATTTTCACTTGCCTTATTTTCTGTTGGAGTAATTACAAGTGTTTGTGGCTCTTCATATTCCTCCACCACTACTTGCCAAATTTCAAATCCAAGGGCCATCAAATAAGTCTTCATCTTTATGATCCAAAAATCATAATTCATCCCATCAAACAAAGGTGTCTTATTTATATAAAAACCATCATGTGATCTAGCCATCATGTTTTTCCGATCTACCTTCAAGCTGTAAAACTTTTTCTAAAGGAACCTGCTTTGATACCAATTGTTAAGTGTGAAATATATTGAGAGAGGGGTGAATCAATATATTATATATCTTTTACTTAATCTGATTTCTTTTATTTAACCACTTAATCACACATTCAATATATGCAATAAAATTGAAACAATAGCATGCACCACACAAGAGAGAGAGAGAGAGACCATATTTTTACATGGAAACCCAAAGTGGGAAAAACCATAGAGAACAATCTCAAGTATATGAATGAGCACCAACTCAAATTACAAAGTTTGCAAGCACCAACTTGTAGGAGCACCAACCCCTTTGCTGAGCACCAACACATCAACTATTTATAAGTACCAACCCATATGAGCACCAACCCCTTGTAAATATTTGTGAGCACCAACCCACAGGAGCACTAACCCCTCTTTTGTATAGAACACAACTATCTCTCAATGTTGCTTACTCAACAAATGATAGAACTCTACAATATATCATACTTTTCTCTCCTCTAAAACAAATACAAACCATGCACTCTCTTGCATGTTACAAATGGCTTCTCAAGCCTTTATTTATAGCTTTCTAGATGACATTTGGCATTCACACTTTATGACCCTTCAATACTCATGGAAAATGACACCAAACTTACATGACCCTTCATATCCTTTCATTTGAAAAGTCACATGGTGACCCTTCATGAGCAAATGCATCATTTCCTCTTTTGTCTTTATCTTGGTGACTTTTGTATTCCTTAAAATGTCCCTTCATACAAAAATGTGCCATACCCTCTTTTGTCTTCACATGGTGGCTCTTGAAATTCCTCAAGATGACTCTTCATGAGAAAATGTGTCCCATTCCTCTTTTGTCTTTACCCCGTGACTCTTTGACTTCACCATGGGCAATCTTTTGACTTATATGCGACCAAAAATATATTCATTAATATTAAATGAATATTAACACACATTATCCAAGATATTAATATTAAAAACACTATTAAATACAATGGGGCCTTTATCACCAATGCTAGACCTTTGACATCAATGATACTATTTATAACAGTAACCCTATTAAAAACCTACCTAATGAAATAAATTATTTGCAGTATTTCAAAGAATATTTTCAAAAATACTAGATCTTAGTTTGAGACATAAAAATTATAGAGGTTTCAATTTATTCTAACATGTTTGGTAATTCCATAATGTTAAGAAACCTATTTGTCATATATTGATATATAATTTGGACAAGTTAGCAATACCAAATTGATTTCTAGTTATTGATATTGTCACGTGGATAACCCAAAGATTTAACCTAGAAACTAGAGTTATTATAAATGACCAAGGGGAAGTGGTAATGAGTCTGGAAAAAGTGATATATCTACCATGTGTTTAAATTTTAATCTAAAAAGGCTGGGGCCTGTAAATACCAAGATAGTAACATTCACATTCACCAAGAGCCTCAATGAAATGAAGGCCACTTATATGCAAAAAATTATAAAGTGGTTGAAGGGTATTTTGTGCAAAGCCTTACCCAAGGGGGGTTGTTTGACATCCAAAGTATGTACCCAACATGATGATGGTTCTAGAATTTTATGAGATAATTGGCCTCATCATATGGTGATTTTGGTGGAATATTTCACCTTTGAGAATATATTATCCTTGAAGGCTCAAAAAATTATAATTTAAGACTCCACAAATGATAATGAGCATATATGGGCTCACAATTATAATCCTTAGAACATATGACCCTAAGAAATCTGTTGATACTAAAAAAAGGATAATTATAAGACCTTCTAGATATCATCATACATGCAAAATCAACGAGGAGATAACAAGAGTTGTAGAAACCAATATGAGGTTGGGGATATCATAACTAAGTTCATATTATATGAAGTTGAAGAGAACATAAATAAAAAGTATGACCCTTCTTATGTGCCCCTTATACCCTTATTAAAGACCCTCTCAATAAGATCAAATTCATCATGAATGAATTGGAAAGGAGTGAACTACTAATAATAGAAAATAAAAGGTTACAAATGTGGCTCAAGATACACATGAGGAGATTAAATTTCACCAACTTACAAAGGTTGAGCCTATGGAAGTAAATCAAGAGGTGAAACAAGCACCCAGAACCATGTTGGATGAACATATTCAAGAGATGCATCATAAATAATTATCCATAAGAGTTGTAGTCAAACCCATTTATAAATAAGATTCCACAGAGGATATGGCCCTACTAGGGTATTAATAATATCATTTATATAATATCATAGAAATTGTGGATGATGAGGAGCTAGAAGATCAAAGGGTTTTAAAGAGAAGGGACTCCTTTGGGAATCTTAATTTTAAACAAACTAGGGAAATCCCTTATAGGGTAAACAAACATCAATCACCCAAAGTGTATATGAGTTGCCTCTTTGTTTTAGGTGTTAGTATTAGCCACTAAGTAACACCAAGAAATACATGTCTAGGATGAAATACAAATATTAGATTGAAGAATGTGATAATAGTGGTGGCTTGGGGCCAATACTTGCTTTCCTTATAACATAACCGATCCTAACACATTGTAACCATTTTTAATCTATTTACACCCTTTTTATTAATTTAATATGTATTTCATGTACTACTTTATTTTTCTTACAATCCCCACATGTTTTCTAAGTTTTCCGCTTTATGCTAACAATTAACAACAATTGAGTGTTTATTACTCATTTTATGTCTAGACACTACATGGTTTTCTTACGCTTAAGAACAAATCAATAAACATTACAAATTTCACTACTTGATTTTCTTATTTTTGACGACTCAATTGGCATTACTCATTTTAGCACACAGTTTTATTACATTTAACAATGACTCAATAAACATTACTCATTTAACTACACATTTTATTACATTGAGCATCTTAATAAACATTACCCATTTTACCACATTGTTTTCTTACATTTAACGTCTCAATAAACCTTACTCACTTCACTACATGTTTTTCTTGCGTTTAATAATAACTCAATAAACATTAATCATTTCATTACAAGATTTGGGTTTAGGACATAATGGAAATTCCTAGCAATAACGCATCATTTAAAATTAAGCCATCTCCCATTGTTTTGGTTCACATTTAGTGTAACTTATTAAAATAATACAAACTTGAAATTAAAAGAATACAAAACTAGAATTTGTTTTTGCACACCTACTTACGATTTAACAATGCAAAAACAAAGAAAATTATCATATCATCTAATTTTATACAATCTCAAATCACCAATAGTATATGTTTTCCATACATTGCACTGCAATTCTAAACCGCATTCTTTTCTGCATACACAATAAAATGGTGGATGTATTCAAGAGTTGCCCAAACCATCATTTATCGAAAATAGATTTCCATTTCATTTATTACGCCCTCATTCTAAAAATTAATGCCCATGAAAACTTTTTTCTTTCATATATTTATCGTATATGATTCATTATAGATGTCATATCCACGAAAATTTGCCCAATTAACTTACTTGCCAAATGCATAATTATCAAAATTTATGCAAAATATATCTTCTATGAACGACGTTGATAGTATTACTCTTAAAATTTATTAAAACTATACTCTATCGACTTCTGACCACTTCAACTTTCACTATACATATGTACAATTATCATTGAATATCCTTAACTTTCACTATGCATATGTACCCTTAACATTGAAGTTCCTCTATTTGTGCAAGTTCAACAATAATAACAAAACTAAATAAAGTAACATTGCATTTCCTTTATTTGTGCAGGTTCAACAGTGGTAATTTGTAAAGTAACAAAACTAAATAAAGAAATATGAAGTACATAGGAATCCAATCAAATAATTATATTCTCAAGCTTATCCTCTCTTCGTTAAGTAGAAGTGATAGTTGTAAATGTCCAACATCAATGGATAAAGCTAAGGGAGAGAATTTATTTAAGGTGGTATTCGACACAGGTATCCCTTACTCTCATAGAATTCGTTTATCAACCTATGGGTGAGAGAATATATATTGCTTTTCCTTTCCTTTTCCTTTTCGTGTTTGAGTATGACAACACCGTGTTAGAATCTTCTCTTATTTATCATCACAGAGTCGACAATTTAGGTCAAAATGTTATTTTGCCGACGTGCAACTTGCAAACTTGCCGACAACATAAGTGGAATGAATTAATCCACATCATTCCTGCACGCACTTTTTTTCCTTATCACTTAGTCAAATCACTTTATTAGTGGGTATTAATGCCATAATTAAAGTGTCTATGGTCAACATAATTAACAACTTGGGTCACTCATACCATCATTTATCAAGGAGGTATTAAAGGGTGGTTAGCATCTACACTATCAAAATAAAATTAGTTAATAACATGGGTTTGGTAGCTGGCACCAATCATGAATTGAGACAGGGTTGAATATTATCGTTGTATAATCATATTTATGATTTTTTATTTGTTTTTAAATAGAATAGTGGCTTGTAGATTAGTAACCTTTCCTTTTTTTATAAGAATGATGGACTATAATGATTCGTATTGTATGGTTCAAGTAAAAATTATGAGAAATGCAAACTAAGTGTTGAGAGCATATGTTTATTTTTTATTTTTTCATCTATTATGAGATGTCTTAACTTATGTTGAGGATAACTTTTGGTTTGTAGGATCCATTAAAGTTTTGAAGAAAGTAGTTTCTTTTAATAAAATATGGTTTATAATTATTTTTGTTGATATTAATTTTTAGAATTTTTAAAATAGAAATATTAAGTTATAATTTTTATTTTTATTTTTTTGAAATATTTAATTATAATATCAATATAATTTTGAAATTTTTTTTATATTAAATGTTTAAAAAATAAATAAGTAATAAATTATAAATTTATTTAAATAATAAAATGTTTTAATTTAAAATGAAATAAATTTGGAAGAGAAATGATTATTAATATTTTATATAATAAATTAAAAAACGTAAACCATCAACAACCATATTTATTTATATATACAATTAGTGTTTATATTCAATATAAAATTAATAAATTTTAATTAATTGTTTTGATTTAAAAATTCATGAATCAAATTATAATTATAAATATTATTTTAAACATCTCTTATAATATTATATAGGGTTAAGTATTTTTTAAAAAAAATTAAACTTAATAATTATATAATTTATAAATTATTGTTTTTTTTTTATATTTTCAAGTTTTATTATGAAATTTATATAAATTTATTTTTAATTTTATAATTATAAATATTTTAACTTAAAATATTTTATATGACTAAGATATATATATTTTTTAAATATAAAAGGCAATGTTAACATTTAATTGTCATAAAGATTTAACTTATTAAAAAAAAAAAAAAAACTCGCAAATTCACTCTCTAGTTTAACTTTGATATATATTTAATTTTAAAATAACATTTAATTGTCATTAAAAATTGACTTTATTAATAATAATAATAATAATAATAATAATAATAATAATAATAATAATAATAATAATAATAATAATAATAATAATAATAATCATCATCATCATCAAGTTTAAAATATAAAGGGCAATGTTCACACACACTAGTCATAATCTTAAATTTAATTAAGTTTGAAAATTTCACATTGTACAATCAACATTTTTAGTCCTTGCCTTGACATGATTAATGGAATCACTTTTCAATTACCTATTTTTTTATTTAATCGATTTTTTTGAAATAAATATTATTATAATACTTATAAAGTGTTACTCTAAATTTGAAATATAAAAGTAAATGTTAATTGATAATATTTCTTTACATTTAATACTATTATAAATATCTCTTATTTAATAACTATTTAAATACTATTAATTTGTCTACTCATTAAGTTAGGAATCAAACAAGGCTAATCATTATAGTATTAAATAAAGAATTAAAATCAAATCAAATGTATTTATGAGATTTTATTAACCAATCGAGAATACGATGAACTCAGTGGCTTTTAAATATTGGACATTACTTTTTTGGATAATGTAATGTGGGGTATATGAAGGGTTAATTTTTGGCAAATAATTTTTTTTAATGACCACAATTGCTTTGGATGTGGATCGCTCGATATAAATTATGGACCTAGGCCCACCCTCATGTCTCACTTCGAGAAGGTGCTCCTCCATACGATTACTTTAGTTCATAGCTCTAGTACATTAAAAGTGTTTACCTCCCAAACATTAAAATAGTAAAAAACTAATACACACAATGAGGGGGGAAAATAAATTAAAACTTAAATCTCATGCCCAGTCCTATGCCAATGGTCACCTACACTAATTTTCCAATTCTTTGGCTTTGGCTCGTTATTCAGGGTTCAAAGGTTTTGAACTATCTTTTGATCTAGAAGACTTTGAAGTTGGGAGGGAGGTTTTGTAAAACCAGTGTTAACAAAGAGTTGTTGTGTCATGGTAAGACTGTTGAGGAGGTGTCCAACCTTCAAAGGGGTTTCCTCTTTTCGACTTTCTCTAAATCTTCTTGCAAAGCTAGTTAGCTTGGTTTACAAATTGTGGAGTTGCTCACCCACTATGTAGATACCTGGTCTCCTCTGACCAATCAACAGAAGAACAAAGGGAGTCCTACCATGAAGTCTCCATCGACTAATGTTGGGATTGTTTAGAACTCAAAGTCCATGTTGTAGTTGCCAATATTTCCCCTATTATGGTTGTGCCTTTTTCCCATGAAGTAGGTCTTCATGTCTATGTCAGTTACAGGGTTTTATATTGCATGTGATGTGTAGTGTTTTTTTATGAGTGTTTCATCAGGTGATGTTGCTACAGGACAATCCTTTGATAGCTCTTTACCTCTCGTAAAATGCTTCTAATTCATTCCATGAATGTAGAGATTACTGTAAGATGTGGATTTCTTTTTTTTCTTCTAGAAGTCCTCCTTATCTAATCAAGGTGTCTTCAATTTCTAGCATGTCTTATTATGTTGCATTCAATCTAGGATATGTGCCTATTTCTTTCTCTGATGACATTTCAAAACTGGTTCTCCCTGATTCTTCCTTTCTTGAGATGGAGGTAGAAGTAGGATACAAAGCTTTGTTTGGGAAGTGCGTGGGTACCTTCCTCTCGATCTTTGAGCTTTCATCTTGGGCTTCCAAGGCTTGGAGCTGCATCGCTTCTCCCACCTTCATGCTACTTAGCTCAGGCTTCTTCCCGGTGGTATTCCAGAACCCTTCTAATAGAGATTTTGTCTAGCATTATGGTCCTTGGTTTTTCAAACATTTTTTGACCTGCCCAAGACACCAATTATCATTGCCCATATATGGATCAGATTGTATAATTTGTCACCAATTTTAAGAAAGGAGGAGAACATCAAATTATTGGTGGATAGGGTCAGCTCTTTTGTTAAAATTGATGACAACTCCTAGGGCCTTAGATTTTTTAGGGCTTGTACCATTATGGATCTCTTAAAACAACTTTCTCACTTAGTGAACTTGCTCTCCTCGCACAGTACATGGACTTAGTTTATAAATTATTAAGGTCTCCCTTTTCGATGTTTCCACTACAACCTCCCTAGGCATTAGTTGGCAGGGGTCCTTCTAGAATTCATGGGTTCTCTTCTTCTCATGGGCAACAAGTTTAGAAAAAGAAAGATAGGACCCTGAATCGAGACTTCTTATGGTGTAACCATGATAAATTATACTACCATCCTCCTTTTTTTTTGGTTTCTTAGAGTTGGTTGGAGGATGTTCCCAAGATTGTGTCAATGTTGGTTATTTCGTTGATCCCTCCTCAATTGATTGTGGCTGCTTCCCCTCCTAAGACTTCTTTCTAAAAAATCCCTATTAATTTAGGGGTCACTTCCAAAAATAAAGGTTGGAGGTCCGAGGTTGAACTATTGAGAGCAGAAGTAGAGACACTAGTGAGCAACAACGTGCATTGGATCTAATAGATGATCTTCTTTATCATTGAGGAAGAAGAATGACAGTATCCTATGGTTAAGGATTTGGAGCCCTTTATCCTTTGGAGTTGTATCTTTTTGTCTTTCTGGATTTCTTCTATGTAGTGTTTCTATTGATCCCTAATCGGGTGGGCAAGGATTTTTTTGTCCCCTCTCAAGTTTTATCTTAAATTTCTAATGATGTTTGATCATTGTTTATTTCTTTGATATTCCATATTATTTTCTTTGCCGTATTGTTCCTTTCTTATTTCGGTGTTTAGTTATTATTGTATCACCATCTCTTTATTATTTCTAAATTTTTGTAGTTTTTGTTAACTTTTTTTGTATTTTCTGACATTTTTGGCCTAGTTTATTAGTGATATGTAAAAAGATTGAATCCCTTTCAAAAAAACTCCCTTTAACAATAATTAATTTTTTACATAAAACAATTCATATTTTAAAAAAGGAAATATAAGAATATGAATTTAACTTATTAAATATCTTATAAAACTAATCTATAAACACTTTGGCTTTTAAAATATTTATTAATTTTTGAAAATTATCAATTTTTATATATATAATAATATTTGAAAATTTTACTAATATTAAATTAAAATGTAATTGAACATACATATATTTTAATTATGTTATCATATATATATAACATATTTAATTTCTATTTAATTTTAATATAATAATAAATAATTTAATCATATTCTTATATTATTATTAAAAATAAAAAACCTTATCATGATAAACGTACATTAAAAATTAAGTTACTAAATTTTTATCTCAACCTTGAATCTATTGAAAATCTAGAAATTATTAGTGTGCAACATACATTGAAATTTGGAAGAGGACATTAACAATGAACATTTTTACATACCATCCACTTCAAATAAAATATTAGTATTATAAATACTATCATATAAAAAGTTTTTAGTGTTTACACTAATATATTTTGTCATGTGTCTTTGTTTATTGAAAATGAAATTAAATTGTCTATTGAAATATAAATTAAATTATACTTCTTCCTTTAATAAGAATATTCCTCTTTATTTAATGTAATCAAACACATATTTTACTTAAATTAAAAAAAAATCATGTTATATATTTTAAATATAAAAGTAAAATAAAGATTAATACTATTTTTTAATTATAATTAAAATAAAATATATTTTATTTTTTTTATATTTATATTGTTTAAATTTTGTAGTTAACTTATATGAGTTTTAGGTAAAGTAATTTGTCCATGTGTAACTAGGAATGTTATCTTGTTTATTTAAGATTAGTTATGTGTTATATAAACTTAGATTTCTCCATATTAAATATATATTATAAAAAATGAATAAGAAGTAGTGCTTTTCTTTAAAAATATGATTTTTTTTTTTATTTAATTTTATTAATATTTATTGGTAAAAAAATCATGACATTTTAAACATACAATAAAATATAGTAAAAATATTTTAAGCCCAACATAATCATACTAAATTGAGACTATATATTATTAATAAATAAATAAATAAAAACTAACAAATTTAAAATTAATATCTTTAAATATTTTTTAAATAAAAATATTTATATTAATTATTAATATATTATAAATAAATAATATTATTAATTTAAAAAGTACGATAAATTTTTTATGCAAGCGTGGTTTTCAGGGCCCTTTGATGTGTGTGTTGTGTCGGGATAGTGAAGCGAGTGTTTCTCATCTCTTTTTCCAGTGTTCCTTCACTAGACATGTTTGACACTTTTGGTGGGATGTGTGGAATCAAGCTTGTTGGCATGTCTCTTCTTTGGCTGAGTTTTTTGTTCGATGGAGCAAGGCCCCTATCAAAACTTCTTTTCTTCAAGTTGCTTGGACTCTTGGCCCTTCTTTTATTATTTGTCATATTTGGTTGGAGAGGAATCGTTGGATCTTTCAAGATGTGTTATTGGAGGCCCACCACTTGTGGCGGAAAATTCTCCACTCTTTGGGAGAAATTGTTTCAGCAAAATGTGATTTGACGGACACTGTGGATCCTAGGGATGTTATTTACTACATTCGTCTCCATCTTCCTCCTCCACATGGTCAGCTCATGAGAAATAGAAGTAGATATCCTATTTGGACGATAAATAGGGTGGGGAGGTGGAGTCCTCCACTGTAAGGCATTTTGAAAATCAACATGGATAGGTCTTCTCAAGGAAACCCTAGTCCTTCTGGAATTGGTGGAGTTGGTAGAGATAGCTTGGGGACTGTTCAATTTATTTTTTTTGTTTATAAAAGTCATCATACTAATAATTTGATGGAGGCTCTTGCTATTTTATATGTTGTGGAGTGTGTTTGTGCTTTTGGATGGAGTAGGCTCATTTATGAATCTAATTCGCAGGTGGTGGTGCATTTGTTGACCCGACAACATTTTGAGGCTGTTAGTTTTGGTTGTTAACCAGAATCTTAGTTCGTGTGCTTTTTTGGATTTTGTTACTTTCACTCGTATCCCTAGGGAGTGGAATGGCATTGCAGATTGTTTAGCCAAATGGGTTTCTGATCAAATGCAAAACTGGAATATTGTGGATAAGGGTCAATTACCTTTGGGTTTGTCTCAACAGTTAGATCACTTAGTGGAACTTGATAGGGTTGTTTGATGCCTTTGCTTTGTATTTCTTCTTGTTTGAATAAATTTTAACCCCTCTTTTATTTAAAAAAGTGTGATTCTGAAATATTATATCTTCATTTCAGATATAACAATAAAAATATGATTGTTAACAAAAATGCATAATAAAACAATTATTATATTGAAAGGATCCAATGAATTTGTCCATCTTAAAATCCATGAAAATAATTCCATTGTACAAATCGATCGCCATCCGCTTATGCCTTATTCCTTGGGAGAAATGATATTGATAATTATGTTTTCAGCGATAGAAGAAAATAAAAAGGAATAAAGATCTGAAGGCATGTGAGCCCATTTGAAGGCAGATATTACATGCATACCTAGTCGTGTTGCCTCCTCTCTTTTTTTTCCACCAATAATAATAATTATTTATTTGTTTTATGTGTATTATAATAGAATTATTGAATTACATAGAAATATTAGTTTAGTGAGTTCTTTCAATTAAGCAAGTACGAGTAAGGGGCATCCACACCATCAAAATTACCTCTTGGTGGATGGATATAAGTAACTATTATCCTCACCACTCGAACCACAACCCTTTCAATATTTATTTTTATTTTTATTTTTTATGTACATGTTAATTTGGAGTTCGTGGATCATACTTAATTTAGAGTAATAGTCTTTGTATTTTTATTATATCATTTAGTTAATTTTTATGTTTTTTGTTGTTGGTACTTTGATTATTGATGGGATTTGAATATAGGTAACCAATTTTTTTTGATATCTAGGAGAATCGAAGTTTAGCCCAGCATCATGTAGCTTATTCAACTCTAATTTGAACAAGGTGAGCTCCCCTCTATGACTATCTAACCCAGTGTATAAATATAAGGGTAACTGCTCCCCTCAGACCTAGAGGTATTGAAACTATATAGACGCTAGCAAAGCACTCATTATTGTTTTTACGAATCTAAAATTCTTACTTATATAAAAAACACAATCTCTTACTTCACAATAATATATTAATAATTTTTATACTCACAAAATAACATTATAATGAAAATGAACTTATTTAAGTGATTATTAATTTTGGATGAGGATTATCTTATATTTAGTTGTTCTTTTTATTATGAGATTAACCAGAGATTCTTTTACCTCTTCATAAATTCTTATAACTCTTTTCATATCTTCATAACTTATAAATTTTATTTTTCCAATAATCTTTGTAATTAAAAAATAATTTTATTTTTTCATCTCATTTCAAATTTAATTTGAATAGAAAATGACCATAATTAAAATAGAATAAAAATAATGAAACATCATTTTAAAAAACACAAATTTTTTCCACATATTTTTTTAATCATATTTTTAAAAATTTTTTTTGGACTCCTATTGACATCATTATCTTATATTGACTACTTTTTTCAGGTGAGACCTCATCACCTGGTATAGATTCGATCCCAAATAAAGCCGGCTGGTCACATCCTCGCACACTATGGTTCAAAGCGACTTTAAACATAAATCAGATCTATTTTCTTTGTACTCCCACCAACTCGCAAGACGGACATGACTGCATTCTACCCACTTTTATTTTTTATTATTGTCAGATAGTACCTGGAACCGACCTTTTATCAAACCAATTTTTTTTGGTTCTTCTTAAAATAAAACAAAGAAACAGTATTGCAGGCGGGCATGCGGAAACACATGATATATTTATATATATCTCTCTCTACATCACTGAAATCTATCTTTGACATTTATGTACGGAATACTCTCCAAAAGCCAGATTTGGTGGAATTAGGGAAAGGATATCTGAAACTCAGCGAAAATTGGGTGATCTTGGGCAGCTGCGGGTGGGCTCTGATTTAGACAGAAAACATCAATCAATCAGCGACAATGGCTGCAGAATGATTGGGACCCCATGCCTGGGCTTGAGAGTAAGTACAGATATTGGGGCGTGACGATAAGAAGGAGATAGATGAAATTTGAATGAACAAATAATCATAGCTAACACTATTTTGGCTTGCATGATGGCAAAACTCTGGCCCACACATTTGCGAGGCCCATATGAGAAGGGAATGAAGGCCATGGGATTGTTATTGCATGCCCTGGCAGTTCCATGGGAGAACCGTTGTGGGTTGAAATCGTTGGCGTCTTGGCCCCATATGTCTTTGTCATGGTGAATGGCCAGCACAGGAATCCACACCGATAATCCTTTGGGTATGAACAGGTCGCCCAGCGTCATGTCGCCGAATGCTTCTTTCGCGAACAAACTTGCCGGCGTGTACAGTCTCAACGATTCGTTCAATATCATCCCCATCTGTTAAGTACAACACATTATTAGTCGCAGAGAGAGATTGATTTAAAAATTATTTTAACATTTATATATATATATATATATGTTTTTATTGAAATGTGTACTTTCATTAATATAATAAGATAAAATAAATCGAACGTATAAAGTTTAAAAAAGCTTATTACAGAGTCAAATAAATTAAAGTTAAATTAACTTGAATGTACATCAATCAAAAAAAGAAAGATAAAAATATAAAAAATAAAAAATCTATTAAACAAGAGCAATGAATATAATAATAGACGAAAGATTGTAAAGATTCTCTTCCTAATCTCCTTAAAAAAAAGGTCTTCATCAACTAAAATGAAATCACAACTATCAATGTATTAAATATTTTTAATATCATTTTATTACTTAAAATTCCGTATTAAAAAAAATAACTAAAACCAATAACAAGAACTTGTCCTACGGAAAAGACCTCTAACCCCTTTACTTCATTAATCCATATAACTAAATTCAGGTCCATTAAATTTATGAATATGTTTTTGCAATTAAAAGGAAGGGACCCACAAAAGTTGAGATATAAAGATGACTTCAAAGTTATTCAAAGGAGTTCCGTGGACTACCTAATTCCCTTTGATGGAATGGAATGAAGTGAAATGCTCAAGGTACATGAAGAGTCAAACTAAGCTTTTGGTTTTCACTGAAAAACACTAAGCTTTTGATATTGACATTTATTTCTAAGGTTGGCTTTTCGTTTCTCATCGTTGTAACACTAAAAGTAGCAGTCCAAAATATTCTTGGAATCATCTAATCTTCCACCTAAGCATATTCTCTTTCTTATTTTGTATTCAAGGGTTATACTTTAACATTAAAAAAACTATTAAAATAAACATATTGGTGAGCATTGTTTTTATGTTATTAAAAATATAAATAAAGATGTAAATTATTGTATATTTTATTATACTTGTAATTTATAATGATAATAAAAGTGATGATGGAAAATATAATAATATGATATATCAATAAAAATAATGAATTTAATATTTTATGTATATTTAATTATATATATATATATATATATATATATATATATTAAATAATAAAAATTTTATGACATTTAAAAATTGAAATATTTAAATCGAATCTATTTATCACCAATTTATATGTGTGTGTGTGTAAATATAAATAATAGAGATGTTTATCAATATAAAACTTTTCAATAAATAAAATTATATGATAAATCTAAGATAAACTCTTTCATAATTATACATTTATATATTATTCATATATAAAACAATTAGTTCATATAAATCAATTTTGATGTTTAGAATAATTTTGTGATTTTTTTTTTTCAAAATTTTAGATCATAGGGGTGATCCTTCATAAAAAAATAGACAAATTGAATGATTAAAAGTGAGTGATCATTTAATTTATCTATATTATAATAAAAAATCAAAGTAGTAATCTGAAACATTAAAAAGAAAAAATCATACAATTATTTCAAAAATCAAAATTAAATTAATTTTATATTCTAATAAATTAATATAATTTAAAAAATATTAAAATTTATAGTTATATTAAATGTATTATTCATCATATATTTTAAATCTAATACCATATTTTTAAAAAATCAATAAATGTGTGAAACTTTAATCATAATTTTAATGTGAGACTCATTAATTTGGTGTATAAAATTTTAAAAATATTTTAAAATCTTGTTTAAATTTTAACCATGGCAAACTAAAACCTTACCAATTTACTAAGAGAAACTCATAATTTTATTTTTTAAATTTTATTTAAACTTGGATTGATAAGATAAGATGATAATATTGAGGTGGGAGATGTGTATTAAGTTTGTAAATAATTTATTAATATGAAGTTTTTAAAATAAATTAAAAAAATAATTTTGTGATAGAGAGATTTTATGAAGTTTGTAAATATTTTATTAATGGAGAGATTTTATGATAAATATTATATATCATTAATTTTGATTATTATGGTTTCATGCATTACCAAAAGTTAAAAAATTCTTTACAAAATATCTATATTTTAAAATAAAAATAATAATTATTTAAAAAAATTATATAATTATATATATATTTTTTTGGCTTACAACTGTATATTCATATTCAAATAAATCTATTTTTTTTTTTCCAAACAATTTTATTAATAAAATATTTTTAATTTTTGAAAAAAATTCATTATAATTTTAATAGTATCCCTTAAAATAATTAAAATTTCAATTAAAATTTTTAATTAATAACATACGATAGGTAAAGAATCTTACTATTTTCAAGTGAGGGAGTGTGGAGAAGTCGGGAGGGCGGCCATTGCAGACTGCAAGCACTTCTTCCCGAGCTCGATGCTGCCATTCTGGATGGAGGGCGAGCAACATGGTGGTCCACGTCAGCAGGGTGGAGGTGGTGTCCTGGCCTGCGAAAAAGAAGGTTTTGCATTCGTCCATGAGCTCCTGCGTGGTGAACTTGGTGGACCCCTTTTCACATTCAGCAAGCATCAATCCTAACAAGTCATGGCCGTATGAAGAGCATCTTCCCATGCTCATGGCCTCCCGCCGGGCCTCCACCACTCTCTGCAGAGATTCCTCCACTTCCTTCTTCAATTTCCCTACCTCACGCTTCTTCCTCCATCTACACATCAAAACACAGTCACACCTCAATCTTGTCAATTTGCTGTAAAACAAAACTTTAAGAGAGCTCTGCACAGCCTCGCAAACTAATAGCATAGATTGTCTTCTTCTAAGTACATTTTTGTTTTGGAAAAAGCAGCAAAGTATGACGTGTGAAAGTCGGGAAAACTCTTCAGCAGGTCATCATTTCTCCGTATTTTAGAACCCAAAGCTTATCTGATACTATTGTGTACCTCAAGTACGTAGTGGTGATCAGGTTACTAAATGAAACAACAAACAACACATATGATGAATAGATGAGATATTAGGAGCTTAAATGAATGATATAATTTTAATAATATTAAAAAAAAATAGATTAATTAAATTGGAAAAGTATTGAAATTGTATATATAAAGAAATTATTAAGATATTTTAAAATAATATATGCAGAATAGTTATGTGAAGAAACAATGTTTATAGGGAATAATAATATTCTTTTACAAAATTCAAATTGTCACATAAAAATATATACATGAATTAAAATAAAAAAAAGGTGAAGATGCTTATATTTAAATGTGAAATAAGTAGATAGGTGATATATATATATATATATATATATATATATATAAAAGTGGAAAAGATATGAATTTTTTATAATATAAATAGTAAAAATAAAGAAATATTTTATTCTTAAATATTAAATTTAGAAAGACATTTGAAAATGACACAGATAAATATCGAGAATTGATATTATGTTAGAAAAATGATAAACATAATAGAGGACCTGCTAATCTATATTAATAGAAACATCCTTTTTTAAAAAATAATTACACCTTCAATTTTAACATCTTAAAATGGTTAAGACAATTATAACAATAACAATTTAAAAGTTCTAATTCACATGTTCAATTCAAAGAGTGTCTCATAATAAATGTGACATACAAAACATAATTAAAAAATTATATCATAGTTATAACATTATGATCTCAATAACTATTAAATTTTATGAATACAACTAAAATTATTTAATTTCATTTTCATTTTAATTGAGAAATATGAATATTAATATCCAATAGTAATCATAATAAATTAATATGGTTAAAAAAACAGTTCAAATTAAAATAAAATAAAATATAAAATTTAAGACAATAAGAAAATAAAACATAAAATATAGAAAAATAAAAAATAAATACAAAAAATTATTATCAAAAGAATAAATTAAATTAAATAGTAAATTACAAACAAAAATATTTATTAAATAATAATTATTTAAAAAAATAAAATCACTTAAACATATAAATAAAAGGTTGTAGTTCTAATATTGAAGATATTGGTTGTTTATCTCCATCTATTAAAATACAAATCTTTTTGAATACTTGATATATAGAGTCAAGTAGTTAAGATCAAAATCTTGTCCTAAGTAATTTTGACGACATGGATACTCCTTACTAATGACTGTTTACTCAAAAGAACTCGTCGATTTAAATGTATACTTACTCAACATTATAAATTCACTATCTATTTATTTTTGAAAAAATACTTACAATCTATATAATTCAATGATTTCATATAATACTTTCTACAATATTTTGAAAAAAAAACAATTATATAAAAAAATATCTAAATAACATCATTATAGATCAGTATACAGGAGTGAAAAATTAGTAAGGGAATAAAAAAAATATGAATAAAAAATATATTAAATAAGCTACATGGACAAAGAATATTGGCAAAAGTGAGCAAAGAATATAGACAGGAAGTGGCAATCGCATGAAGCATAAGAACAAAATCCAATGAATTGAGAAATGACAATACCGTGTTATCATGTCAAGTCTGTATGAATGTTCCAGACTAATATATATTAATATACATAAGTGTTAAATAAACTAGAAGAGAATGCCACAAAAATATTAAATGATTTTAATAAAAAGTGAACTCCATATCAGAATTCTTTGTAAATAGAAGAATCCTTTACAAAAATACTTAAACTTCAACCTCCTTGATTGCTGATATATAACTGTAATCTTTTAAGATTCTGTCCACGATTAACTTTATAGGAGCAATCTTTATGTTGATGCTTAACGATGAGATGAGATGCTTCTAAAATAATAATCTAAATTATAGTGTAAAGATGAGATGCTTACAAAATAATAATCTAAATTATATTGTAAAGATGATATGCTTAATGTTGTAAATTATAGGAATGCTGTATACTTTTAAATAAAAGAAAAGAAAATTAAAATTTACCCATTGCCCGGGAACCAAGAGTACCGGCCAGCACGAGAAGAAAGCTTTTGCAGTAGACCCAGCTTTTCAAACACTCTTTTCCCTTCTTCATAACTGCTCCCAAATTCAGTCTTGGCTATAATATCTGCAGCCAGACACATAAAATGCTCCATCACCTCAATCTCAACACCTGCACCTCCATTCCCATCTGCAATTCTTTTCCACTTTTTTATCAAACTATCTGTACTCTCCACCATGTGAACCACATGCCCCTGTAAGTAATAAAAATTAAGCACCATGTGAAAAACATGTGATAATGGTCTTGGAGCAGGAAGCACTTAATGTATTTAAAACGCGGTAAAATAGACTCTATTTGAAACGTGGTGAAATAGATTGTATTGGAAACGTGGTAAAATAGATTATCAATTAAAATGACATCCAAAAAATAATGCATCTAGAAATTTTGAAATAAGCATACATAATCTCAAAACACTAAATTTGATATATATTATGGATCTCACATACAAATTTCCATGAATGTCAATCTGGTTTAAAGACTTAAAATACAAATGAGAATCCATTTGTGTACCTTAAGGTTTTCGTGGTGGAACGCTGGAGCAATAATGTGGCGCTGGTTAACCCAGTCTTGGCCATTAGCCATGAGGAGACCTTTTCCAATAAAGTCTTTAACACCCTTTTGCTGCAACTGCGATTTTCCATATGAGAGTCCATGCTTTGCTGAAAGAAGCTCTTTGATTAGTTCTGGTTCCGAAATCGTCAGCCGGGGTTCGGTGCCCCACCAGAATAATAAGCGTCTACCTGATTAGATTAACAAAAACAGACGGTCACAATGGAAGGAGGAATGAGAATTTAGTATTGGTGGAAGAGAATTAGTGCACACATATTTGAAATATGTTTTCAATCATTTGGGATCATATTCAGTGATTTATTATCATTGATAAAGATGTTAGAAAATGTCTTTAGATACAATTTTGTTTATATTTTTGAATCGTTTCAAATCACATTCATAATCCATCATCATTAATAAAGATGTTAGATATTCATTCCAAGTGCTATAAATCAACTACTTAGTTTTTAAACACATCAACATATTAATCACTTCTTATAACATATAATCAAAAGTATTTTTATCTACCAAAAAGGCCATACAAGGAAATAGCAAACACACAAACAATGTAATACCCTCTCACCTAATCCAACATTTATAACCTGTTTATGAATAGGATTATTTAAAGATAATGTAATACCCTTTCACCCAATCCAACATTTATAGCCTGTTTATGAATGGGATCATTTAAACCCAGGAAGAGAATTATGTTTCTTTCGGAGTTAAAGAAAGAAAATAATATAATTTTAAATTTAATTTTGAGATTAGTTTGTTTACAATGTAAAATTAAGGAAGGTTTTTCTGAAATTATTTACTTAAATTTTTTATTTTCAAACGTTTAAGATCTCATTAGAGAGAAAAATAAAACCCATAAAGGAATCGTGCAGTGAGATCTAAAACATAAAATAATAACAATTTTATACAGATGAATCCAGAAAAACATGATTTAAAGCTTTAATTTTTGAAAACAAACATATCTTCTTAACCTCTTCACAGTTCATAATTTCTTTTTCTTTTCAGAAGTTCATAATTTTGATGCAAGAATTTTCTTATACTATTGTTTTAAAAAACTATATTCAAACTCTCCCTGCCTATATCGGATTAACCTTCTAATCCATAACCAGCAGCTTGATGAGCATCATCAAAAAATTAGATATTTTTAAAAGTTTGTACACCTTTTTTTATCAAATCAGGTGGGAGAGACTCCATGGTTAGGTGCATTTGATCTGCTATTGTATAGGGTGGCTAATCTCCCTAAAAGATCCAATGTTTAATTGCTTAAATTTAATGAGTGTCAATCAGATAGATTAAGTATGGTTCCTATAAATCATAATTATTTTATCAAGTTCTTATAGATCATTATTTATAAAATAAGTTAAATAAAAGATGGGTTCCTCTGAACCTCTACTCATAAAAAGATAAGTTACAGTACATTGCCAATAATTCACCAAAACAAAACAATATCTGGCTTCTGAATTTCAATCCTTCACTAAACTTATGTTTACAGTAAGGCCCATAGAAGCAACGAACTTAAAAATAACAGATAACAAGTGAATAATTAGATAAAATACCATAGACAGTGGACCACTGCACATAGTGTGGCATAAGTCTGTCCACAATGTCGTGAGTGATGGTATTCATGTCATTGGCAGCCTGAAGCTCTCTTAATTTAGTCATATGAGACAGATTTCCAGTCACAAAACGAGGAGTTGGGCCTCTGATGCCTTGCTTTTCCATAATCTTGGTGATGCTCCACGGCTTCCACCAGTACGTGTACATAAACCTGCACAGCAGCCTGGATACTTTCAAAAAAATCATCACCAAAAATAACAGCATCAACGATATTATTCCAATCGTGCAACTGTCAGCAGGATTTTTTATCATCATAGCAGCAGGAACGGCAAGCTCACCGTAACCGGCCATGGAGAGGTATGAATGCAGATGATATAGGAGTGACACCTGCCTAGATTTATAGGCATGAACGAAGACTGATTTTTGTAAAGCCGCACAACAGTCACTTCCATTCCATGGAAGAAGAATAGTTAGATGATTTGATGGGAGGAGAAGTAGCACGAGTTTGAGTTCGTACCCCACTAAAGTTGACCACCGTTGTCACATATTCTTAGATTCAAATACACATTTTGGCAAAGCGTTTCTATTTTTTTAAACAGTGAAAGCCTTGTCGGCAGCCACATTCCATACTAAATAACGGCAGCACTGTGCAGGTATTGAGAAAATGATGTGCAGGGAAGTAACTTAGTGCTGAGCATGGTAGCCCTAAAAAATTTATGGCAAATATCAACAACAACGAGTCGGTAGCACTGTTTTGTATAAATACGGGCGACATTTCCACGTTAGAATAATTAAGAAAGGAGAGCGACGCGTCTTTAGTATTGCATCCAGACCTTTTCCCCTCCTCCTTAGTTGTCCACCCCCACCGTCAATTATAATATTTTTATTGTTTGAAAAAAGAAAATAAAAAAATCTAGTTCTATATTAAACTGAAGATTTTTAGGGTGATCAATTTCGTATTATTAAATTTTTAATATTTTAACTTTGAAAAAAAAGGAATTTGGATCCAAGGTTTGATAAGTTTATATATTTTTTGAAATGATTATTCCAGTGTTTTTGGTGTTTTGAAGTGCGCTGACATTTTCTGCTTTATTTCAGATGTATAGAAGGTTTCATGTAGTTGTATTAGGAAGAGTCAAAGACCTTCTGATATGGTTTAGTTTACCTACATGGATATGTTATGTCATAGACTGGTGTAAAGGTGGAAGAATGTAGTTTTCCCTGGTTCTGCTATGGGTTTTTTTTTGTGACACGGGTTTATGTTTGCTGTATTATTAGCAGTGTTTTGACTGCCTATTCCTCTTTGTAATTGCATTTTTCAATATAAAAAACAAAAAAAATTATTAAATATTTATTTGGCAAATGATTTTTGGGAAAAAAGTTGTGTGTATATTTTTAAATGGATGCATTTTGAATTATTACAAGAATCCTTAAAAATTTATTTTTTTGAAATTTTATATCTAAATATATTTTAATAATTATTTAAATAATACTTATAAATAATTATTATCAAAATGATATTTTATTTCTTATATTATTAATAAGTATAAAGCAAGAGGATCCACTGAACACGATTAATAAATCTTTATTATGTTTGTGTAGTAAAGTGAATTCTCTTACCAATAATATATGACAAATAATATTTGAATAATAATTTATAAAAAACATTTGAATATAATTAAAATACATATAAATATAAAATCCAAAAAATAAATAAATTAATTTCTAAAGATTTAGTCCTTTTTTAAAGATTAGGGTAACTTGTCTTCACTTAACTCTAGATAGTTTTAAGGTGCACCTACCTTATATTTTCAAATGTCTTGTTTATTTTTCTTATATAAGTTGTATCATTTTTGTTGTTGATGTGTGTAACAATCCATGACTACCACTAGATTTAGTGAAGAAAAAAGCTCTAAATTTGGTCATTTTTCTTTGCATGACACATGACACGTGTTTCGTCAATGTTCGTATTAAGTGACACACAAGGCATTGGCATCTACATAAAAATCATGTAACTAGTTAATTGATCATTTTTTCTCTCCCACAAATAATTTTTTAATTAATAAATTAAATATAATTTTTGAACTACAAAAATGATGACATTTCAATTTACAACTGTTAAGCGAGGTCATGTGAGTGCCTAAGTGTGTATCAATAGTGATTGAAATAAATACCTAAAATAACATACCTTCAACTGTGAAGATTAACCATTCAGCTTTAGAGATACTTCATATCACGCCTTGTCCAAATATTTGAACTCTAATTGTACATTATTTTCCTTTCAAAATCCACATAGTTCAACCAAGCTTTTGAGCATGCACAGTCTGAAAACTATCACATCTTCAAATTAAATCCAAAGTTAAGTTGCCATAATTTTAAAAAAAAAACTGTAATATTAACCATTAAAATTAAATTCAATTGAAAGAAACTAGTAGATAATATTTTTATTTAAAATATATTTATTTTCATTTAGCGAACTTCATAATTTATATAAAAATAATGAATTACAGTAAGTGCTAATTATTTTCATAACATACACTTATGTAAAGGGAAAGAGAATGGGAATGGAAAATGATGACAATGGAAACTAGGAGTAAATTGTGATGGTCGCTCTAATATTTGTATGAAAAAATTATGAAGCTAGGGAAGAACTAATTATAGTTAAAATAAAATCTAAAGGTTAATCAAACTTGGACATAATACTACAAGAAAAGTCCTCATTTTATTTGACCAATGACTTAATGTCTTAATAAAAATGATCGATGAATTTCTATGTCATATTTATTCTCAGAATATTCTTCTTCATAAACACTATCATCATATCCCACAAGAATTTCCTTTAAAAATTTAAAAAATTATACATAAATTGAAAAAGAAACATATAATATACCCCCATAAAACTAAAAACAAATGTTTATACACTACCCCAAAAAAAGCACCACAAAAAATGCATACCACATTTATTGTATAATTAAGTGGGAAATTTTGAGAACAAAACCAACATTTAATGTTTAAAAAAATGCTAAAATGATAGAAAATTTATTTTCCTAGATGAGCAACTTGGGTGTTATGATGATTAATTAGTTTTAGTCATAATTAATTGATAGAGGTTGTCATAGTTGTAGTCACAATTAGTTGATAGAGGTAGTCAAAGTCTATTTAATTGATCAAAATGAAATTACATCTTCCATCTAAGATCATTATTACAGACATTTTATACCAACCAATATTACATTAGTTTCGTGAAAGGGGAAGTTAAGGTTGGTGAATTACTTTTCCCTATACCACTAATTCCTAGGATATTCTACATAATAGAAGTTGTTGGCCGTAATAATCATAATTATCTCTTTGGACCAAGGTTGAAGGTGGATGCATATTTGTGATCCCTCCATTCAAACCTTCAATCTAGATCCATTTTTAGTACCAAAGGATTTATATTAAAAAATAACTTATATACAAATGATTAGTTAAATGAATATGAGCTTAAAAAATATAAAAATTCTCTCAATGAAACTAATTATAACTAAATGATGTGATTAGGGGCTAAATTAACTCCAATTTCAAAACTAGTTGAAGGTCAATTACTTGATCAGATCAATGATGGACTTAGAGTGGGCCAATTTAAGCCCTATGAACTTAATTACAACTAAAAGATGTGATTTGGGACTTAATTACCCCTAATTTCATCATTAATTAAACTAATTACTTGATTAGATAAATTACATATGCAGAGTGAAAAATTCAAGCCTCATTAACCTAATTATGACTAAATGATGCAATTTAGGGCTTAATTGGCCCCAATTTCATCATTGATTGAATCAATTAATCTATTGAATCAATGAAATATTTAGAGTGGACCATTTTGAGCCACATGAATGTAATTGTGACTATTTTTTTAAAATTTTGGAACCATTTCCCCCAATTTCATTATTAATTGAACTAATTAATCTTTTAAATCAATGACAAATGTAGAGTAGGCCATGTTGAGCCCTATGCACTTAATTGAAACTAAAATTAATTTAATTTTTGGCTTAGTTGGCCAAAATTTTATCATTGATTAAACCAATTACTAGATTTGATCAATGACAAACATTAAATAGGCTAATTTAAACCTCATGAACCCAATTACAACTAAACTATGCTATTTGGAGCTCAATTCACCCTAATTTCATCAGTGATTGAACTAATAACTCGATTGAATCAATGATAATTGCAAAGTTGGTCATGTTGAGTTTTATGATCCTAATTGCAAGTAAACGATGTGATTTAGGGCTCAATTAGCCCTAATTTTATCATTGATTGAACTAATTACTCAATTGGATAATTAACAAATACAAAATGGGCCAATTTGAGTCCTATGAGCCTAACTATGACAAATAGATGCTATTTTGGGATCAATTGGTGCTAATTTCATCACTAAGTGAACCAATTACTTGATTGGATCAATGATAGATGTAGATTGGTCCAATTTGAGTCCTAAAAACCTAATTGTGACTAAATAATGTGATTGGGGGATCAATTGGTCCTAATTTCATTAATAAATTGAACTAATTACTTAGTTTGATTAATGGTGGACATACAATGGGCCAATTCAAGTCCCATAAACTTAATTGCGACCAAACAATATGATTTGGGCTCAATTAGACCTACGTTTTTTTGCCTAATGAACCAAATACTTAATTAAACACATGATAAATGTAAAGTGGGCTATTTTGAGGCCCATGAACATAATTACAACTAAATGTTTTGATTTTGGGCTCAATTGGCCCAAGTTTCATAATTGATTGAATAATTACTCAATTGGATCAATGATTTATGTAGAATGGGATAATTTGAGGCCTGTGAACCTAATTATGACTAAACAATGAGTTTTGGGGCTCAAAGGTGTCTTTGAGTAGTGACATTAAAGGGTATCCCTAATGGTAATGTTTGGTTTTCATTAAATGCGAATTTATTATCATCACTAAGGGGTGGCATTAGGGTGTCACGAAAAGTGATTTTATTTTCATATTTAAAGTGACTTTAATATTTAAATTAATGTTCTCTTTACTAAAGTCACATATTAAGTCAAATGGAAGTCAATTCAAATGTTGTGCATTGATGATCACTTTAATTGCATTTGGATACTATTATGTACACATGGACCATGTGCTATCCTGATCATCCCATGTACCTTAAAAATATTTTTTTTAAGAAAGAGAAGACTTTAAAAAAATTAGAACCTGAAATGCATGCACAATTGGAGAAATGCACATATTAAATGATTATAGTTACTTCAAATTTATAATTATTATACATTTGAATTTATTATTATTATTATTATGTAGTGCATATACTAAATTTTTTCAATCTATGATAGATGATGATATTTGGTGCAAACCAAATAATTTCAAATTACATTAATTAAATGAATAAGAGATTACATTATTAAATAGCCAAAATTGTAACTATTCATTTCATATTCAAGATAACTTTTCATCCACCTACAAATACTCTCTAGCTTACCTCTACGAGATAAAATATCTTCTAAAATTACTCATAGGATTTAGAATATTATATTGCAATAATATAACGTACCTCCTCAATCTGTAGGGGTTATTGTGAGACCAATCATGCCTCTAAAATTTTCAATTTTTTTTTCTCATACCAACACTTTTTTCAGGGTGTTTATTGGTTTCTATGTTATAGGTCAATGGATAAATATTGCACTTCCATTTTTCACATAATGTCCAATAAGATGAAATTTGGTGTTGATGTGCTTAGTTCAGTCATGGAATATTAGATTATTTTTCATTTGAATTATAGATGTGTTATCAACCATGAGAGGTGTTTACAAAAAAACTTGTTGTTCCTAAAAATCTAAAAGAAACCTTCCAAGCCAAAAACATTCTCTAGTTGCCTTTAAAACTACCATGGATTATGATTATGCTAAATAAATTTCCATCATTTATTATTTCTTTAACGTCTAACTAAAAACTGTTGTTCCCCAATTCATTAGAAAACCTGAAATATATTTTCCATCATCAAAATCACCAACATGGTTAGAATCTGCGTATCTAAATAGTTTGAAGTCCCTTACCCTGAAGTATTTGAGCCAAGAAATATGTGTTCCTTCATGAGATCAAATGACTCTTTTTGATATTACCTAGTGACTTTCTCTAGGTTTTTGCATGAATTGAGAAGGAACACAACAATAAAATAAATATATGGTCTAGTTATTGTCACATAGATCAGAATTTCAATGAGATACTTATAGTTTGTATAGATATTAAAATATGATTATATATAGCATCTCAATGTAGATGATATTTTTAAATTATTTAGCATCTCAATCTTATACACTTGGTAAACTCAAAACCTGGTTGTTCTTCTTAGTTCTACACATGACTTACTTTTGCAAGCCTCACATCTGCTCTATCTTGTACCCCTTGGCCTATATCTTAGTCTGACTAGCCTTATATTGATGACACAAACATTCCATCTTGCCCAAAATGATTAAAATGTGTTTATCTTACACCTCTACATGTTCTAAGCTTGTGTATACTCTCTTTATCCCTAGACACTAATGTCTGAGATAGCCAATAGTGTTGATGTTACTATCCTAGCTTGATGCAAGTGTCTAGTGCCTTAAAGTCATCTAATTTATAAATGCAACATATTATATTGGTCAACCTAAGTGATTTACTATGAGTTATCTCTTGATAAGATTGGTATAAATACAATATCAATGCTCATTCATTCCTCAACTCAAAATTAGACCAGAATATCACTTAAGAAGCACTCAAGTTACCAAAATATTTCCTATTCTACCCTATTTTGATATCAATCAAAGGAACAACCCATATACAGGTCTAAAATAATAAAGGAACAATCATAAGGTAATATTTTCTAATTTACAAGTTAGGTCACTATTATACTTGATTTACACATTGCATGATTCACACACAATCCAACACATAGGGGAGAACTACATCGGTATGAGGCGCTCTTCTAGAGTATTAGATTTATAGGTGACATATTTTAATAGAGGGGTCATTATGGGTTAGCTCAACACTGTTTGCCCACTAATCCATTTTCCCCTAAGGTCACATTGAATATGAAAAGCTAGGGTTTTGTCATTTCACTGGGAGCAACAATATATGACCTAAATCTAAATGCACTAGAGCAAAGGTGAAGCCTAACCCAGAAGCATATAGGTGGTCACATCTTATTTTATCATTTATTATGTACAAGATAATAGCATTGGACTCAGACACTAGCATCAACATAACTATCCCATGATGACATAAGTGTTTAGAGAGTTAAAGGCACCAGATCTAAAATTTGACAATTGATCCATAACTATCTTCTTGTTTACTTTCTGCCTATACCAGATCTAGCATTGTATTAATATCAAAACCAACTAAGTACTCTCTTTTATGTCATTTTTATATCTAGCATAATTTTACTTTTCTTTAATATCCTATCTCATTTTTATAAATTCAACATATGGTACATCTGAGTTTATCACATTAATTAGCCTGTTGTAGATATGATATTCACCCTTGTGACCTATCATTTATATATCCTTAACCCTATCTACCAAAGTAATATTTTTCAATCAAAATTAGGGTTAAACATTTGATAAATCTGAACTTTGAACATCAAACCCTAGGCCAACTAGGGTTTTCTAATTTCTTTTCCTATTGTTGATCCTTGGTTGTCATAAAATATGTGCAACATGGAGTGTTCTCTAGAATTTGTATGCCTCTTCTATATAGTCCTCATTTTGATATTTAAAATATTTTAAAAGGGTAAATAAGATCATATTCCACTTTTAAAACTGAAGGAGGATGATAAATTTCACCCCTATAACTAGGGTCATGGTATCCCCTCTTTAAAGGGTAAGGTGATCACACTGTTATACAAAAATTGGGTAGCCATAACACCCTTCCAACATTCCTTGATGGTACACATATGAATGTTCAATCTGAGATACCTAGGTTTTTTACTTGTGAAGCCCTAAAATATCCATTAATGAATATAAGCAAGTTACTACACGAGTTACAAATGTAACATTAGTATTTAGACTCAAAGATCACTTTATTGTAAAATTAGATTATTGCATTATATAAACCTAAGCATATTATATTATCTAAGGCATCAAAGAGATAATTTACAATTCTACATGAGTCCCTAGTTTCATTACTCTCATGGTTTCTAGAGTGTCACTTTATATCTCTCTCTCCTCCTATAGAGGTTGATGTAAATAAACCTCTATCCAAAGGGTATGCTACATATGCTTATTGTGACTATCACCAAGGCCCCGGGCATGCTATGACAAATGTTTTACCTTAAAACATAAGATCCAAGATCTTATCGATGACCAACATATTATATTTGAGGTTCCTACAAAGGAATTAACTTCACGATAGATCAAATAGTGCACACATCACTTGGACTTAGCAATTACCTTATACATGGGTGGTGTTTATTATTGGCAAAACCATATTAATTCTACACAAACCAAGACCACTTACAATATAACACATTTTTAGCAACTCGGTTTTAACTTACAAGATTTGTAAAATAAGGTCACTTGGAAAGATGACTTGGACAACATGACAATACCAATTTCTTATGGTCGTAAAGTAATTCAAACAAGGGTTTGGGTTATGCCTACCATATTTCCATATGCATTTACACTTGGAATCCTTTGGCTATACCAATTGGAAGCAAAAATTAACCAAAATCAATAAGACATTTCTTTTCCTCATGAATGCAAATAAATACATATTTAAAATGATAGCATTACATCTTCTACTATACATGAAAAATGTGAGGAGGAACATGCTATCTCCCTTTTCAACCTAGCCAATCATGATGTAAACAATGTAATAGATCCAACTTAGGTTGTAAGGTTAAAAATGGTGGGAGATATCTATGACCATTCCTTAAATGGAATTATACAATGATCTTTCCTCATTTTAAAAAATACCAAAAAAATAAAAAACATTTAAAAATCCAAAAACATTTTCAGCACCTACATGTTCTATTAACTCCTTTGCATCTATGTGTTAGTTACATGTTGAGGACTAACATATCATTTACTCCTATACACACATATATATTTATATACAGATACATGATACACTTATGGGTGTTGGGGTTTCCATCTACTCACATCACCAGGACATTAGGGGCATTCATCTTCTATGATATTGATACATTATAGGTTATATGATTCAATGATTAATTGACATTATCATGTTTGAGATTACATATATACTTATGAATGACTATTATCCATGATTATACATTACATAGGGTACTTGATATGATATCTACTTGATTATACATTATCCATGATTATGCATACCTATTATCTAGGACAATCATTTTTTCAAAAATAGAGAAAAAACCCATTTTTTCACCATATCTCTGCCTCTATAATTTTGTTGACTCTCAAAATTTCCTAGAACACTCAAAATTCCATTTTGCACATTTTTTTCCTCGACAATCCGTATCCAAATTCCACTTATATTAGCCAAAAATCTCAATTTTTGATTTTTTGGGGTTTTGCCATACCATTCCTTAAATTTTTTTTTCTTGCTTTGAAACTTTACCATAGTGTCCCTTTACCTTTTATGATCTTCTATCCCTCTTGGAAATTTTTTCTAGTTTGTCCATTATAATTCTAAACTTTCCCTTGCCTTCATCAATCCTACCTAGGTTGTGCCAAAAAACTAGTAAAAGAACATTTAACCCTTTCTGATTGAGCCCAAATTAAAAAAAATTATTACTAATTGTGTCCTAAAACTCATTTTTATATCCATTTATAAAAAAAAAAACATTGGTTATGGTAGCCACCTGTGTAGGCACAAAGATCATGGAAGAAGAAATTACAACATTAAAATCCTAGGTCACTGAGTTAACTGATATGATGCGTGGATTGAATCATAAGAATAGCCTTTTGCTCAACAAATTGCAGAAGGAGTCTTCTTCATAGAATAATTTCTCTTTTCCCCACACATTATGTGGGCCCAAGATGGATTTTCTAAAGTTAAATGGTATAGATCCTATAAGATGGATATATCGAGCCAAGTAATTCTTTAACCTTCATAATAATTATTTTGTTAACAAAATTCTAATTGCTTCCTTCCACTTGGAACAAGAAGCACTCCAATAGTACCATTGGTATCTCAAGATGAGTGATGAACCTGATTGGAAAACCTTTGAATCCTTACTTCTGAGCAAATTTAGTACCTCAACATTCAAGGAATTTATGGTATATCTCACCAAACTTTGCTAGACAAGCACCATTTATGATTATCAGATTGAATTTGAAAAATTGGCTAATCACACTGGAGGGTTATCAGATGAATTTTTCAAGATCTATTTTATTAGTGGCCTCAAAGAGCCAATCTGCTAAGAGGTGAAAACGTTTCATCCTAACAACATGATGGATGCCTTAAGTCTAGCTAAGTTAGTAGAAGATAATCTCTCAGCACAACATCAACCTCCCACTTTCCCACTCGTAAATAACATAGAAAACCAATAGCTAGCCACAACCACACTGGTCAAACACCTTACTGAGGAAAATATGTGGGATCATAAGAAGAAAGGATTATGTTATAATTATGAGTAAAAATGGGTTAAGGTTCATAGGTGTGTCACACAAAATATCTATTTGTTAGATGTGGAATCACCACAAGAGTAGGGCAATGAGCTTGATATATAGGAGTTTGAGGATGCTCAAGCAGAACAAAGCCCCTCAGAGGAATCAATGGCTCAAGAGACTCAACCTGATGTCTCTTTATATGCACTAACATGTGTTACCACCCTTCAAACCATGAAGGTCAATGGGTTATTTAAAAGTATACCTCTCATAATCCTCATTGACTTTGACAATGCTCATAATTTCATTGATCCCCACATTTTGAAGTAGGCAAACTTATTTGTACACCCTTGTTCTAGATTTAAAGTCATGATTGCTGATGGGGGAACATTTCCATGTGAATATAATTGTCATAATGTGTATATCATGATAGGTGATTACACTCTTCACTTTGATATGTTTTCCCTACCCTTAGGAGGATGTGATATGGTCTTTAAGGCATAGTGGCTCTACACATTTGGACCTATTCTATTGGAATTCTTTGAGATTTAGATGTAGTTCATAGATAGTTCCTAGAAACACAACTTAAAAGGGTTATTGCCTAGATATACTCACATCATCAGTCCCATTGCAGTGAAAATATTTTGAATAAAGGCTTACATGGGGTCAATGCCTAGCTACACTCTATCCAACTCTAGCTCCCTATTACTACTAACTACCTTGCTGATTTACAAGTCATCCTCGACAAACATGAAACCATTTTTTCTATAGAGTTAGTGGGTTTTCCCCTTTTATGCCTTAAATATTATCACATTCCTCTCCTTCCAAGAATAATCCCACCCAACATTGGCCATACCAACATCCCCATCTACAAAAGATTGAGATTGAGCAGTTCGTATGGGAACTCCTCGAGTTTGAATTTATTCACCATTGTGTTAGTCCATACTCCTCCTAAGTGCTTCTTTTCCATAAAAGGGATAGGTTTTGGTGCCTTTTAATTGACTTACATGACCTTAACCACCTCACTATCAAAGATAAATTCCCAATTTTGGTCATTGATGATCTTCTTGATGAGCTCTATGGGGCAAAATTTCTCTCCAAATTGGATCTTTGTTTAGGATATCATCATATCCACATGCATGAGGATGACATTATAAAGACAAATTTTCACATTCATGATGGTCACTATGAAATATTAGTCATGTCATTTGAAATTGCAAATTCTCCTTCAACATTTTAGGCACTAACAAATAAAAGCTTTCAGCCTTTCCTCTATCAATTTGCTTTGGTTTTATTTGATGATATTTTGATCTACAACCACACATCAGTAGAACATATATAGAATATTGATAGGGAATTATAACTTATAACAAAAAATCAATTATGTGCCAAGAATTCTAAGTGTTCCTTCAGTCAAGAGGAAGTTGAATATCTAGGGCATATTGTTTCAACTAATGGGGTTCACGTGGATCCATAAATAATTAATGCCATGCAACATTGGCCTTAGATAACAACCTTAAAGAGCCTTCATGGATTCTTAGGCTTTACAGGATACTGCCACAAGTTCATCAAGGATTATGGAAAGGTCATGGCTCCCTTTATTTCCTTATTGAATAAGGTTATATTCACATGGGATGCATAGCTAACCAAGCATTCATGTCACTCAAATAGGCTATGTGTAGCACACCAATTTTTTCCATGCCACACTTCATCAAAACTTTCACCATTGAAAGTGATGCCTATGACAATAGCCTAGGTGTTGTTATTCTCCAAGAGGCTCATCCCATTTATTTCAATAGTAAATCCCTTTCTGGATGAAATTTGGCTTTGTCTACATACAAAAAGAAAATGATGGCAATTCTACATGTAGTTAAAAATGGAAACCATACTTGAGAATCCTTTTTTCATCAAAGTTGATCACCAGAATTTGAAATACTTATTGAAATAATGGGTATCATCACTGACATAATAAAAGTGGGTCAACAAACTCATGGGATATGATTATGAGATCACTTACAATAAGGGTAATGATATTTGATTTCTACCATCTCCATGCCCATTCTAAACTAGCTAGAATATATACACCAAGGGTATGTAAATTATCCCTCCTTACACCACCTCATTCAACAATTGACCACTAACCCCTCTATAGTACCACTTTATTCATGGGTTGGTGCTTCTCTACATTACAAGGTTTGTTTGGTGCTTCCCAATAACACAAACATTCATTAGGCCATATTCTATGAAATCCATGCTTCTCCCTTAGCAGGGCACTAAGGATTTATCAAAAGATATGAGTGGGAATGTTAAAACTTATTTTAGAAAGGGATGAAAGGGGAAATTAAATAGATGGTAGCTGAATGTGATACCTGCCAAAATAACAAAGGTGAAACAATATTGATTCCATGTTTTCTATAGCCCTTTCTCATTCCTACTAGCATTTGGACTGATATTTATATGGATTTCATTGAGGGATTTCCTAAATTTAGAGGGGAAATAGTGATCTTGGTTTTGGTAGACTACCTCTCCAAATTTAGTAATTTTTGTGCCCTCATCCATCCTTATACAACCTCCATGATCACACAAGTTTTCTTAGATCAAATATTCCATCTTCATGGAATCCCTTCTTAAATTGTATCCAATCATGATGCAAATTTCATTAGTAATTTTTGGATGGAGATATTCCAATACAAAAGCACATAACTAAATATGGCTCTGATTATCACCCCCAAATAGATGGTCAGACATAAATTGTCAATAAATGCTTGGAAAGATCCATTTGTTAATTTGCTTCAAAATAATAACAATAGTGGGCAAAGTGACTCCCCCTCATAGAATGGTGGTACAATACCTCCTATCAAACTTCCACTAAAATGATTCCATATGAAGTAGTTTATAGTTAATCACCCCAATACTTCTCCCATATACCCCAATAGTTCCCTAATTTATGCAGTCAACACTACTCTCCAACATTAGGATCAGATTCTCAGCACCCTATAGGGAAATCTCCATTTGACATAGAACTAAATAAAGTAACAAGCTGATCAACACCACTCTAAGTTCACCTTTCAACCTGATGATATGGTTTTTATTCATCTTCAACCATACAACCAATCATCCTTGAAATTAAAATGGTGTCATAAGCTTGCCCCAAAGTTTAATGGGACATATAAGGTTCTTTAAGAGATTGGGTATGTTGCTTACAAGTTGGAGCTTCCACCATCCTCTCGAGTTCACCTAGTTTTTCATGTCTCCTATTCAAAGAGAGTTCTTGGAACCACCATCAAAATGCAAAAAATTTTACCAAAACTTGATAATGAGGGCTTCATCCTTATTGAACTAGAAGTAGTCCTAGATATGCACACCTACCAACTTCACTCTCACTCAATCACAAAATTATTAATCCAATGGCATGACATGCAACCTGAAGATGCCACATGGGAACCATTATTCCAAATTTAGCAATAATTCCCACATCTAAAGCTTTGAGGACAAAGCTTTATCTAAGGGGGAGGGGATGTTAGGAACCCATGTCCTACCCTTCTCTTTTCATTATTAGTGTATTAATTTATATGGATGCATATGATTTTTAAGTCATCCCTTTAACATATTTAAATTATATGACATACATGGAAAGTAGTAGTTGTTAGAATAGATGTAGTATTTAAATGTTGAGGACCAATGAAGGCATCCATGAATATTATTGTATTATGCTTTCTCAAAGGAGGTTACCCCCTTGAAGTGGCCTATGATCTAAAGGTTATTTTGAGTTATTTTCCAAAGTTTTATTTCATTGTTAATTTATTTTAAATAGTTCATAAATATATGTAGAAGAATCCTCACATATGCTTTATTCATCTTTCTTCTGCTATAAATTTTAAAAAATTCAAAAACATTATAAAAAATTGCTTTATCATTGGTTACATATCTATATATGCTATAAGTTTTCATATCCATGCTTTGCACAGAATTATCATGGTATTTATTTGAGTGGGTGCTATGTAGATATACATGTTACATACGACTAAGGATCATTCATATGTCATGTGATTACATGGTCAACACCCTAGGGGGCATGATTACATTGGTGACATGTTTATGCTAGAGGCATCTTCATACAACAAATTATCATGGTGATATTTTTGATTTATATTCCTTTATCATATTAAGCTAATTTAAATAGATCATACATATCTTACTATTACCAATTATGATGTTCTATACGGATGTCTACTTGTAATTATTACATTGAGTGTTATGTGTGAGTCCTTACTTGTGTATGTATGTATATACTTGTGTATCCTTGTCTACAGATAATCCTCCTATTGTGTTGTGTTTTCTTGTGATTCTTGTCCTTACGTGTTGGATTACTAACTTCTGTGGGGTTAATAATTTGTGTGGTTCTAAACTATGTGTCATTGATTGTGATATCCCTTACTTGTTACATGATTTATATCATGCATGAATATTAATATTTATATCATGCTTGGTTTCAGGAACTAAAAATTTGTTTGATTGTGATGTGGTGGCAAGCTAGGTCAATTAGAATGAAGAAGGCATCATTTCTACATTTATGCCCATTAGGTCATAAAAGTATAGGTACAAACATGTATGAAATCTAGTGGTGCACATGCATAGAATAATTCAAAATTTTAAAGTATGTCCATGATAGGAATGATATTGCAAGACACGACTGTTGTAATGAAATTACTTCAATAATTAAGTATAATATCAGAATTATATCCAAATATGACTGAAATATATCCAAATATATGATAATAGATAAGCCACTTCGAGGGGACAACCTCCACAAGCTTCAATAAGAGCAAAATTCACAATATGATGATAAATGATTGCCCACTACCTCCTATATATAGTCTATCTAGGCCATGGTTACTCCATAGGCCGACCTACTAATCAAAAGAAAGCATAGATAAATGTAATATAACATCAAAGAGCGATAAGTAAGCCACAAGTTGGCTAATACTATCCTCATACATGTGATAGGTTAGGGGCATATCATGCCCTTCCCCTTCAAACCAATGTTGTCCTCAACGTTGAACAACTCTGGATGTTGTTGCAAAAAATATTCACCTTCCCAAGTTGCATCTTCATTGCTTTGGTTTTTCCACTTGATCAAATATTCCCTAATCTCTCTGGTTCTCAACCTCTTAGTACGTGTTTGGAGGATCTTCTCGGGTTCCAAAATGATTCATCCTTCTTCATCTAGTTCTAAGAGCTCTGTCTGGGTGAAAAATTTCTATCCAATGACCTTCTTCAAACAAGAAACATGAAATACTGGGTGTATGTGAGATGAATGAGGTAACTCAAACTTGTAAGCCACACTTCCAATTTTTTGTAGAACCTGATAAGGGCCATAATACTTAGGAGCAAGTTTGTTGTCCTTTTTCTATTGCTTTAAGGACATCTGCTTATAAGGCTGCAAACAAACAAATACCCAGTCACCCACCTCAAAATTTCACTCACTACGGTGTTGATCTGCTTGTTGCTTCATCCTATTTTGTGCCAAGGCCAAATTCTCTCTCAAACTAGCCAAAACCTCTTGTTGATGTTGAATGTGCTCTTCCACATCTCAAACCTTGGTGTGCACCTTTAATGAAGAAGTGATGGAAGGTGGATGGTAACCATATAGTGCTAGAAATGGAGACATTTTAGAAGAGGTATGGAAAGATGTGTTATACCACCATTCTGCAAGTGGTAGCCATTTAACCCAATGTTCTTGTTTATCTGATAGAAGACAACAAAAATACCCCTCTAAACATTTGTTAACCAATTTAGTTTGTCCATCAGATTGGGGGTGGTAAGATGAGCTATGAGCTAGCTGAGTACCCAAACAAGAAAATAGTTCAGTCTAGAAATTACTAGTGAAAATAAGATCAGGATCACTTATAATTATTTTAGGGGTTCCATGTATTTTGAGAACTGCTTCCATAAAAATAGCCACTACTGTACTTGCTGAAAATGGGTTTGAGAGAGCACAAAAATGGGCATATTTTGTAAGCCTATCCACAATGACCAAAATAACATTCTTACCTTCAGAACAAGGCAACCCAGTGATGAAATCCATGGAAACCTCTTCCCACCTTTGACTAGGAATTGCTAACGGTTGTAACAAACCTGGGGTCTTAACTGTTTCACCTTTATTCTATTGGCATATCAAGCATTCTTCCACAAACTTTTGTACATCTCCCTTGAGTCCTTCCCAAAATAATTCTTTCTTAATTCTATGATAAGTTTTCAAGAACCCTAAGTGTCCCCCAATTAGAGATGCATGCAACTCTGCAAGAATCTTATGCTTAAGCTCTAAATTTTTGCACAAGTATAACCTACCCTTATACCATAGGACATTACCTTTCCATTCAAATTTGTCAGAGGATAAATTACCTTGCTAGAGATTCTAAATCAGAACTAGTGTATCCTTTTCTTGCTCCCATTCTAACCTAGCTTCATCCACCCAATCTGATTGCAACATGGACATTGCATAAAGTAATGCTTTTGTGGATGCATCCCGTCTAGATAGTACATCTGCTACTACATTATCTTTACCCTTCTTGTAGATGATTTCAAAATCATAACCCAACATTTTGGTTACCCATTTTTATTGTTCTTCAGATGATAATCTTTGCTCCAAAAAGTATTTGAGACTATCATGATCTATTTTCACCTTAAAGTGTCTACCCATCAGATAAGGCCTCCATTGTTTAACTACATGAAGAATAGCCCTCATTTCTTTCTCATAGAAAAGTTTTTGTAGATTCTTACCTTTGAATTGATGAATTTCAAATGCATGGGTCTTCCTTCCTTCATTAGTACTGCCCCCAATCCAGACCCAGAAGCATCACATTCAATAGTGAATGTCTGTGAGAAGTCTGGAGTAGCCAAAACTGGAGTGGTGCACAGAGTTACTTTTAGTTTCTCAAATGCTTTGGTGGCATCATCATTCCAATGGAAAACATCCTTCTTTATCAATGAAGTAGTGGAGTTGCTATGCTTCCATAACCTTTCACAAATCTTCTATAGTAACTTGTTAGTCCAAGGAACCCTCGAAGGTTTTTGAGAGTTTTTGGCATGGGCCATTCCATTATCACTTTGATCTTCTGGGGATCAACTTTGGCACCTTCATGGGAAACAATGTGACCGAGGTACTCTACCTGCTGTACTCTAAAAGCACATTTAGATGGCTTCACGTAAATTTGGTGCTTCTCCAAAACTATCAACACCTGTTTCACATGTTGCAGATGTGCTTCCCATGTCTGACTATAAATCAATATGTCATCAAATAAAACTAGCACAAAATTCCTTAAAAAAGGCCTAATAATAGTGTTCATCAAGCTCTGAAAAATAGATGGTGCATTTGTAAGACCAAAGGGCATTACCAAAAACTCATAATGGCCCTTATGTGTTCAAAAAGCAATTTTATGAACATCTTCATCCTTGATTCTAATTTGATGGTACCCTGAGTGAAGATCCAATTTTGTGACATAATTAGCACCATGCAACTCATCAAGTAAATCATCAATTACTAGAATAGGAAACTTATCTTTGATGGTGTACTTGTTGAGTTCCCTATAATCTGGGCACATCCTCCATGTGTCATCCTTCTTTTGCACCATGACCACTGGTGATGAATATGCACTTTGGCTATGCTTGATGATCCCTGTCTCCAGCATCTCATGGACCATCTTTTCAATTTCACTCTTTTGTGCATATAGATATCTATATGGTCTGATATTTGGTGGTTGACTACCTAGAATTAGTTGAATGGCATGATCATGTTCTCTTTTTGGTGGTAGTCCTTTTGGCATGGTCCCAAAAATAGATGAGTGGTCCTCAAGAATTATTTGTAGATCAGGATGTGTAGATACCTGTGTGGGTTGAACTTCTATGGAGCATAATCGTGCAATAATTCCCTCTACCCCCTTTTTTAGCATCTTGGTCATCTGATGTGAACTAATCAATTGTGGAGATTTTGCATGTAATCCATGTAGTTCAATTTTTTTACCTTCAGAATGAAAGCGCATGAATAGTTCTTGGAAGTTCATCTCAATGGTACCTAAAGTTGTGAGCCATTGGACTCCCAAAACAATGTTTGTGTTACCCATGGGAATAGCAAACATAAGAGAGTCAAGATTGTACCCACCCATAGTAAGCTTAATACTATGGCATTTTCTTGAACAATTAATTATGCCACCATCTGCAATCATGACCTAAAATTTTGGTGCTAGGTAGATGAAACAGTTCAATCGAGTGGCCAACTTGTGGTTTATAAAGTTATGTGTGCTCCTTGAATCAATCAACACTGTCACCTTCTATTTCTTGAGGAAACCCACCACCTTAAGAGTTTGTGGAGTGCTAATACCTACAAGTGCATGATAAGAGATTTTAGGTTGGGAATCTTTAGGTACCTCCTCTATATCTTCCTCATCATCATTGGATGCATCATCTGCTTCTTCATTTGTGTTTGGTCCCTCAATGTAGAATAACTTCTTCTCAGCACATCTATGTCCTTTACTCCACTTGCTATCACAACCAAAACATAATCCTTTTGCATGCTTCTCTTTAATTTGTTGAGGGGTCAATCTAGTAGGTGGAGGAAATGTTGGTGATGATATGCTACGATCTTTGAAGTGAGTGAATGGCTGGTTCTTGTTGGCTATGAATTTTTCCTCATCTCTACGTGCCATGATAATAGATTCAAAAATATTAAGTGGATTAAACATGCGTACCTCATGTTGAATGTGGTCCTTGAGTCCACCCAAAAATAGGTCATTCAAGTTTGCTTCAAAAATTGTCTCCACATGTAAGGACATGTTCTGAAAATGATGAATATAATCCTTGACATAGCTAGTTTGTCACAATTTTTCCAGTTGGCTAAAGTAATTCTCTGTCACACTATTGCCATAGTGTAATTGTAGCTCCTTTGTAAGAACTGACCAGGTGACATTGAGAGTCATCTTTTTCTTTTGAGCACACAACCATCGATACCAAATGAATTGATCAGGTTAAAGATACAAGGATGCCATGGTAACCTTCTATCCACCTGGAATCTGATGTAGGTCAAAAAAACTCTCCATTTGGTTGATCTAATTGAGTGGATCTTTTCCATCAAATTTGCGCATATCCACCTTTGGTAATAGGTTCCTCTGTGGCCATGGAGTTAGATTTGAATTAGATTGGTTAGGAGAACCACCCTGGTGGGTTTGTAAAATAGAGTTAGCTTGATGATTTGACTGATTAATGTTCAAAGCTATCATGATATCTCCCAAACTATCTTATATGGATTGCATATTAGATTGTATGTCTTGCACCTCACTCTGAATGCCTTGCACACTATAGTCAAGCTGGCTCACTTTGTGATCTATGTCAGAAAACCCTAGTACAAAGGGTCTTGTACATCCCCCTTCTGACTCCATCTCTTCCTTGTTATGATTTTTACCTAGAGTTTTAGCACCCTTTCCTTGACCTAGAGTTTGTGGGCCTGCCATAAAAGGGTTTTACTATGTCGACCCTTATTGGCACTTTTGACCCACCTTTGACCAAGCAATTTTGGAATTATGTCAGCCTCAAATAAAAATATATAAAGAACATACCATAGCCAAATTTTTATAATATTTCCAAAAATGTAAATAACTCAGAAAAATTCTTTGAATTACGCACTATAGAGAAATTTTATGAAAAAACATAAAATAGAGATAACTTTTGTAAAATAGATCCAAATGAGCTAAAATTTTAATGGAAGATTAATTTTATTATTTATCACCTCCAATAAAATTTTTTTAGAGAAATTCACAACCATTTTTTATATATCACAAAATTTAAAAATTTAGTGTTTCACCCACAAGATTTCCCAAATCGCAGCTTTGATACCACTTGTAATGAAATTACTTCAATAATTAAGTATAATATCAGAATTATATTCAAATGACTGAAATATATCTGAATATATGATAATAGATAAGCCACTTCGAGGGGGCAACCTCCACAAGCTTCAATAAGAACAGAATTCACAATATGATGATAAATGATTGCCCACTACCTCCTATATATAGTCTATGTAAGCCATGGTTACTCCATAGGCCGACCTACTAATCAAAATAAAGCATAGATAAATATAATATAACATCAAAGAGGGATAAGTAAGCCACAAGTCAGATAATATTATCCTCATACATGTGATAGGTTAAGGGCGTAACAACTGTCATTAAAAATAGGTTATTGATGATCCTACATAGGGCACAAATGGTGCAAGCATCAATATCATTCATGTATAATCATAATCTTAAATTGAGCACACAATTAGCTACAGACCTAAACAATCCAAATCTACATTTATATTTTTATAAAACATCAATGTGTGATCATTACATCATATTTTTCCTCTTTTCAAGTTCAATTATCAATTTAGCATTTTCATTTTGTATGTTTACTATTTTTAGCCACTAGGGTAGATGTGAAAGTAATATTTTGTATTATTAAATGGTAGATCTTCATAGTGTTTTAGTTTTGCCTTGTTTCATTAATAGACACTTAAAATATAACATAGTTCATCTCAAACTTCAAGATATTGTTTTTAGTCTTAGATTTCTAAAAAAATCCTCAAATGTATCTATTTTTATCATTTTTTATCTTTTTCTATTCTGGTACATTGTCATTGATTATTTATTGTTTCATGGTACTTACACTTACTATTTATGGGCATAATTCATATCTAATTACTATTAGTCACTTTAATATTATAGATCTAAATTGTGCCTTCATTTTATATTATTGTGTATGGAATATTTATCTCTAACCCAAAAATAGTTAAAACATTTTGGTGAACTTAATCCCAATGATCACCCAAGATAGATTTTATAAATCTCTCCTTATAGGGTATTATTTTCCCATTTTTTAAATGTTTTGAAAATGGTTTCATAAAAATCCTCTCTTTTTTTTATGATTTTATCATTAGGCTTCCCTTGGTTCAGAACATGTCAGCTTTGCTTAGCATTTATATACTTTCCCTTGATAGTTATGTTTATTCTCTTCTCTCATAGGTAGATCAGATTTATATGTTATTTTAATTTTTGAAATGGCATGGGAGGTATATAATTTTTACATGTTCTTAGGCTTGATGATATGGTTGTTATACAAATCCTAAAAAATGTTGCCATGTTTTTTCTTTACATTTCTCATAGAATACTAGCTTATGGATTGAATAAATGATAGGGTTGTGTGTCATAATGATGCTTTATGTGATGATACCCTTTTAATTGATATATTTTCTTTCTCTCCTCTTAGTCATATCCCTTGTATTTTTTCCTATAGGTGCTTCACTATGAGTTAAATGTCATAATAATCTAAAGGGGTAGACCACAAAATGTCACTATCCTTCCTCCTTCCTCTCAAATGCAAGGTGGAAATTGTTAAAACTCCCAACCTCAAGCCTCTAATATCCCATTTTATCCTTCTAGGATTCATATCCAAACACCTAAAAAATATGATCTTGTGGAGCAACGTAATAGTATACACATTAGTATTTTTATCTTAAAATTACTTAGAAGGTCAATTATTTTAAAACACATATTACGTGAGGCCTTGAGTGATAATTTTATAATAAATATTGAACCAATTTATTTTTATTTTATTTATAAAACTTTACAAGATAGTGAAAATCTCATCTCCTTTGCATTAGAAGACTTACCCTATAAGGGATCATTTACCAAAACATTCCCTTGTACATTGAAGTTATTATCAATCATGAGGAAATAAAAATATACTCATAGATAATGGTTCAATATATAATATATGTAGTGATGCCTTCCTTAATGCACTTTGAATTGATTATAAGTCTCTTACACCTTCAAATATTTTCATAAAAGGGTTGTAAAAGGAGCTGTAAAGAGATGTAGGAACAATTACATTGAACATAATTATTGGGCTAAAACTTTAGCTATGCCTTGTCAAGTGATATTTAATGAAGTTAGCTAAAATATTTTAATTGGTAGACCATGGATCCATGATATGAAATACATTACATCTATATTAAACCAATACTAAATTTTTTTTCATGAGGGTTACATATATACTTTCCTCACATGCTTTGTTTGTTTATAGTTTTGAAATGTTTCATAACCCACATAAATGATTAATCCACACCTTAATGTACTTCAAACAAAGATTATACAACCTAAAAAATCTATTTCCATGGAAATAACACATACATATGTTGTTGGGGAGAGTAGTAAGGCTAACAAGTATAGTCACACTAAGGATGATAATAAATAGGAAGATGACTAAAACATGATATCATAGATGAACATTTATTAAAACTTAATTTTACACCATGTAGTATTAGAGAATATAGAGATGGCATGCATAGATTTAATATTGGCCAAATATATTGTACTACATATTATTATGGACGAACTTTCCCATCTTCCATGTTTAACTAGGATACTATCTCCCAAGGATAAAGGTGAATAAATTAAGACTGACACTTGTTGAAATACTCATAACAACACATTGGTATAGTGCACACTAATTTAGAATAATATGGAAAATGATACATGTGTAGATAGAATGGGATAAACACGCAAAAGATTATCCTACTAACTGAATAAGGTATTTAAGAGCTAGCAATTCCAATTTCATATCAATTCAAATTAGGTCTTGGATTAATACTAAGGATACTAAATATGAAGATACACCCTTTAAATTAGATCACAAGACTCTTAACACTTATTATTATGATTTCACTTCAATGTATAAACCTTTGCATGGTCAATTTTATATTTCTAGTACATCTCATTAATATAAAGTTTCCATTATCATTATTTTAATTTTCTAAGTCTAAAAATAATAAAATGAAAAATTCCAACCTCAAACATCATGTGCCTAAAAATAATTTATCTTAATTATTCGGTCAATAACATCGAACAATCATTGATAAAACAATTTATCAATACCCCTAGGAAATCTAACAATCAACTTTCATACAAGCTAAAATGGGTAAAAAATAATAAAGTGCATCAATTTAAAAACCAAACACATATGCTAATAAAACAACAATCATTACATAATTTGGTTCCATGGAAAATATAGCTCACTCATCCACATCCTTACATAGGAGACACCAATGTTGTTAATGATGGCTCACTTGATTCACTTAAAAAGGACAAGACATGTGATTTCAATAAATTCTTTGTGATTTTAGGGGACTTATGATATAGGCATATGATAATTAATTCATATTATTATCCAAGGACATAGTGGTGGATTTTTATTTTCTATTTCACTTGGACCTAAATTTTAATTTTTTGATTGATCACTTTTTTTGACAATGAATTTTCACTACTTCTTACCACTTGGGTTTGATTGTTTCTTTCTATTTTTTTACTTTCGTGAGTTTTTATTGGTTGACATTTTAATTTTCTTATTCATCACCTTGAATGTGCACACTTGATCTTGATTGTATTTATATTTCTTGGTCATTATATTTTCTCGAAACATTTGCCTACCACGATCCAGATGCTATAAATATTTCCCTATATTTCCATTATACACATCACACATATATAAACACTCACATGGGATTATATATTATATAATTGAATCAAATATAATTTCACTCACATTATCCATATATTTACCATATATGGTATGATTCTTTTATGAAATCATAAAATGTAAAAAAATTGAAAAACACAAAAAAATAAAAAATATATTTTTTTATCAATTATACAATGAAATATTGATTAATATAATGATTATCTAATTATTTTAAAGGTTTACATATACATGTTACATAAATACTTCTCATTCTATTATTTGAGTGAGTGAGATTCAATATATATAGGTTATGTTTGATTGTGTAATTACAAATGTTATGCGACTACATTTAGGCACATACCTTGGGACATTATCATGTTGGTAGTATACCTTATATTAGGGGCATATATTTTCAATGGGTTTATGGTAATATCATTTATATTTCATTTTTATCATATACAACATCTTAGATTGATTATAAATATCTCTCTTATCTAGAAATTGAGTATTATGTTCATGGATATATACATTGTGTTCCTACATATGATCTTTACATAGTTACATTGATTGTTTTTTTGTGTAAGATATATTTTCTTGATTTACTGCATGCATGTGAATATACTTGTGTGATTTTTTGAATGTTTACTATGAATGTATTATCTAGTGTTTTCCATACATGATCCTTTAATCATCATGTCATGTCATGTCCCTATAATTACGTGTTTGTTCAATGTTTAAATTTATTCTTTGTGAAGTTACATGATTGTGTATGATTATCTGTCCATTATATATGATCTATATTATGCTCAATGCCATATCATACATACTATTATAATCACATGTGTGGTATATTTCTATATCTAGCTCACCTAGGGGAAAATTATTATAATAGGGTATATAATTTTACCATATCCTTAGTTATCTCATTGCATATATATATTACCATTTTGGAAACACATTAGCCTCCTACATCACTAGATGCTACATAGATTTATCATTCCTAGACCTTTCTGCATATATATTTCCACTAGGGGCATTTTCATACCCACATATCTAATGATGTTGAATGATTGCATATTTATCTACCTTGCCATATAGGGAATCATACCTACATGTTTTTGAATTGTTACCCTTGTTATATTTCTATTAGGGGCATCGTACCTTTTACTATCCCCTAATGCTTATTATCCATATCTTACACATATGGAGCTTACTACACCCTTTTTCCTATTAACCTTACCTTGATTATATATCATGACATCACATTATCCTACTTACACCTTATAACATGATTATTATCACATATTATACATCCATTTCCATATATCACCAATAGGTAAATATTATTACATTGGGGCATACATTTGTTCCTAGTTATAAAAAAATATGGAGGAATATTATTTTCCATTGACTATCCCATCCTAATATGAGGTTTCACCTGCCTATCAAGCTATACATGATGATATCTACTCTAAATTCTTTCAAATGGACATATTACCTGTCATCCTACTACTTATAGTGGGGAATATTATTTTACCTCTCTCTAACATCCTCATTATCCCATGAATCATATCTTACTATCATGATTTACATGATAATACATATTTATAGCTATATACATATGTTTACAAAGTGATTTAAAATATCTTAACAACTTCACATATATTACATGACAACACATGATAACGATGGCTCTTTATTTTTAGATGAATGATTTGTAGGAGTAAGTACTAATCTCTCATCTCAAAATGGGGGAATATATCTAGATGATAGTTTAGTTAATCCAAATAGTAGGATAGACCAAAAAGCACTAGGATAAATGGAGAATCATTAGATATAAGAATATTTATTTTTAATAAGCTAGGATATACCCAAGAGTGGAAACATGGTTCATATATGATTAGATGCATTCTTGCACCCATTTTTTTTAGTTTTAATTTATATATTTACACTAATTTACTATGAGATTGATTACTTATTATCATTCTCATTTGTTTGTAGGTGAAATAAATTTGAGAACATAAAAATGTGGGTGTATCCCCAAATCATAAATTCAAATCCCCTCCTCCCCTCCCTTAGGTAAGTGTAGTTACATGTTTTCATTTTTGTTAATTTTATGCATGCATGAATTCGTACACACAAACATACTTATGTGGGCATTATGTAGACACCTAACTTTGGTGTAATACCCTTTTCCATCAAGTATTTTTAAATTTTTATCACACTTGGTTCATGTGCACACATTTATCTATTTTAGGTACACCTTCCCCTTATGTTGGGCCCTATATTATCGTCCCTTAACTTAGGTTTTCTTTGTAACTTGAAATTATATTCATTTTTAGCCAATGCTATTATATCCATTAAATCCAAAATGTTTAAAAACCTACATATTGACTATTCATTTATCTTTTTATTTGGTCTTTTCCTATGTGTTAGTTTGTCCAAATGACCATCCCCTTAACTTTTGGGTCCTTTGTACCTTCATTGTCATGTTTTACTATCTTTTATGGATAATATATGTTTATGTGTGTCCTTGAGGAGCCTATATACAAAGGTACCCTTAGTTATTTGATTATCAATTCCTATCCTCCAATATCTTATAAGTTGAGTCTCTCATGCACATTTTATCAAGTATTAGCAATAGGTCTTCACATCTTATAAATAAATATACACATTGATTTAATTCTACTCTAATCCATATTGTGCCAAGGTCCTATATCAGAATAAAGTTATAGTAAGAAAATGTAGTTGTATTTGATTATATAACTCAAGTTGGGATTAAACTCACAAATAATTAGAACTACATTAGATTTTTATTCTAAACGTGGGAGATATGTAGTTACAACTCCTCAAGAGGTTTCCAAATCTAGGTAACATGCACACACTTTTTTTTATGACATTGTTAATGATTGTGTAATAATAAAAGGAGAATAAAAAAATATTATGCCCAAAAATTTTACAAAATTAAGTTACATCCATGTTTATCATTAGTTTTTGAAGCATTCCCTAGAAATTTTAAAACCTGAAATTGAGTGGAGGACACAATTGATGCTAGGGACATAGTCGGTAGGAGAAATGGGTTAGAACCAAAACTTGGCTAATTCTATCTCTTTTACAGGACACAATTAGATTTGTAGGGTTTCATATTAGATAATTTTCAAATACTATGTTTGTCTCAAATTTATATAAAAATGCTTAGGTTTGTCTATTTATATAACTTTCACTCTCTCTTTCTATTTTGGTACATTATGATTGCTTATTTTTTTTTCATGGTACTTTCAGCTACTTTTTTTATTAGTTCAAACCTGATTACTATTGGTGATTATATTATTATAAACATACATTGTGCCTTAATTTAACTTATTATGAATGAAATATTTATCCCCTAAAACATAAATAGTTAAAACATGTTCAAATAATTAGGGAACATGTTACAATACATTGATGTACAAATAAAGGAATATGATAAAAAGAGAAAGGAACTAAATGTTATTATGGTAAAAAAGAGGGAAATAACATGGATGAAAAATAATATGGTAGAGTGGAATGTCTATAAGTCATAAGTTAAGATGTATCATGTGGGGTTGGATTTTTTTTAGAGATTTGTATAAGGAAGAGTTGAATTAAGAACACAACATGCACAAGGAAACCACACAGTTGAAGAAAGAAGTAGTATTTTTTTTGAAATCCTACATGGAGAAGGGAGAAGACATCACTAAGATAACCATGATATAGGGTAATATGTAACAAGTGAAGAGAAATAGTACCGAGGTAATGGTAACTTGAGATGATTTGAACATAATGTTAAGGAAGTAATTCCTTAGAGATCTTCCAAGTGAAGCCTTGAAGGAGTCACAAAAACATTATCTAAGGATAAAAAAAGAAAATATGGGGGAATTTTGACCCTTAATTTTGTATGCATTATTCAATATAATAATGTCTAAGTATGAGGATGTGTATGTGAGACACACCTAATGTTATTTATAAAACATGCAATGCATGAATAAGGATGATGCGTATAAATAATAAAATGTGTGTTAGATATGAACTAAATTAAAATACTCAAAAGAAACACACTTTTAAAGAGATAATTACAAGCTCAAAATAAATAAAAAATGAATCAATAAGAAATAAAATTCCAATAGGTAACAAACACTAATATAATGATTATGCAGGTGGGTCAAGATCAAGCCTAGATGAGAGGATATTTAATGGGATATGTATAAACATTTGGTAGACTAGACAAGTGTAGGTTGATTTACCATTAGCTAGCAAGGGTTGAGGGGATATTGTAAAACTATAAATAGATCCTTTGAACTCTTGTTTGAGACATATAGATTTCATTACACATTTATAGATTGAAAATAAAGGGATGATCAAACCTAGGTTTTGTGAATGTATTGAGCCATGGAAGGAATTTCTATATTTGTGTATGTTTTGTAGCTCAAAACTTCATGCTAATATAATTTATGTACATGTTTTCACATTTTATATGAAAGGAATGGATGTTACGAGTTTTTATGTTATTTAATTGCTTGGAGTAATTGTTAGGGTTTGATTGTGATCTCTTTATTCATGCTTGGTATATTCATCTATATTTATATTAATGGGGTTCTCAATATTTTATTGTTATGACTTATGTGATCACTTTAGTCTTTGGGCTTAAGTCATACCTGATGTCATGATTATTTTTCTTTTTGTTGTGGGTGATCTAGCTTATGTAGGGCCTTGAGAAAGATGTAGAAAAAACACAATATCAAGATACAAAAATATAGAAAGGAACTAGTATTCATAAAAAGAATCAATTATATTATAACCACATAAATACATATAAGATAAATCTCATTCTCGTATTATATGCATATCAAAATAAAATACATAAGCACATGCATACTACATCACAAGGTAGTTAGGTAAAATCTCTTACCCATTTCACTTGCTACATCATTAAGCCATATAATTTGTAGTGTAATATTCTATGCACATGTCCCTTTTATAAAAATGGGTCCAATGGCATTTTTACAATAAAACATCAAGGCACACCATCATATTTTACCAAGTATTTCAATATTCTAAGTTTAACATATGGTGCCAAATCATTTAAAAGTTAACACCCCAATGCATTTGAAAATGTATTTTTTATTTATTGTTATTTTTGATTGATAAAAGGAGCAATTTTATTGGGTTCCTCATATAGTTATAATAATAAAAAATAAAAAAATAAATCCAACCATATGGTAATATAGATAAATGAAAATATTACACAAAGACAAATACAACAATTTTTTTTATAAAATAACTCATTAAAAGGGTACCTCTAAACCCAAATAGAAGAAAACTTATCCTAGACCTTTTCTCCAATTTAGAGACATACACTTGGATAAGATTAGTTTCCCATGTTTCTTTTTATACTTGACATCAATCCATCCTTGATTAGAGGACCTCAAAATAAGCTCCTCCAAGGGAGACTAAAAGGAGGTTTCGAAGCTTGAGGCATCAAACACTTTTTCTTATAGCTGAATATTATAACAAATCATCAACATAATGTCCCTAAAGCTGAGAAGAGGAAACCAAAGGATCCTCACCTGAAGGATCTCTCACCACTAGTGCCTTATAATCGAAACCAATACCAACCTTTTCAATAGGGGAATCCTGACACTACATATCTCTATTTCAACCAGCTAAAAAGGGGCCACCTCTTTTTTATAGTAGTAGACTTGGAATTAGCTTTAAAAAACATGGGAGTAAACACATAAGAAATTGATACACATGCCTCCTTAGGTGTAGTTAAACTTAATTTCGTGTCCTATCCTATAATTTTAGGTTCCACTAAATGGTGGTAGGTCTCTCCTCAATACCACCATGGGGTGAAGGATTTATTCCTCTTTTATATTATCCACCAAATGGATTTGAAGAAATATAAGTCTTCTTCACCAAATTGCTAGGACAAACCTCAACTAAGTGCTCATGAGAAAAATAGGCGATGAATATAAATGCATCATGTTTGTAGTTTAAGTTTTTCTTTCAAACTTGACCCTCAATCTTGAACAAGATCTCTTCAATTGAACCTTTTATGAAGTCCACCTCAACACATAGTTGAAGCAAAGGTTTTGATATTCCCTAAGAGAATTTTCCTTGGTGTAAAATTGGAATTTTCCCAAGGCACCCTAAATGGATTTCAAGATAGAAGAATTTCAAAATTATAATGGAAATTTTGGTAGGATCACCCACATGGGAGTATAATAATTAATATCAAGAGAGGGTTCAAAAGAAGGGACCTATTGTCTCATACACAAACTAGCTTAGTCCCAAATCTAAGGCCATGATTATAGGATGAGGCCCTTGTCATTAGCTAAATCACATTCAAAAATGAAAATAACCAAAGTGCAATGGTAAATATAAATCTATTATGATAATAGGTGTTTCCAAGTGGTTTGATGAGTCCATATTATGACTCATTATAACCATGATACATCATCCTTCACAACCATTAATATGCCATTTGAGTTGAGTATTTTATGTAGTCTTAGGGTTTATAACTATCCTAAGGTAGAAGATGAATGCTTTTGTATTTATAAGCTTATGTGAGTCTGAGTTAGAATTATTTACATAATGTTCTAACTATTTACATGTTTAGTCTTACATATTTGATATGTATAAGTATTATAACATCTAAATAAGAGTTTTGATATGATCTCATGAAGACAAGGAAGTGATGTGACTACAAAATGATCATTCGAGTGAAGCTATAAACTTTGTTAGGCATTCTATGGACCTTGATAGAAAACTATAGATTATGATAGTCAAGCTACAGATTATGACAGTCAAGCTACATATTTTGATGGTCGAACTATGGACTCGCATAGCTCACTAAGAATTCATCCACAACATGTTCCAAGGCATTCAAAAATATCCTTATAGCTATTCCATTATGATCCAAGACTCCTCTAGATACTTTCTATTTTTACATATGTCTATATATAGACTTCTATTTATGTGTAACTTTCCATTTAAGGAAGCTAATAGATATAGGTTATAACTTTCGATAAGATGATATGGATACATTGTATATAAGATTTGGTAACCAAATATGGTTGGAAGAAGTAGTTACAAATCCCATGAGGATATTTATAACCACATGTGGATCTTACTATAATTATCTTATCTATTATGGCCATATAAACCAATCTATTTGAATATCCTCTTATTTTAGTTAGTTAAATTATTACTTAGTTTTTAGGTCTGTTAATTTCTTTTGTATACAATAAAAGGCATATTCATGTTTGATCTATAAGGAGTGAAAACATTGTAAGAATTATCATTCTGAATATAAGAATATTTTTTGGAAGAGAATAATCTTTCATTTATATGTGTTAGTCAAGATAGCTTTCTAAGGACTGAGTTATTTTGACCCTGAATCCAATGGTGATCAAGGGCCCACTTCCCAAGGAGATATGACATTTACTTTTGGTATCTATAATTTGTTTCTTATTTTTTAGATTAGAATTAATATAAATAATTTGTGTGATTGGATTTATAACCTACATGTCAAATAGATTGTTAATGTATGTGTGTTTTATAACAAGCATTTATCATTTCTTCAATTTCAGTAATCTTAATTCTAAAACTTAGCTTAGAGTGTGGATTTGATATTTGCTTTTAGTGTGTAATTGGTCTAATTGATTTCAAAACATTTCATTTATTTTGGTGTGTTCACTTTTTGATCAAATGTGTTTCTTTCAAGCATTTAGTTAAGACATTAGGGAGTAGGAACCTATGATAGATCAACTCCAAAAACCCCCCAACCAATACTATTAGCTGAACCTAATAAATAATTTGATGAAGACATCCTTGGAAATTTACCCTAGTAATAAATGACACCAACATATATTGGTTAAATGAATGGGTGATAATGACACCCATCATTTTTTGCACCATTATCGGGGGCTTCTTATAAAGTGTTAGTAAGGCAAACTCTTAATCTAATAATAAAAAACCAAAAATATAATAAATTTATCTTTTGTTGAATAAAGGTATATGAATAGGTACATGGATTCAAAAAGAAGGTTTGTTCCAAAATATCCTCATACTTTAGGAGATAAAACCAAGGTACGTTTGGAAAAGACATAAATCTTGAAGAAAAAAATAAGCAAGTCTTTTGGAAGTACATCCCAGGATCTAAAGGAATCTTCCTCTACAAAGTTGAACTTTTAGATAGTTAACAACTAGAAGACCCTTAAGGATATCCTTATTTCAATATATCTTTATTTACAATGGAAGAAAATATAGGTAATGTATAAAACCCTCGTAGGAATCCTCTTGAGAGGACTTTATCTTATCCCATTGTCTTTGAGAGTGATGATTGAATAATAATGAAAAACATTTCCCCATCCAATCTACCTACCTTTAGAGGTTTTTCCACCAAAGACCTAGATCAATTAATTTTTGAGTTCAAAGTTATTTTTCAAACCTATGATTACACTTTAGACAATCAAAACTTGAAGCTCTTTCCCTCTATTTTGAAGGAAGGACCAATGAGGTGGTTTATGGGCCTAACAGGAAACTCTATCAGCACTTGGAGAGAAATAGAAATAGTAGTACTAAATAAATATCAAGATTAATGTAGGGTCATGGATAGAAAATAAGAATTTTTCAAGATAAAATAGAATGAATATGAGAACCTTGAAGATTATCTAGACTAGTTTGCTTTTGCCCATAACAGGTGTGGATATGAACTATCAAGGTTGTGATCCAAATTGTTTTATTTAAATAATTGGATGATTCCTATAGGGATTATTTGAATCCCATTGGGAAGGGAGATATTAAAAAACTAGAATTCCAAGAGATTACATAACTATGTACCAAATACTCTAGGACAAAACCTAGTAGTAGGAGAGGTAAACTAGGGAAATCTAGTGATCTAAGCCGACTCATGGAGGAACTAAAAATTTCAAAATAGATATACTGGTCCAATTGAACACAATATTATATGGATTGAAAGATAAAGCTAAATCTAACACTAAATCACTAGAAACCTATTTCCCAAAGTTCAAATTAAAACACACACCCAGAGATTGTCCTCTAGACAAAACATAAATCTATGGAATATGTGATGCTCGGGATCATGATACAAGAAATTTTAGTCACCTTCCTACTCTTAAGAACTATTTCAAACAAAATATACAAACCATAGAGGAAGTAAATATGTACAAAGATAAGGAAATGCCTTCCCAAAAAATTAACCACAATAATTTGGCTCAAGAATTCCTTTTACACAATGACATGCACCTCCACATGTTTAGGCAACACCACCTCAATGGGGCAACTAGGAATGGATTCCACAACCATTGATGATGCCCCAACCTATTCAACAAACTTGGATACCCAAATATCATCAACAACCATGGGTAAATCAACATTGGAACCCTATCCTAAACTATAATCAATAACAAAGAAGGTTTCCACAATAACAAACATTGATGGCTCCTTTGGGAACTCAAGCACCCCTATAGAGAAAGTAAACCAACCTTAGCTACCTACTCAACTGATAGCAAATACAAAGAATAGATATGTTTATGTAAATGAACAAGGTGAAACCATAGGGGTAGGTTATATTGAATGTGTAGACATACATCTCAGGTTAGGAAAAACATTACAAGAACCTCATATTATCATCACAACAATGCCTCATGAAAAAGTAAGTCAACAGACTCAACCAGTGAAAGAAGAAGAGTTAGAAGAGAAACCTATAAAAATAGAGGAAGTTACCATAAATCCTCAACCTATTCCCTTTCTAAAATGATTGAAGGAAGTGGAAGACAAAAGGTAATATTAAGTGATTCAATAACTTAGAAAACTCAATATAGAAATTTCATTATTGCAAGCCATTAGGGACATTATAGAACTCAATCGGGTGATCAAAAATTTGTGTATTAAGACACTTGGTAGGAAAAGAAAATATATAAATGCTATATATGTAGATGGAAAGCTTGTTAATTTATTATCAGGTAAACTACTAGTTCCCAAGTATGGGGACCTAGGGAGTCCTGTCATTTTTATAATGATTAGAAAGAAAAAGATACCAAATGTATTGGTGGACTGAGGAGTTTATATTAATGTAATGACTATTGACACCATGCAAAATCTCTCTCTAACAGATATGCAACCCACCACCATAATCTTAAAAATGGTAGATTATTTTATTGCTAAATGAGAGGGCATCATTGAGGATATAATATTAACTATAGAGTCATGGGAGTATCCCATTTATTTTATTAATCTCTAGCCCAAAAAAAATAAATTAGATACCCATTGATCCTAGGAAGGCCTTAGTTAGAAACAATGGTAGCTCTGATTGATTACATATTAGGAGATATGACCATCTCAAATGGTCTTAAAGCAAAGTGTATTTATTTATATCCACTTGCACAACCATCAATCAATATTTTAAAATAATTATGGATAGATCAGATTGATGAAAAATGTGATAGTATCTCATCTCTAGATATGGTCACAGTCCTTGATCATGTGAAATAAGTTAAAGATGAGTTAACAAGATGTATCATTTATATTATAGATTTTAATAGTCCAGTTATGGACCTTGTTAGTCCAGCTATGGACCTTGTTAGTCTAACTACAGACTTTGATAAAAGATCTTATAATGAGATCACTTCCTATCCTTTTGAACATCAATCCTTTCCCACCTCTTCCATCATTATGTATGGCCATGGAAACATCTAAAATAATGTTATGCAGTGGGCACATGAAGGTCAAAATAATTTTTTGACAACTTTCCGTTGTCCTCTAGTTGGATTGATTTCTCTAGGAGATTTTTTAAAGATGCTATCACATTCCATATGTCTTTACCACATACCTATCCTCTCAAATTTTTAATGAATGAATTTAGACAAATATATTCTTCTCATCTAGGCACTAAGCAAATAATAGTAGCACTAGGGAAGTTACATAACATAAATAGTTGGTTGACAAATGATCAAGAAGTAAAAGTTTTTGATGTACTTAGAGAACATATTAAAGCTTTTTCTTGGGAATATCAAGACATGTAATTAATAAATCCAAGTTTATACACCCACCATATCTACATCGATAACATTAAACTAGTAAGGCAACCTCAGAGAAGAATTAATCGTGCCTTAAGAGACATTGTGAAAATTAAGATAGAAAAGTTGATAGAAGTTGAATTCATCTATCTTATTTTTTAAATCTAATGGATATCTCGCTTGGTTATTATTCCTAATAAAAATGGTAAATGGAGAGTATGCATAAAGTACAGGGAACTGAACAAAGCAACAATGAAATATTATTTTCCTTTACCCTTTATTAACCAAGTACTTGATAACTGGGCAGGGAAAATATACTTCTCTTTCTTATATGGATTTAGTGGGTACAATTAAAATACAAGTGGTACCTAAAGATTAGGATGAAAAAACCTTCACTTATCCATGGGGAACACTTACATATAGGGTATTTCTCTTTAGTTTATGCAATACACCTGCTACCTTCCAACGAGCAGTCTTAGCCATATTTTCAAATTTAACTAATGATTGTGTGGAAATTTACATGGATGAGTTTACCATTCATGGAGAATACTTTGATGAAAGTATGAATAATCTAATCAAGGTACTAGAAAGATGTGAAGAACACCATTTACCCTTGAGTCGCAAAAAATGTATGATCATGGTAGAGGAAGGAATAGTTTTAGGACATCATATTTATAGAAGAGGAATGCAGGTGGATCAAAATAATATTGAAGTCATTTCAAACTTACCTATCCATTAAAACTAGATTGATATCAAAAGATTCTTAGGCCATGTAGGATATCACATAAGGTTTATAAAAGATTTCAGAAAAATTGTTACTCTAATGTTTGCTTTGATAACAAAAGAAAGTGAGTTTGTTTGGAGTCTAGATTGTCAACTAACCTTTGAGACTATTAAGGAGGAATTGAGTTCTTCCCTAGTCCTAAGAGGACCTAGTTGGTCACAACCCTTACACATTTATACTAATGCATCTAATCATGCCATGGGGGTAGTTTTGGGACAAAAATATGAAGGATAGATGTATGCCATATATTACATTAGCAAGAATTTGACTCCTACTGAGAGAAATTGTGCAATCACTAAGAAAGAATTCTTTGTTTCAATTTATGTCATAATTTTTTTTATACACTATATTTTTGGTTATAAAATATTTGTATATACTAATCATGTAGCTATCAGATATTTGATGACTAAACTAGTGGCAGGAGGAAGAATTATAATATGGTTATTAATGTTACATGAATTTGACATAATAATCATTGATAAACCTGGTAAGTTCAATGTGGTTGTTGAATTTATTTCTAGATTGAAAAATATAGATGAAAAAGAACCTATAAAATATAATTTCCTAGATGAGTAACTATTTTTTGTTGCAACACAATCACCCCGATTTGCTGATATAACACTTTTTTTGGCTATAGGGAAGTTTTCTTTTCAATTCACTAGGAAAGAAAAGAAACATTTGATTAAATCAAGTTATTGTTTTAAATATATTAATGGTATATTATTTAAATATGGACCTAATCATGTCTTTTGTAGGTGTGTGAAATAGAATGAAATGTATAACATCATTCATGCTTTCCATGATGAACCTAGTGGAGGACACTACTCAGTTAAAATGATAGTGCACAATATCCTTAGAGATGGCTACTACTAGTAAACTCTTCATAAGTAGGTAAAAAGGTACATTTGGTGATGTGATCCATGCTAGAGAATGGGTAAACCTACACTATCTTCTAAAATGCCCCTCCATTCTGAAGTAGTTTTGGAACCCTTTGAAAAGTGGGGCATGGACTTGGTTGGGCCCATATATCCATCTTCTCAAGGGAAGGAGTATTTGCTGGTATGTATATATTATGTGACCAAATGGGCTAAAGTGAAAGATCTTTCATTTACAAGAGAAAAGGTAGTATAAAACTTTTTATACCCCAAGATCATGTTGATATTTGGAGCACCTAGAGAGATAGTATCTGATTAGGGACCCCAATTCATGTCCAAAATGATTCAATCATTCACAAAGATCTACCAAGTCAACCATACAAAGTATTCTCCATACCACCCAAAATAAAATGGATAGGTAGAAGTTACCTATAGATAATTATAGAATATTCTTACCAAGATAGTTAGTAGCAATAGGAAAAATTGGGCAACCAAAATTCCAAAGGCTGTATGGGCATACAAGACAACGTGGAAGACCACTACTAGTTTTCCACCATATGAATTGATATTTGGTAAGAAACTTCTTCTTTTAATTGAATTTAAGATACAAACTTTAAGGACAACACTAGAAGTAGGTATTGACTTAGATGAAGCACAAAGAGATAATTTTACAACTAAATAAGCTAGATAAAATGAAAATAGAAGCTTTACAATAGACAAAGATGATGCAATACCAAAGAAAACAATGGAATGATTTGCACATCAAGGAAAGACAATTCAAAGAAGGAGACTAAACACTTTTATATGATTCCAAATACCAGCACTTCAAAGGCAAGTTGAGAACTAGATGGCTAGGACCATTTTAGATATAATGTTTTTTTTGATAATGGTTCAATATAATTGCTACCTATAGATGGTAATTAGAGGACACTCCTAGTCAATGGACACAGGTTGAAGCTATACTATAATCCTTTCAGTAAATAATAATTCATCCAACTAGTGCATAATGTGTTTGGTTTCATGGAAGAGCTCAAAGCTTCCATGACAACTAATCCTTGAAGACATGATGATTGTAATAAAGGAAGATGATTCATCTCTTCTATAAAAGGGTAAAAATTAAAAAAATTAAAAAATAAATAAATTTCAATAATGAAAATCCTTAGGGACATTGTTGATAGTCATAGCCAAAAAACTAGCTTGCTAGCTGATCATCTACTACAAAATGAGCATTGACAAGAAAACTAGTAAATAGCTGGTCAAGGGAAAAAAGATTAAAAAAATAGAAAATTGAGTTTAAAAATTTAAGATTAATCATCATCCATGATTGATTCTCCTTGTTCCCAAAGCAATAAACATTGATGTTGTCTTATTCTATACCATTCTTCATAATAATCCATGCAATTTCTTTTTGGTAGAATAGGTAAAGAAGGACAAGCAAGGAAAACATCATGTGTTTAGAGGTATAATATTTATTCTTTTACTAAGGGTTAGCTTTTATGTTTCTAAGTCTGTATGTATGTACTCAAATTTTGGTAAGTCTCCATAGTTTTTATGTGAAGTATGTGGACCTACTCCTAAGATATTTCCACACCAGTATGAAGTCTTTTCAAAAAGTTACCTTTTGAAACTTGACTAAAAGTTATGGAATCTATCCTATCAATTAAAATGCACTTCCATGATGACCTTGTTTTTGTCATCACATCATAACTCATGTGAACAAGCAATCGATATAAGGATTGGTGATGTGATGATTACAAATGAATAAAAAGTTAATAATAAATAATCATTATTATTTGATGACATGATAAGATTACAATGTCATCATCACATCACATGCTTGGATAGATTTGGGCTTCATCCATAACACTAAAACAAAAAGGGTACCATTGATACCACAATCCATTGCTTGAACACAGTAAAGTGCCATTTTCCTTCTTGAGTAGAGCTAAAAATTGTTATGATTTGTGAGACTTGAAAAATTCATAATGGGACAAAAAAAAATATGAGCCTAAATCCATAGAAGGTCTCTTAAGAGATGAACACACAAAACCTATGCTTGAAGCTGTAGGGTGGCTCAAGTTTTTTGATGAAATTCTAGGGGTTTGATGAAACCCTTGTCACATATTTTAGTCTCCACTTGAAGACAAATTTCTTCATTATCATAGGTGTAAAAATTTTGTTCTCCAGCTAGGTCATTAGCAAATTATCTAGGATTCTAGATGAAGGGGTCAAGATTGTACGAAGATCCTCTTTCAACAACCTCATCCACATTTTACATGGCAAGGGAGAACCAATGCTAGAGTGTGTTCACAACATCAAAAAAATCAAAGGCATCAATAGAGACTCTTTATCAAAACCATGGAGGTTTGTATCTTTTTGGCTCATTAAATATCTCACTTGTGATGGGTAGTGTAGTGTTTTGAGTTGTGTTTTAATGAGGATGTTCAATCATTTGAGGTATGGCCTGCAACATCACCAACATCTAATAAACTTACCTTCATTTTTATTAAGGTCTATACAAGTAATGGCCATGAGGTGCCCTAGTAATCCATCTTTTGTCCACCATCATGGACTTATTCAATTGATAATCCAACATGATTTTCTTAAGCAAGAATAGGGCACATAAGAATGGATAGCTTTTCATGAGGGAAAGAAGAGGAAACACCTAAATATTTCCAAGAGCATACCACAAAAACCTTTTTATTCTAGCTCTAGGGCTCCACCAATTTTATCTTCCTCCAAAGCAGCTACTCTTGAATCAGTCTAGAGTACAAGATCAACCTTTAGGGCTATTGCATTAAGTCCTAGAATTCCATTCAATGTAGTTATATTATTAAAACCAAAAATTAGATTAAGACTTAGGTCCTAAAAAAGAAACCCTAAGCCATGTTCTCAGCCTACTTTTGCACCTAAGGAGGGCTCACATGAAGAAATTCTTCCTCTCACTCAGAAGAGAAGAAGAAAATTGGTATTAGCTACTGTTGATGATGAAGCAGTTGATGCATAAACCTTTGATAGTGTAAAATAGGAACCCATTTCCAATGTAACACAAGACAGGGAGGAAGTGGAGACTCCTTTTCCATAAGATGTTTTTTAAAAAACTATTCTTTTTATTACCTCAACACAACCATCCATTAATAAAGGTAGAGATACCATTATTGATGAAGAATCCCAACCATCAAAAGAGACAAAAGATGTAGAATTGTATCATGCCTTGGCATTATCGTAGCTAGAAGCTATAGTCAAATAGAATGCAGAGGACATTGATCAACTACTATCTTCAATTCAATGTAAGGATTTTATTATTTCTCTTTTGTTTCAAAAAATAGAAAGCATTCAAACTCAATATTTTGAGAAGGGTGAAGAAATAACATCCTTGCATAAGAAATTAGATGAATATGAGAATTAAGTTATTGATCTATGGAGTTATATCAAGAAAACTTGAGGAAGATAATGTGTTCTTGAGAAGGAATTTCGTTAAATTTGAACAAGAGAATACAACATCAAAAGCATAATTAGCCTCTAGCTCTTATACTGTGCCTCCCAAACCTATGGTAGAGCAAGGTTCTTAAACCATTATGTCCTACCCTGATGTCAGAAGTCATTGGACAAAATTGTTTTGAGCTTGGAGAATTTAAGGAATAAAACAAACTTCTTAAGAAGGAGAAACAAAAGTTGCAAGAATACCTAACACAAGCACAACAACAAGAAGAACATGCCAGACAAACTATACAGTTTACCTATCAGTTTGGTGAAAAGTTTTTAGCTTGTAGGAGTCCTTCCTATAATCTATTTTGGCATGAACAATTTTGTATATGGTAGCTACTCTAAATCTCTTGTGGATTACCACATGAGATTAACACAAGTGAAGAGTTCTTGATAGTTTATCAGAAAAGTACTCCTGAAAGATAGGATTTATTGTGTGAATTTTATCTATGTGATATTATTTTGGGAAACACTAATGATTTTTTGGTCAATCTGTTTGTTGGTGAGTTACAACTAAGAGCCCTTCTCTCCACCTATAAAAATCAAATAACTTGGTAGGATAGATATAATGATCATGTGAGTACTGCAAGAGAAGTTGGTATATGCATCAGACCCTAGTTTGGTAATGCATGACATGTATTGGCAAAATTCAAAAGCTTCTATTTTCAATGAATTGAAATCTATGATCACTATCTTAATGCTCTAAAGGATGGTATTATCAATTTTGAATTGTTTGTTCAATATTTCTTTGATCAAGTTGTAACTGCCTGTAGTCAATGCTGGAATCTATTGACCCTCCCTTTGAAAAGGAGAGAATTTATCTCCCCTACTAATACAAGATGGAGTCTTAGGAGAGTTGAGGTCATCACTCAGATCATCACCAATGTACTTCAAGAAGGAAGACAAATTATGGATTGGGATGAGATTCAAATGACCTCTATTACTTTTTTCCATGTCTCCAAGGCAGAACACAGGGCCATAGTCTGAAGAACAATTTGCTCTTTGGATTCACTTTGTTAATAGGGATATGGGATGTACTTCTCCTCATGAGAAATATTACAAGATTTGTACTATATCTATGATCTCAATGTCAAATTGGAACAGAGAATCCACACTTATGAAGACAAGAGAAGATAGTTTGCAATGGAACTTGCAAAAGGTAATGTGTAGGGGAAATGATGAGTCCATAGTATGACTCATTATAAACATGATATATCATCCTTTACAACAATTAATTTGCCATTTGAGTTGAGCATTGCATGTAGTCTTAGGGTTTATAACTAGCCTAAGGTAGTCGATGAATGCTTTTGTCTCTATAAGCTTATGTGAGTTTGAGTTAGCATTCTTTACATAATTTTCTAACTGTTTTCATGTTTAGTCTTCCATATTTGATATGTATAGGTATTAGAGCATCTAAATAAGAGTTTTGCTATGATCTCATGAAGACAAGGAAGTGTCATGACCACGAATTGATCATTCGAGCGAAGCTCTAGACTTTTCAGATGTTCTATGGACCTTGACAGACAGTTACAGATTACAACAGTCAAGCGAAGAATTATGACACACAAGCTATAGAGTAACAACAACAACCAGCTTGAGGTAGAGGTGACTATCATCATACAATTACATTTATGTTATCTAATATTATAAACCATATACATTTATGCCATTTTAATTATATTTGAATATTGTATCTAAATTAAATCAAATTTAATGTGTGTATTAAAAAATATTTTAAATTTGTATAGAGATTTATTAAAGAGAAATATTGAACTAAAAATACCCAATATACATAGAAGGGTTATAACACGTTAACAATGAAAACAAATAATAATAAAGAAGATATAACTTTTTCACACTTTATATAATATAAAATGAAAAAACTATAATTTTTATCAACATTTTAAATCACATTTCATAATATATCACCAAAAAAATACAATTTTATAATTTTTTTTATTAAAAATTAAATAAATTTTTTAAACTTATAAAAATGATTTAAAAATATATATAACATACATATTCGATTTAAATACTAAGATATATTTTAAAAGAGATTCAAATAATTTTTAAAAATATAAACTCTTCTATTAAAAAAATCACTGAACAAACATACTCATCTCGCAATCAATCAAGGACCACCCACACCCAGAGACCCCTACCAAAGGTAGGTTCCTTTGAATAGAATCCATCCTTGTTTGATCCACGTTGAGAGTTGCATGCGTGCAAAAATTGAATCTATTCACACGTGGTACCTTATGTGTACTTAGACTTTACCATATTCTAAATAAAAGAACGGTGCCAATAAAATATAGGAATGACTATTAAAGCATAAAGGAGAAGACGTGATCTCTAACCTACCCATAAGGACGATTCTTCCTCGCCCCTTCTTCAAAAAAGAAATAATACATTCTTAGTGGGCATTGCCACTAGTGTGGTTTCACTCTGAGAGGGACCTCTCATGTGTTGGTAATCATTAAGAGCAAAATTGTCAACCAATGAATATCCCTGTTTTGTTATAGCCAAAGGAGAAAATTCTTGGCCAAACATCATTAAGAATGGGACTATCATTCCACATCAGGGGATATTTCATAAAATATACTTAGTGTCATACATGTGGTTATATTTTGGGCACTTAATATATGAAATGGACTAGATTTGATTTGAATAAGACCCTGCTTCTTAACCTCATCATTGGCCACACCTCAATAGTTTTTATCTTCTCACACTTCCCACTATTTCTCCTTGTTGACTTGAGATAAGAATGGATTTGTTGTTTATATGGACGGGAAAGTGAAAGTATGTTTAATAGTTAAGTTTCAAATAAAGGTGGACAAGTGACACCTCCAACTTGGAGTTTCTAAGGTATTGTTTCTTCGTAAAATAGTTTTTGTGGTGCTTTTTGTTTAAATTGTAAGAATTTGTTTGGATTACGTAAATATGACAATTACAAATAGAATTGAAATTCAAATTGAATATGAAATATTAACAAATGGTTTTAGAAAAAAAATTATTATTCTTGTTGAAGATAAATCATTTAGTTTTTACTTCTATAATTTATTTTTTTCTCTCTTCAATGACTTTGTGATAATATGTTATTCCAAAATATAACATATAATAATAATAATAATTATTTTAATTTTTTTAAAAAAATCATTTTAAAGTTAATTCCATTAATTAAGAATAATTTCTTAATTATTTCAACTATTTTTTAAAAAATTCTAACTATTACAACTATTTTTTTAATATTGATAATTATTTTCAAATAAAAGAGGACAAATATTACCTTCAACTTGAAGTTTTCAAATATTTGCAAGTAGTTTTAAAAAAGATATTTTATTATTCTACTGAAATTAAGTTATATAATTTCAGTAATTAATTTTTATATAATTTCAGTAATTAATTTTCTATCTTTTCAATGATTGTGAAAATGTGTCATATTCCAAAATATAACATACAATTATTATTATTTTATTAAAAATAGATTTTATTATTCTACTGAAATTAAGTTATATAATTTCAATAATTAATTTTTTTTAATCTCTCTAATGATTATGAAAATATGTCATATTCCAAAATATAACATACAATTATTATTATTTTATTTTTTAAACTTAAAGATTTAAAAAAAAAAAATTAATTCTATTAGTTGAAAAGTATTTCCTAGCTATTTTAGCTATTTTTTTATTAATGAAATTAACTATTCTAAAATAAAAAAAGGACAAATGACACTTCCAACTTGGAGTTTCTAAAGTATTGTTCCTTTGTAAAATGACCTTTATGATGTTCTTTAATAAAATCGTAGAGTGGGTAGCCAAAGAGACTAGAAATGGAATTCAATTTGAAAATGAGCCCAATTTTTTTATATCACTTTCATGAATGTAGGATATCTTCAAATGATTTTAGAAAATGAATTTTATTATTCTATTAAAGGTAATTATATACTTTTTATTTCAGTAATTAATCTTTTCTTTTTTCAATAACTTTATGATGTGTCATATTAAAAATTATAATATATATTTATTGTTATTTTTTTAAACTTTAAAAAATGCTTTTTTAGTTGAAAGAAATTTCTTAACTATTTCAATTTTTTTTTAAATTAATGAAAAATATTTATTTTGTAATAATTAATTTGAAAAATATTTTTAATTGAATTATTATATATATATATATATATATACACACACACTTGCTATTATGATGATTTGTAGTCACACATTGTTAAATGTCAATTACAATAGACATCAATGCAAGATGAAGGTGAAATCATAAATGACAATGCTATTTTCTATATTTCATACAATGTATTGATTGTATACTTGAAAGTTTGTTGTAACTAATATTAATGAAATTCACAACTATACCGAAGTCTTGCATCGCTATCGTTTGGGTATAATGTAATTATGGTAATCCCATTAGTAAATAGTGAATAAATATGTTATGAATATATCATTTTGGTGTCCTCTATTTTATGGCTAACCATTTCTAATTGTAACTTAGGAATGGTTTTGTTGATGCTCATGTTTTATTTTTTTGGGTAGACAATCTCAGGAGATGGTGCTTGCTGGGTTCTATTTTCATCCAACTAAGAAGAAAAGTGTTTTCCTTATTATTGTTAATTAATTTTATTTTATGTTTGTATCTTGGTGTGAATAGAATATATTGATTTCCTACATTTATAGGACTTTACATTGAGAGTGGAAGTGTTTTGTAAGATTATATTCATGGAATCAATTAAATATGCTAAAATACATAAGAAAAACTTAAAAGTAAGCCCTTTGATATTACAACTGCAATTTCATTTATGAATATTACAAACTAATAAACAAATTTGATATTAAGTGTTAATTATTTTAGGAATTAGCACATGTAGAATCTCTAGGAATAAATTTATGTTTATAAGCATATGTGATATTACTCATGCTACTTATTAGTGCCCATTACACAAAAAAAATGTTGTCAAACTTGGCAATATTTTCCTTACAATTATATGGTCATCTCATTTACTTTGTTTGATGGTAACATGTATTAAACTAGAGACTATTGAATAATGGTCTAAATTTCAATTTTTTTTCATGTAATTTTTTGGAATGATTAAATTCCACTTCCATTAGTTTATATTTTCAACTAAATACTTATGAAAGTAAATTATATTTTTTTAATCTCTAAATTTTCTAACATATTGAAGATAATGAAGAAATACAATCAACATCTTCAGCTTAAAGTCCATGATTAATCCATAATTTTTGAGATTCCATAGAGTTTGTGAACTCATAGACACCCTATGACATAGTGATTTTGATTTATGGATCATGAGGAGACTTGATGGACAATCTGCTTAATGCAAATTTAATAAGTTATAGGCATAACCAATTTACTGAATGACAAATAATATAAAATAAAATGTAATAAAGAAACAAGAAAGAAAAAACAAGGTGACAACATATATAGAAAGTTGTAATAGAAAGTTTGTATTATGCTAAGTTTTGTACAATATGAAAAATCAGATGTTGTTGCCCCAATAATTTATAACTATTCTTCTCTAAGCTTTGACACAATGTATTACTTACCTACAAATAATGGGAGTTTACATTATTATACAATTAAATAAGATGAAGTGTTGGTTAAATCGCTACAACAATTGGTAATAATAAATTTATAATCATAAAGTGCAATTCAACATCACTTATCACCATTCCTTACATGCCATTGACTACAATACTAAAAATACAAAAGATGTGTGGTAATGTAGAAATGTATTTTCAAGGAATTAATTTACACATAGGTATAAAACCTACTAACACAACTTCTAATGTAAGCATGAAGTTGAATGTGTAATTATGGTAATACGTGGTACAGTTTAGTGACCCATATTCTCTTGGATCAGTTACCCCTCCTTAAAGAGTAATGGTCCCCATTGCATGCAAATTCAGAATAAGATTTAGAAATAAATTGGTAACCTACACTTATATAAATCATTTTCCTTGGGAAGTCACTTGAATTGATTTAGCAATCTCAAAGATAAGGATCTCTTATCATTGTGTCTATTTTACCCAAGTGTTAATGACTTGATATGATTTTGGTAGAACACTACAATATAGATTGATCTATATCTGCTGGAGAGTCCATAGTATCTCAAGTATCCAACAAGGGTAGAAAGTAATGCCTCAAGAGTTTGACATTGAATAATGGATGTAACCCAAGATAATTCATAAGATTAAGCTTTAAAATGTTATCTCCAAATTACATGGTGATGGTGTAGGGACCATACTAAAGTGGATGAATCTTTTAGTAAATTTCAATCAGTCTTTCCTTCTATAGGTGTATCCAATCATGATCACTAACTTGGAAGGTGTGCGATGTCTAATGCTTATTATGGCATTACTTGTATTTCATATTTACCTAGTGTAAAATGGTTTACACCTTTATTAAAGATGATGGATGTGCTCAATGAATTAAACAAAATTTTAAATTTAATTTTTAGCTAAAAGAGTTGCTATTATTTTTGGTGGAATATGATAAGCTATATCAATGGGTGATAAAGGATAAAAACCAAAAAAAACCTAAAAAGGATGTGTGCAGTAGAGTTGTGCAAATATTTATTGTATCTATGTTGAATGAAAGGAAGGATTTAATCCCAAGTGTGATATTATTCAAATTCTACATTATTAGAATATGTACTATAATCTTATTAACCACTTCTAGTTGTCCATCAATCTGAAGATGGAAAGCAATAGACTTGTTCAAATTTGTGTCCAACATAGACCAAAGTGCTTTCCAGAAATAACACAAAATATAGTGTCTCTATAAGAAAATATATCTTATGAAATTTTAAAGTGGATAAAAATATGTTAAAAGTACAACTGATTTGTCTCTATATTTTATATAGCTTTCTTACAAGGCATGATAATTACTATTTGTGAGAATCTATCAACTAATACATAAATGCAATCATTACCATGCTTGGTAGTAGGGTATCTCAAGAGAAATTCAAGATGCAATGTCATCCTATTAACCACTTCTAGTTATCCATCAGTATGAGGATGGAAAGTGGTAGACTTGTTCAACTTTATGTCTAAGTTAGACCAAAGTGATTTCAAAAAATGGCTTATAATTCTAATGTCTCTATCATAAAATATATTTTATGTAATTCTAAAGTGGATACAAACATATTAAAAGTATAACTAAGTTGTTTCTAGATCTGATATAGTTTTTGTAGACACTAAAAACTGGCCATTGATAACCCCCAATCAGGCTTTTGGCCAATTTCCACCCAAAACACACAATTTGGCCTAAAAACACTAAAACATGTTAAATGATGTGAAAATAACCTATTAAAGTGCCAATTTTGGCTAGGGTATCCCTAAATGGGGCAATGCAATTTATGGTCTAGCTAACTTTGATCAGATCATTTCGAGTCAAAATGCCAAATTTGCACCTGGGTGCTTTGGATTGCTCTTCCCTATCAAATATTTTTCACAAGACTCGTGCCTTTTTTATTTGTTATTGGAAACATCTTAAATGTGAATATGGATCCAAAACATTTGACATGGACTTACAATTATAATCCAGTCAAGTTTAGGACCAATAACAAGGCATTCTGATCAAATTGAGTAATTTGTGCATAAAGTGCTTAATCATGCTTAAGAGCTAATTAACCCAAATCAAGGCTTAATTAATAATTCAATGGAAACTTGTTGAATGCTTATTTTTGGAAATGAATATGGAATATCTGCATCATCAAGTGACCTCATTTCTTGGGAAGACATCCCTAGGCCATAAATACCATAAATATTAGGATTTATGCCCTCCATGCCTCTTAATTGCCCCTTATTCCAATGTCATGATGAGGATAATTCCAAGCTTAATTAAAAAAAATAAATTAATCCTTAACCACACATCTCAATCTTGAGATACACAGTTGAGGTTGATTATGATCAAATCCAAAAATCTATAAATAGGAGGCCTCACAACATCATTTTTAAGCTGTTTTGGTGAAAAGTTATTGTGCTCAAATATCTTCAAAGGACTTGATAATGCAAAGTTAGAATGCCAAATTGATTCCAAGCCAAGCCAAGCCATAAGCCAAAGGTGCCAAGGAGAAGAGGAGATAGCCAAGCCTTCTTTGATGAAGACTTCATGTTCACAAGCCAAGCAAGCCACTACTACAAAGGTATTTGGAGCATCCAAGGAAGGTGAAGGAACTCTTGTATTTGATTTCTTATTTTTAGTTGTACTTGTCATTTTATTTTGTTAACCAAGCTATCCCTAATGTCTAGGCCTAGAGATGTTATGCTATTAGTGTGTTTATTTCATCTTGTTTTCATTTTGGAACTAACACCATACTAACCATCCTTTCTTGAGTCAAATTCCTAGATCACATTATGGCATGCCCGATGGGACAAGATTCATCCTACACATGAAGGAGATCCTTTTTAAACTTTACAATATTTATTTGAGATCTTAAAACCCTTGTAAAATTGATTTTCTAACTTTATTTTGCCATTTTTGGTTGCCATGATTTTTACACAATAACCAACATTGGTAGAAATACCAAAATCAATTACCTGGCTTAATCAACATTGATCAGTAGAACTGATATTGGTTAAATCTCAATTGGATGTAACTGACATCGATCACTGTGTTTTTCCAAAAACATAGACCTGAGACCTACTTTTTCAAAGTTTCTTGTTTCAAACTCAAAAGAGCTTCAAAGCTAAAGGACATGTTAACAATTTTTCTACAGGACCAAGTGAGATATTTGCTCAAAACATGTTTAAATCACTTTTACATGCGTAAAATTTGATTAGGAACTTGTTTTGGTGTTTAACAAAGAATTTAGGGGTTTTTGGTGAATGTTTTTCAAAGTTTACAACTAAGACCAAGGGGTCAAATGAACACCACCAAACATTTCATTTGAGTTTAAAATTGAACACACTTGTCAATTATTGCTTGCAATAGTTATCTAATTAGATTTTGTTTGGAAAAAAGAGAAATCTTGCATGTATGCTCTTCCATTTTTCCCCTATAGGGAACCCTTGGAATCAAAAGTGCCATTCCGATTGTAATTAGCCTAGTCTAAGGCTTAGAAATAAATTCATCTAAAGCACTCCCTGAAAACTCATCAATGTTTGGGTGATCTTGAAAATGACCCTAAAGTCTTTATATTTTCATGCTTTATTTATTTATGCATCTTGGATTGTGAGAGGAACTTCATCACCTCCTACAAGTTCTTTAGGGAAGCTTTGACCTGGGGTTTAACCTCCTGACATTGGCTTCATTTGGATCCTTTGGAGTTGCACATGGGACGTAGTGGCACTTTGAACATCACACTACACTAAGCAAACAACAAGATGTAGTGGTTACAAAAAGGATTAGTCCTTTTTGTAAAAAGCCAAGTGATATAGACCCACAATCTGTGCTTTTCTTTTGCATTATTTGACATGAAAGTAATTGTGCAGTTGATTCCCCTAGATCAATAAAAAACTTATTAGATTTTAGACAAATCCCCACTTGCCACAGAAGTATTATTGGTGCAAGGTGCACCTCAAGGTCCATGTCATAGTAATGTCATTTGAGAGAAGGGGAGTGTAAAAACCCTAATATATAATGCACATTTACTTTTGGATGAACACTTAAAATCCTCTTAAATGACGTATATTGATGGATTCTAATAATACCAAGCAACCTTATCAGTTTAGGATCTAAGGGTGATTAATTAGTTGGTATTATCCTAGATTAAAGTCTTATTTGGAGTTAAAACTTGGTGTAAACAAATAATCCAAAAATAGAGACATAGTCCAAATTTTCCTTTGAACAAAGAGGTGTTATGATGTTCACGTGAGGTCATCAATTTGCCTTGTTCAAAGTTCATCAAAATCTTGAGAGTCATATCATGAACTTTGGTGTAGTTATGCCACCCAATTGAGTCTATACCTTTACCAATGTTGTTTAAGTCCTTCACTTATAATCTAAATTTAGAATTACACCTTTACAAGTTCATAGGGTTGATGTGTTAGTGGGTTCACCATTTGCACTAAACTTGAGGGAACTTAGATTTAATTTCCAATTTGGTTTGAAGGCCATTTAAGACTCATAATCATTATCATCACTTGATAAACTTAAGCCATTTTGTGCTAAACACTTACACTTTAAGTCTATACACCACAACATTTTGAGTTAAGAAAGGTAGTGTTATGCTGTCAAAATTATAGGAAAGCATCTTTGCCTTAGAGAGTTTTTGAAACAAACCTTTTTTGTCATAAATTTTGAGTAGTAGAGCATCGTTACACTACCCAAAACATTTTGAATATTGTTTCATAGACCATTTTACATAAAAGTTCAAATTTGTTCCTATGTTTTTAGACCAATCCATGTGTACTTTTGATCCTTTATCCAAAAGCACAGTTATACTGTTCACCTTTGTCTAGCCTATTTGTCAAAAGAACCAAGTTTTATACCATTATTTATGGGAAAATAAACTATTGATAAACTGCCTTTTATTTCATGCCTTATACCTAGTTGATCAATTTCATGACCAAGAATCGAATGCCTAGTGTTTGTTAGAAGTGTTTCAAATCCATTAGATTAAAACTTTCATGTATTTTTAAAGTCTAGATTTTGACATCGTTTGGCCAAGAGTCCTAGCACATGCCTTGTTTGAGCCTACATTTTGATGTTGCATTTGGCCAAAAGACCTAGTTACTTTTAATTTCTTAGATTAGACTGATTTGAAACACTTTGACCTTAGATTTTGGAATTTCAATTGTTTGGTCCATTTACTTTCTTATCTTTGTGTGAACAGTGAAACATTAGATATTTTATGCTATCTTGTTTCCTAATAAATCTTTACATAAACCTTTTGATCCTTTTGACAAATCTAGACCAAAGTTGAAGGCATCATTTGTTTTAGATTCTATCCTTTTTAGAGTTTGTAGAACTCTTTGACCTTTTATCACAGAGCATTGACTATGGATCCTAACATGTATTCCTACACTCATAGTGGGCTCATGTACAATCTAAGGATTAGTAATGTAGTTGTGCAGGAAGAAATGGTTCAAGACCCCTATGCAGATAACATTGCTTATGAGATGGATTCTTATCCCTATTATAATATTCAATCAGGGGCACAAAGCCAAGATCCATTGGCTAATTATCTAGTTAACACACCACCTTATTTTGAATAAGATTAAGAACAAACCACACAATACCTAGCTACAATACTTATAGGGGATGAGCCAGTTCTTCAATAGTCATATTCTACTAATATGGCTTCCATGTATGAACCATTTTTGTTTGAACGACATTTGTTAGAGAATAAAGATGATATTTTGGTTAGAGCCATAGAGGTAGGGGCCAAGTTTTTGGTAGACTCCCCCCATGAACATTTACTAAGTCTAGTAAGGGTGCCCCACAATATAATTTATGATCAACATGCTCCTTCTAGCAATCCTATGGCTATAGTCCAAACAATGTATCAAGACCCCAATATATCCAATCAAGGCAAAAACATCATGGAAGATCACTTTAACCAAATGTAAACATCATAACAAACCTACCTAAATTTAGCACATGATTTCAATCAGATGAACATGGCGAGTAAGCCCCTCATTAACCTAGTACCTTCAACATGAGTGTTGATGGAATTAATTGAATAAGAGAATCTGAGTTCTGACCCATTCATATAAACTACTCTGATAGATAACTTGATGCATATGCCTATTGTAGACACCAAAATTATGTCGACTGCCCTTGGTCACTTACACACATTATTAATTTAAAATAAATTACTTATTTTGAATTAATGACATCACCCTTGACATCACCCATGACACCTCACCTTGGAAACCTCACCCTAAGACCATTTCCTACCTTATGACTCACCCTATGACTAAGTCTTTCACATCATAACTATCTAAGACCCATTCCAACCTTCTAACCAACACTCGTGCTTAATAACCTCACCATTTGACAGTTCACCAATGACAAATGCACTTGGCGGATGAAGAATAGGCAAAGGGCTAAAAATAGCTCCTTTTACCTACTCTGCACCCGTCGACGTCGGTCAACTGTCGATCGATGCCGGTGGGATCGCCGATATCGGTTACATAAACTAATGTCTAACATCGAGTTATGGGCTCTTAGACACTAGAATCACTCTGGGACTCCTTCTGGTCACTCTCTCTCACTCAAATTTGGCTCTCTCTCTCTTCCTCTCAGACTCTAAGACATCATGAGGCATCAGACTTTAACTAACACTCCCTTGGCCACATAGACTCTACACAAATGACTCTAGATTGAATTGGAGTATTACACGAGGTCTTTAGCATCAAGCCACAATAGGGACAAGCATTCAACACCTTGGTTCTTCATCTCACCAGAGCTAAGTATTTCTTTTTCCCTTTCATTTTAGTAATTTAGAAAGTATTAGTAATTAGTTTCTATTTTACTATTTCTAAATACTATCAACCAGACTAGACTCGACCTTCAACCAGACCTAGCTTTCTCCCTAGAGAGGCTAAAAAGCCTTCCTCTCACCCTTGCCCTTTTTGACAACCTAGCCTCTACCTTTTCCCTTCTATGGGCCTTATTCATCTCCCTACAACCCTGCACAGACTTTTAGACTCCCAAAATCCATCTGTCAACTACGGACATAACCTTGAGACCTGTCTAAGGACCATTGCCCCTACTGACATCGGTAGCCTAACTGACATCGGCAACCTTGACCAACTGACACTGGCAGACTAACTGACATCGATGACTGTGACAGACTGACTACAGAATATAGGTACACATTATCTCTATTTCTCTTTCTTAGTCTTTCACCATTTCTTTTATCTGACACTCCTTTTATCAATAAGTGGACTGTCATCCCTCAAGGAAGTCTTTGCACTTTTGGGACCAAGCATGTGCTTCACAGTCCACCATATATCTATCTAACATTTTCTATGTTTAAGTCTTACTCTATCTACAGGTGTCGTCCTCCACAGCCAAAGAGGAGCTCCTTCAATCGTCTGGATATGGTGCACAACTTAATCTAGGTACGTATAAACCCCTGACTATTATCTTTAGTTTCTTTTTCTCCTGAATGTAAATAGCAAAAATGAGTAGAAACATTCTGGCACGCCCGGTGGGACCCTCGAGTTTTCCTTGGGTTCATTTCTTCTAAAAGCAAAATTTCATATAGATGCATTAGATTCTCTTCTTACATCCTCTTCTTTCTTTTTCTTTTGAAAAGAAATCATAAGCACAAGTTAAAAAGAACTTTCTTTTTCTTCTTGTCCCTTCTTCCTTGCATCTTAGAGTAGTGAAAATTCATGCTCTTAACCTTTTCTCCACTTGTTTTCATCTAAACACAACATTTTAATTTGGGCTAAAAACACTATTGCATTTCATTCCTGCTTGAATGTATATTTAGCCCTCTCACTTAGTAATTAAAAATGCATTATGAATAAATCATAGTGCACATATGTTACACAACCTAACCACATTCACAATCAAACATCTAAACATACTTGAGATAAGGCCCGACTAAGATTTCATCACCTAGTAGATACCTTACCCTTCCTGGTGATCCTACTTGGATTTGACCACCAAGAGGACCCACTCTGTTCTCTAACAGAGTATAAACTATAGGTGAAGTATATATTGGCTGAGTGGCCCAGCTCAGCTCTGGGTTCGTGAAGTGAGGGAGGAGGGCCCCTAGCACCAGGCCACGTATGGAACCTAACATAGATTTTTGAGCACCAAAACATAACCCAAAACCAACCATAGACTTCCTCTTTAGGACCCATTTTAAAAGCCGAATTCCCAAACATATTCTTCTAAGGCATAAGCCACCATGACTCTAAAATTTATTCTTAGGAATTTAATGTTTAGAGGTTGCTTGCCTTCATCAATTCTGCTATTTTCATCTGATTGTTTGAGCTGGTGAGGATGCATCATTTTGAAGTTTAAAAACAACTCAAAATTTCTATTTTCTTCCAAAAACTTTTAGTTTTTTGAGTTTCTAGAAACACAGACACCAACATCAGTTTTCCCACCGACATCGGCAACTTATCATCACCGACATCAAATTTTCCACCAACATCGGCATATTATCCTCACTGACATCAGTTTTTCCACCGATGTCGGTCACTGTCAACATATTTTCTCTTCAAAACTGCAAGCTTAAAACTTGATTTTTTTTTGCTATCAAACAACCTTCTGGTTTTTTGAAACTAAAACATATAGTTTTTGGAACCTGAACCTTTTTGCCTTAAATGGTTTTGACACATAGTCAAGCCAAAATTTTTATCGACCACGTGAGGCAACAACCACTTCCGCCTTTGCCTTTCATACCAAGTCCCCTGATGGAGCATACTTCAGAAACTAAACATACTCTTATTCAACCTACCCCCAATCAACCTTCAATTGTTCTTGAAGGGGATCAAAATTTTGAGAGACTCCTTGACCACAACACCAAGGCTCTCCAACACTATCTCACAAGAAGCCAAATGTGAAACCTTTCAGGTAACCCAATTTATGGGATGCCAACTTCCTTGACTGAAGCAGCAATGGCATCGACACCATTCACTACCCAACCCATCATAACTCAGGCTATTGCATCGATCAATAACCCCAGCATGGCCAATGCTCAAGATTTGGCCTCCCCATCTATTTTTGGACCTACCTCCATTGGGGTTTTTGTACCCCCTCAACCACAAACAATTCAACCAAGTTCTACACCATACCAGAACTTGATTGTCTCGACTCCACACACTCTTGTGCCTATAAACGTGGGAGTGACTACCTATCCTTTTACCAATGCTACCATTCAACCACCTTTGGCGGTATCTAGTCAACTTGTGCCCTCCAACTTCATGGTATAAGCCCCCTTGACCTCAACATCAGTCCCTATGACGAACTATCAATACGTTGCGCCTATACAAATGCAACCAAGTATGTCATACACCCCTCACAATGACTTCCAAGTACCTTAAAACTTAGGGGGTGCCCCACCTATCAATCCATCAGTTGATCTAATTAAGATGCTGATGGATAAGATGTCCAACCTTGAGACATCCATTTCTAGTTCAAGCAATGTTCTTTCAGACGAACAAATATGCAACAAACCCATCAACCCTTCGGTGCCTATTCGACCATATCCTAACCAGTGGGAACTCCCCAAATTTACTTGATTTTAGAGTAAAGAAGACCCACAACAACATCTACAAGTGTTTAGACATGCTTGTTACCTCATAACACACAATGATGCATTATTACTTCGCACCTTCCCCATGTCACTTTCGGGGGCCACCCTTGATTGGTATAGCTCTATTGCCAGTCATTCTCTTTTTCCATTCATTCAACTCGCCCAACTATTCCTTGACCACTTTTTAATCAACATCACCAAGAAGGTCTCCATCACGGACCTATATTCTATTAAACAATTTGACGATGAGTCAATAGCTAACTTCGTTGCCCGTGGGAGAGGTTTTATTAACCAACTCTCCTTTTATTTACCTCAACTTGAGCTCATTGAGCTCTTTTCACAAGCATGTGCCAAACACATCTCATCTACTTTATGGGTGCAAACATTTTGCACATTTGACGAAGCTTTCACCATGGCTAGGAAGCTTGAACTCTGTGCTGTCGAAGAAGATAAAGTCAAACTGCGTAGTAAAAATACCAATGCAAAATCCAATGACCCTTCTTCTAAACCTTCTTCTTCCAACTCAAAGTCCAAAGGATCGACTAATGTTGTAGTCCTTAGACCATCATCTTCAACAACAACCAACCAATCTCAACCTTCCACATTAGAATATATCACAAAATAATTCCAAAAATGGTATATACAACGTCAATACACTCCAATAGGAGAGTCATATGCTTTCGTGTTGGATAAACTAGTCAAGCAGGGGGTCCTCAATCTCCCTCAAATTTGACCACCTCAATTTGACCCCTCAAAATCCATCCCTACATGGTATAGGGAAAATGACTTCTGTAACTTTCATCGTGTCAAGGGTCATGACACAGACAATTGCAAAACCTTCAAAAATATTGTCCAAGACATGCTAGACAAGGGGGATCTTGTTTTGGATAACCCACGTACACCGACTAACCAAAACATGGATGTCTTTAGACAACCATTCCCTAACAATCCTCCAAGTCAGCATAACATTCAGACCATAGCTAATGACCTTCAAGAGTGTAATATACGCACGATCGACATGGTTTCTAACCAACCTCTCCCATAGTCTGAAGAGGTTAGTCAACTTATTTCTCCACCACAGGTAGAAGAGCCTTCTTCTCCTATTTGTCCACCATAGGTAGAAGAACCTTCTTCTCCTATTTGTCCATCACAGGTAGAAGAGCCTTCTTCTCCTATTTGTCTACCATGGGTAGAAGAGCCTTCTTCTCTTATTTGTCTACCATAGGTAGAAGATCCTTCTTCTCTTATTTGTCTACCACAGGTAGAAGAGCCTTCTTCTCCTATTTTTCCACTATAGGTAGAAGAGCCTTATTCTCCTATTTGTCCACCACAGGTAGAAGACCCTTCTTCTCCTATTAGTCCTCCATCCACTCTTCTTTCACATGTAGGAGAGGCTACTTTGACCTCTCCCATATTGGAGGATGTTTTGATGGCACCAACGTTGGTGGCCTCACCCTCATCCTTCTTATCATCCATGGGGGATCATACTCACCCCACTCCTAGACCACACATTGAAAGCTTGATCATCCCTACGCCATATCCACTTGAAGAGCCCAATTTTGCAATCCCTTCTCTGCTGAGTGAAGAACTAGCCACCTCACCCACTTCGGCCAAAGAAAATTCGGTGAAGGTAGATTTGAACCTCACCCCTCACAATAGTAGTCCTTGAACCATACCAAAGAAGGATACTAAACCACGTCAAAGAACTCCTCTCCCACCATCACCATTGCCCTCTATTTTGGGCCCACATCCATCCACCTTAATAAGAGTGCTCCCAACTCTGACACCTCTCAAAAACAAATCACCTTCATTACTATCTTTACCTGGCAAAAACATACCTCCCCCAAAACATCCAACACATCTCATCAACAAAGTGCCATCTACTCGTGTGGCTTCATAGCCAACCAAAAAGGCGGTATGAAAAACTCCTCCTACAACTCCTAAACAGAAGTTGTCAACCTCTACAACTTCTAAACAAAAGTCGTCAACCCCTACAACTTCTAGACAGAAGTTGTCAACCTCTATTGCAACAAAAAGCACATACCCATTAAAGGGTTGCTATGCATCGCTGTTACGCCAATTGTTGTAGTCTTCCAGCATCAGCCTCCTACCTCTTAAACCATTCCAACCTCTCAGACCAAAACCATCTTAGTTCAATGACACTCAAATCTGTGCATATCATCGCACACCTGGACATGACACTAAGCATTGCTGCACCCTTAAAGCTGTCATTCATCAACACTTCAAAAAGTATACCCTTTTCACTAAGGATCCTCTTGACCACACTTTCAACAAACCACCGACACCATCCCATGCCTCTCAAACATCCTCACCTAAATCGGGAGCCCATCATCAAACTATGGTCCCTCTACCACCTTCCAATCCTTTATTCAAAATCAACACAATTAATGTGGCCACTAGGCCCCAAACTGTGAAGGATAAAGGAAAAGACCGGACTTCTACACCTTTGACATAGCCACTATTCATCAAGACCTCTCAACCAACACAACCCAAGATTTCTATCTTGGGCACATCTCAACCATCAACTATGGGGGAGATTCCTCCTAACCTCTCTAGTCCACATGACGTTTGGTATAAATGACTTGTCAACTACTTGACATATTCTATCATACCACCTAATCTCTCTAGCAATAAACAATGGGCTTTTATCAAGAGTACTACTTGCTACACCATGCTAGGGGGTCTTTTCTACAAATGAGGTCTCGACGGCCTCCTTATCCAATGCCAACAACATACTAACCAACTTCACGTCTAACATCGACCAAACCATGCCTATAACCAAAATCTGAAAGAGCGAGATTTAAAAATTAGAGATCTTGTCCTTAAATAAAACCAACACATGACCAACATGGAAAGAAGCAAATGGGGCAAGTTTGATCCTAATTGACTCGGACCTTACATCATAACACAAGCATGGATTAGGTACTTATCGTCTGTCTTCTTTCAAAGGCCGGCCAGAACCTGAGCCCCTTTATGCCTTACATCTACGACCATTTTATTATTAGTCAAGTAATCATTCACTTGATGTTTACCTTGAGCTCATCCCTTAGGCAACCCTCCATCATCCTCGTCCATATTCATTTTAACCCTTTTCCCCTAAAAACATTAGTCAACCCTTTTGTCAAGCATGAATGCTTTGTCCTAATAAAAGGAAAACCCCTCAACCTCTATAGTCAAGTCAATGACCAAAAGTTTAGTCAAAAACCAAAAAAAATATAAGATTGGAGATGCCTAACCAAAGGTCATAAATTATAAATGTAGACTGCTCCCTTGAAGGGTAGCTGCATCATTTCTATAATTAATAGACTGCTCCCTTGAAGGATAGCTATTCAAAGACATCGGCACATACAAAGCAGAATATAGACCACTCCCTCGAAGGATGGCTATGCCTAAATTTTGCTACATACACAGCACAAGCTGACCATAACACAAAACAACATCCCCAAGTGGACTTCCCGCATTGAGTCTACCAAAAAAAAAAAGAAAAAGAAAAAGACTAACAAACTATTAAATCATGGACTTGTCTATAGTTGTTCTCAAGGTCACCTATAAAAGGGGCAAAGCTATCCCTGCTAAAAAGGGTTATGCTATCCTGACATATCACATAATCAAACCTATTACCCCAACATACTCAAGGGATATTGAGCTCACTTAATGTCAAGTGATTTGAATACTTTGCTAACATAAACCAATGGTCAACAATGCAATGCATGAACATGGCTTTTGTTTGCAAAAACTCCTATCTATGCTATCATTATGGTCCTTGTCAATGAAAGAGCAATGCACCTTTTACTTCTTATACATATTGGTCACACATAACCAGACCATTATCTAACCAAAACCAACCAAACCAAACCAAACATTTTCAGACCACTAACATGACATAACCCATTCACACTAGTTTCTATGGACAACAATACACATAGAAACTATCAACCCAACACAATTTATGTCAAGCATAAACCATTACTTGCTGAAGCATAAATATACTCATTTCATTTTTAGCATACACCATCACCAATATGGAAAATTGCTAGGGATGAAAAACTACACAACCAATGTTATAGAATACACCATCACACAATATGGAAAAGGCTATAACATCATCATACTCATTTCATTTTTGGCATAGACCTTCACTAATATGGCAATTACTAGGGATGAAAAAACACATAACCAATGTTATAGAATACACCATCACATAATATGGAAAAGGCTGTAACATCATCATATACTTATCATTTCAAGCATGTACCATCACAAATATGGAAAATGCTAAAAACCCTAACCTGACCAAACCAACTATTAACCTCTTTGACTCTCCCTCCCTTTTAGGGAGAACTACATTGGCCTGATGCCCTTCATAGGGGCTATGTAGGTAGCACTCAGTTGACATGGCATCTTTTTAGGTTAGCTCAGCCACATTCATTCGTTCATCTACTAGATGGACCAACCATTTAACCTTTATCTATGACATGACCAAACAACCAGCCCTGACACTGTGGAAGTCACCTTTGACTTCTCATGGGGCACATTAGAGATCACATACATCTCCTTGACCACACCAAACTATACTTAAGATCACTTATATCTCAAATCAACTCGACCGAAAACCTTGGAGATCGCGACTATCTCCTCAGACCATAACCACTTTCGAGACAACTTTGCCTTGGTTGTTTTGATTACATTTATGCTACCTCATGAATAGTTAGTAAATTGTCCACATCCCACATTACGACCCTCACAAGTATTGGATCATGCCCAAGTTGATCCCCACTACTTGTGTCATTTTTGTGTTTTCTAGGAGCACTTCCCAAGCCTAGGATATTTGGAACACGATGACCATTGGAGCTACAGCTTGGATCGAATAACCCAATCAGCTAAAACTAAATTCTAGGGAACGGTTACTTCAATTTTAGCACTCCTCAACCTTGCCTGTGACAATTTGACTTGACTATCACGTGAAGTGGTATACGCACAATCTCAACTATTACAACATTCACACTCCAACTTCACCATACTCATCCACTACCTATCAAATCGGCACCCAATATCAGGTTACCTTCCCTTGACTCCCACTTTGAGGGGGAATACCCCATCATACCTGGGGCAACCTACACCTTATCCCATACCTAGGGCAACTTACTCCTATTTTTGTCTTACAGTTCATCAGAACAACCAACAAGACAAAAAGGGGCAAATGTAGACACCAAAATTGTGTCGACTCCCCTTGGTCACTTACACACATTATTAATTTAAAATAAATTACTTATTTTAAATTAATGACATCACCCTTGACATCACCCATGACACCTCACCTTAGACACCTCAGCCTAAGACCATTTCCTACCTTATGACTCACCCTATGACTAAGTCCTTCACATCATAACTAAGACCCATTCCAACCTTCTAACCAACACTCGTGCTTAATAACCTCACCATTTGACCATTCACCAATGACAAGTGCACTTGGTGAATGAAGAATAGGTAAAGGGCTAAAAATAGCTCCTTTTACCCATTCTACACCCACTGACGTCGGTCAACTTTTGGTCGACACTGACAGGATCACTGATGTCAGTTACATAAACTGACATCTAACATTGAGTTATGGGCTCTTGGATGCTGGAATCACTCTGGGACTCCTTCTGGTCGCTCTCTCTCACTCAGATTTGGCTCTCTCTCTCTTCCTCTCAGACTCTAAGACATCACGAGGCATCAGACTTCAACTAACACTCCCTTAGCCACAAAGACTCTACACAAATGACTTTGAATTGAATTGGAGTATTGCACGAGGTCTTCAGCATCAAACTATAATAGGGACAAGCATTCAACACCTTGGTTCTTCATCTCACCAAAGCTAAATATTTCTTCTACCCTTTCACTTCAATAATTTAGAAAGTATTAGTAATTAGTTTCTATTTTACTATTTCTAAATACTATCAACTAGACTAGACCCGAACTTTAACTAGACCCAACTTTCTCCCTGGAGAGGCTAAAAAGCCTTCCTCTCACCCTTACCCTTTTTGACAACCTAGCCTCTACCTTTGCCCTTTTGCAGGCCTTATTCATCTCCCTACAACCCTGCACAGACTTTTAGACTCCCAAAATCCCTCTGTCAACTATGGACATAACCCTGAGACCCATCCAAGGACCATTGCCCCTACCGATGTCGGTAGCCTAATCGACGTCGGCAACCTTGACCAATCGATGCTGGTAGACTAACTGACGTCGATGACTATGACAGACAGACTACAAGATAAAGGTACGCATTATCTCTATTTCTTTTTCTTAGTCTTTCACCATTTCTTTTATCTGATACTCCTTTTATCAATAAGTGGACTGTCATCCCTCAAGGAAGTCTTTGTGCTTCTGGGATCGAGCATGTGCTTGGCAGTCCACCATATATCTATCTAACATTTTTTGTGTTTAAGTCTTACTCTATCTACAAGTGTCATCTTCCATAGCCAAAGAGGAGCTCCTTCAATCGTTTGGATACGGTGTGCGACTTAATCTGGGTACGTACAAACCCCTGACCATTATCTTTAGTTTCTTTTTCTCCTAAATGTAAATAGCAAAAATGAGTAGAAACACTTATTATTGAATAAATGTCTTTAGCCTCTACACTGAATAGTGAGCTAAATGTAGTAGACAATGTGAAAACAACATCCAATCTTGATTAAAGTTGTACTAATGCACAAACAACTAGCCAACAACATGTGCCTATAGTTAATCCCATGAGCAGATCATCATACCAAGGAATAGGAGTTTATGCATCCCAACCTCAACTAGCTGCTTCCTCAAGTGTACAACCTATGGGATTAGGTAATCAAATAATAGCCAATATCACACCTCAATGATAGAATGTGATCAATCTTACTCCCCCTCAATAGATAATAGGTAGTATTCGATAATAGTAGACACAGTCTAGTGTATCAACACAATAAAGGATAAGTACATTACCACCTCAATCAGGGGAAACTAATATTCCACCTCACCAGGTAATGACAAACATATCTCTTCAGTCATATATTAATGTCAATTCAAAACCAAGTAATGACTAGTCAATAGCATGCAAATACTGGTCAATGACATATGCCAAATTTATAACCTACTTTCACTTCTTCATAAGGATTCATGAAACAAGGAGGTCCCCATGTTTCTCAAGTACCTACTAGACAACCATTGGTTCAAAATGTGCCACAAATCCAGAGATGGGGTCTTGTTCCACAAGTTCCCACTCAACAACAAGGATTGATTAGTCAACAACATGTCGCTTTCCAACCATAGCAGGCACATTATGGTTATGTCTCTCCATCCCAACCATAAAATACTCTAGGCTAAACCTTTATCACCAACCCAAGCCATAATATTATGCAACCAAATGTGAAATTTCTAGTACATACTAATCTGTGTATGCGTATTCTTGGTCCATTCCCCAACCTAGCCAATATACCTCAATAGGTCTCTCCATCATACCTTGGTCAAAGTGTCTCACTTGTGACCTCTCAGCCATTTACCCAAACCAACATTTTCCCTCAAACCAATATCCCTTCCAATTTACTCTCCCAAGAATTACAACAAATGAAGGATGTAATTACTACTATTTAGGGGAGGAAGCAAACTAAAAAGTTCAAAATGGATGATGTATGTTCCTATTCATACAACATGGAGTATTTGTAGATACCATTTCCTCCAGGATATGAACCACCAAAATTTGATAATTATAAAGGGAAAGGTGATCCTAAGGCTTATTTGACCAAATTCTTTATCGCATGTCAGCCAGTGGCATGTAACAACATATACCTTTTGCTATTGTTTCTAAGGATCTTGGATGGACAAGCCTTGGTGTGGTTTTTAAAGTTGCCCAAGAATTTAGTAACAGACTTTGATGATCTTTTTAATAAATTTGTGTAGCACTTTTCCTACAATCTCGAGCATGAGATTTCATTAGTGGACCTGACACAAGTAAATCAAAAAGATGGGGAGAGTTTTGTGAGTTATTTATAGAGATGGAAATCCCTTGTAAGTCATTTCACCCATAGTTTACCAAATAAACAATTAGCCACTATGTCTACTAAAAATTTACATAGTGAGATAGCCTATCATCTAGAACTACAATGTGTGCATACATTCAAAGATATCATTGATAAAGGTTTGTTGATCAAGAGGGTACTCATCAATAAGGGAGTCATCAAGATCAATTCAACTAATCAAAATCAAGGTATCAATCAAGGAAATGACCAACACCCCAATCAAATGCAAGCATCACAACTAGCACATGCCAATAATAAAAAAAGATCAATGTAATTCAATTGAAATAAGAATGTTGTGGGAAATGGAGTAACTGAATCTCATTATGTGCAAACTATGCAAAGCTCATCCACATTGCCTTTTTAGTTTACTCCTACCCAACAACCTCTCCAATCAATGCCACAAGCACAATAACCATAATCTATACAACAACCTTTACCATTGCAAATCACTCATCTTAAGAGAATCATACCTACATGTTATGTCTTTAGTGACCTAAGAGAACCTATTGAATCTATATTTCACAAGCTTTCTATCACTAATATGATTAGTTGGCCTATACCAAAGCATTATTTGTAAGATATTCCTTGCCCTGATTAGTACCGTGAAAATTAATTTTGTGACTATCATCAGGTCAATGAACATAATCTACAAAGATGTGTCCAAATAAAGCATTTAATTGAAAAAATTTATTAGAGAATAGGGAGATAACATTGGATAATGGTGCTTCCACTTCCATTCAAACTCTTGGTATTTATCAAAACCCCTTTCATTGACATAACAATCAACAATAACAAAATAATCAACGACAATAACAACAACAACCAATGTAACAACTAAATCAACAGTATAAAAATCAAAGGTGGAACCAATAAAATCAACAAAATTAGTAGCAAAATCCATAATGATAGAATAATGGATAAAACCAAAGTCAGAATGGTAACAACCAAGAAACTTACCATGCAGTTGCACATGATTACAATAAGGTTAAGGTCATATTACAGGGGGTAGCATTAATACCATCTCCATTAATCCTAGACCAAGCACTAATCAGCTTATACCATTGGTAAACAACAATATTCATTTGAATCACATGGATAATCTTTCTTTGACCTAGGAGTGTATATAAGCAAACCAATAAACTAGGACTTCCACTTTTGGATCTTATAGTGACAACTCATTCTTACCACGTGACCACATGCAAGTGCATCGGCAATCGAGACTTGTCCTATCTTTTACAATGCCATTTCTAACATCAATTATTAATACTAGTCCAATATTTAATCCCAATTATGCAATCACAACTTGGAGGTCAAAGATTACTATCCCAAGCCCACAACCATCCACTACTCTGCCTATCATCCAACCAACCATTTAGCCTCAAAATAAACCATTCACTACTGACCAAGACAAGAAGTTTGATATTGTGAAACAATTGTAGAAGACACCAACATAAATTTATATCTTAGATTTTCTACAAATGTCAATAATCCACAAGAACATCTTGAATGAGTTCTTGATCTAATCCACTGTTGCTAGTGACATATCCCTCGATAAATTTTAAGCTTTGGTTGGACACCTAACTCCACCCCAACAAGTCACATTCAACCAAAGTGATATGTCTTCCCTTGGTCCACTCCATAATAACCCATTATACATAGAAGTTTGTATCACATGGCATACAGTAAAACATGTTCTTATCAACAATGGATCCAGCCTCAACATAGTGTCTCTCAAGCTCATCAAGCTTCTTGGGTACATAATGATATATCTCTAGTGAGAAACAATAACTACCAAAGCCTATGATAATCAAGAAAGAGAATCCCAAGGCACCATTAGTTTGTCAATTGTCATTAGGCCTTTGACCTATGATACACTTTTCCATGTGCTTGAGCTAGAGTTATCATACAACATGATTTTAGGCAGGCCATGGTTATCTGAGATTCATGTAGTCCCGTCAACACTGCACCAATGTATCAAGTTTTCCCACTCAAGGATGGAGGTGAATATTCTGAGAGATTTACACCCATATGAACACTACAAGAATCTTGAGGCTAAGTTTCAAAGCCATAATTATTAGTATGACATGAATCCATGTTCCAAGCAGGATAAAGGAAAGGTTATACTTATTAATCCTACACTAGATAATTGCATAGATCCTAATACCTTGGATTCCCTTTCCCACATGCTACCACATGAAGTTTCTAATAATTTCACCATTTCAGATAATGGATTGGGAGAGTATGTGACTCATGATACATTTCATATCATCAATATTCCTCAAAATCCAAAAACCTTTGGGTGACCTAAAGTCATCCTACATATGCATTGATAACAAAAGAACAAAGATAAGGGACTTGTCACATTTGTACCAGCATCTAGCCTAAGACCTAACCCTATTGAAGGGGATGACTCATGGCTATACAATGATGCCCAAGATGACTATTATAAAAATGCAAAGTATCCTATTCCTAATAGGATCATGGAGCAACACAAATATGAAGGAAGAAGCCTCAGATCAAATCAATGAGGAACTATCAAGCCAATTTCCATGACTATGTATGAAAGATATTATGGACTTGGATTTAAACTACCTAGGGGTGACCCCACATATCTTTTTCAAACTCCACCACCAGTGATTAGTGATGATGATGCTGATAGTGAAGTAGAGTTCGATCATAGCCTCACTTTTGATGACCTAGATGAAACCAACTAATTTGATAATAATGCCATTTATACCCTTACCCTTGCCATTCATCGCAACCCATTACCATTATATTATCCCCAACTAATAGATTGGGACCAACAAGAATCCAGTCTATCAATTGATGAGTTCCAGAATGAGGAGGCATTATATGATTTCTTAGGCCTTAGAAACAATGTTTCGTTAGGATATCACAAATTAGGATTCTCAATCACATTGGATCTTGCAGCCTATTTTTAGGAGTGGGTGGACACCCTTAGCCAAAAATAAAAAAAATTAAAATATTGAGGTCCCACAGTGAAAACCTATTTGAGGTACTTTTTAACCAGGGAAAAAATAAAGATAAAGGCCAATCTAGTGGTGAAAACCTATTTTAGGTGCTATTAGATGAGGGTGTTCATTCTTCTTCAAATTTAGACCAAGAGACCACCAACAATGAACTTGCTTGTGGATTTGAGTTTAGCTTTGAGCAACAATAAGTATTTGATCAAAATTTCCAAGTATTTCTAACTATTTTTATCACATGGCCAAATCTCCCATTAGGGGATTCAGATTCATCATGCCTAGGAGAAGCTGAAGAGAAATTCATAACAGAGGACCTTGACATAATCCAATAATTCAAGTCATTGCCTACTATCCTAGAAGATGGTTCAACCCTTTCAGTAGAAGATACAATATATTTAAGCATTAGGACTCCATCAGACCTAAAATTTATAAAATTAGGTGCATCCCTCACTAAGGAGGAATGATATGTCTTTATAGCTTTTTTGAGAGATTTTGTAGATATCTTTGCATGGGCATACTCTGACATGCCAAGTTTAGACACTGCTTTGGTTTTGCATCACTTTGTGTTTAATCTTGATGCTAAACTAGTAAAAAAAAGATATGTAAGATGTATCCTTGCATTACTATATTGGTAAAGAAAGAGTTGGAAAAACTCTTAGAAGCAGGATGTATCCAATCCATTGACTACTCAGAATGGATCTCTAATGTAGTACATGTTAGAAAAAAGCCTAAAGGAATAAACTTTTTTACTAATTTTTGAGACATCAATAAAGCTTTTCCTAAAGATGATTTTACATTTCCTAATATTGACATGATCATCGACTCCATGATAGGTTATGAAATGCTTTCACTCAATGATGGTTTTTCAAGATAGAATCAGATCATAATAACATCAGAAGATCGGCATAAAACAACATTCACTACTCTATGGGGAACATTTTTATATCAGGGGATGCCATTTAGCCTTAAGAATTTAGGAGCTACATATCAAAGATCCATGACTATCATATTCCATGATATGATGCATGCTATTATTGAAGGCCATGTTGATGACATATTTCAAAAATCCAAGAGCAGGGCCGACCATCCAACAGTACTACATAAGATATTTGAAAGACTATGAGAGTACAAAGTCAGACTCAATATGAATAAATGTTTGTTTAGTGTAGCTTTAGGAAAATTACTTAGATTCATCATGTCTCATCGAGGTATTGAAGTCAATCTGGATAAAGTCCATGCTATAGCTGAGATGCCACCACCAACCAATATAAAGCAACTCCATAGTTTATAGGGTAAGATCCAGTCAATCCAATGCTTCATCTCTTAGTTAGCAGACAAGTGCCATCCATTTACACACCTTTTAAAGAAAGGAGTTACATTTCACTGGGATGATCATTTCCAAATAGCTTTTTAATAACTCAAAGACTATCTTGTCAATCCACCTATTTTATTACCTCCTATACTAGGAAAGCCATTCTTTTTATACCTATCAAGTACTACTCCTGCCCTGGGGACACTCTTGGCTCAACATGATGACAATGGAAAGGAGCATGTTGTATACTACTTAAGCCATACCTTGGTTACATATGAACATAACTATGCACCTATTGAAAAAGCTTGTCTATCCATGGTTTTCATAGCTCAAACACTTCGTCATTACATGTTGACTAATAAAACCATGGTCATTTCAAAGGTAGATCCACTCAAGTATCTACTATCTAAAACACATTTTCAAGATAGAATTGCTAAATGGATCATGCTTCTTAGTGAGTTTGACATAGAGTATGTCAATCAGAAAGCAATCAAGGGATAAGTTCTTGCAGATCAACTTGTTGAAGCACCTCTCATGGATACACAACCACTCAAGTTTCAATTTCTTGATGAATACATCATGATCATTATTGATACACCCCTTGAGGAGCAACCTTGAAAGCTATACTTTGATGGTTCATTCACTGCACATGGATTGGGGGTAAGCCTATTATTTATTACACCATAGGGGGATCTAATCCCTAAATCCTTCAGAATTAACTTTCCTTATACAAACAACATAGATGAGTATGAAGCACTTGTTGCAAGACTTTGATAAGTAGTACATTGGAATATATATCATCTCTAAGTTTATGGTGACTCTTAGTTAATCATTAATCAGGTCACAAATCATTTTAAAACCAAAGATGACAGACTGGTTCCATATAAAGCCATGGTTGACACTCTTAAACAACAAATTTCCAACATTCAGTTTGAGCATATACCTAGGGATAGTAAAAAAATTATAGATGCCATGGATACTATTGGTTCTCTAATTAGACAAAAAAATAAAGCTAGAGAGTATCAGTTCTTCATCAAGAATTTATCAGCACCAGCTCATGAACCATCAATTGTCACCATGATTTGTGATATTGTTTGTCCTAATTCTATCTACTACTCAGACCTTTACAACTACCTTAATGACCAAATTATACCATCTAACCTATCTCAAAAACAAACCAAAACCTTTATTCATCATTTTTCTCACTATACTCTACTTGGATCCATGCTTTACCATCGTAGTTTTGATGGAACTCTGCTTCATTGTTTAACTTTAGTAGAGTCTACATTAGCATTAAGAGAAGTTCATGGAGTATGTAGATCCCATTATAATGGGGAAATATTATCCAAAAATCTCTTGCATACTGGCTATTATTGGCATATAATGGACACAAATGCCACTGCATATGTAAAAAAAGTGATAAATGTCAACGGCATGCTAATTTGATTCATGCCCCAATAAAAACTCTAAAAATGATGTTAACACCATGGCCATTTTTTACATGGGGCCTTGACCTCATTGGGAAGATCAACCCCACTTCATCGAATGGCCATAAACATATCCTTACCACCATCAAATATTTCACTAAGTGGGTTGAAGCTATACCCCTCACATGAATGGAAAGAAATTTTCCAAATTCATCTTCAACCATCTCATCTGCCACTATGGTATTCCCTTTGACATTATATCTGATAATGGAGGATCATTTAAGAACAAAGATGTAGACCAAATATGTACTAAATACAACATCACACAACACTTTTCTATAGCATATTACCCTCAAGGTAATGTCTAGGCTAAGGCATCTACTAAAACCAATGTCAATATTCTCAAAAATATTATTAATGATGCTGGTCATGATTGACACCTCCAGATATTCCCTACCCTTTGGGCATATCATACCAATCATCATACCCCCACAAGAGCCACTCCATACTCATTTATGGTACTGAAGCCATCCTTCCCATTGAGGTTGAATTGCATTCACTATGCATCTATTTCAAGCATGTCCTAGATGATCATGACTATCGAGTAGCTCACATGTAAGAGCTAGACTTACTGGATGAGAAACACACAACCGCGCTAAAAAATATTTAAGCATACCAGAATTAAATCAAAGTCCACTATAATTAGTGTGTTAAGTATAGAAAATTTGAACTTGGTGATCTTGTTCTTAAATAAAACCAAAAGAACACCATGGATGAGAAGAAACATAAAGGGAAATTCAAACCAAACTAGACAGGGCCTATCATCATCACTACAGATTATGGTTCAGAAGCATACAAGCTTACCACACTAGATGGAGAGGAACTTCTAGAGCCAATGAATATTATTCATCTCAAGTAGTACTATTTTAAGCACTTAGGTGTATTGTCTATAAGGACCATTTTAGTTATGTCTTTTTGTCACTATTCTTCTTTGTACACATGCCATTCTTATCCATCCTCTTTGTCATATCTACTTTTCGCTTCCAACCTATCAACGCAATGTGCTCTAAAAACCTAGCCCATTTGACCTTAGTTTTTGTCATACATTACATATTTTTAACATAAAGGTATCTGATCAATTCATTAGTTTGTTCAAGAACATAATGTGACAGAAGTTTCATATTTTGGGATAGTGTGACAAAAGTTTTGGTAGTTTCATCCTTCGTTTATTAGTCTTTCTTACCACCAATCTTGCTATTAATTAGAACCACCTTTGGGCAAATTAGTACCTTTGATCTATGCCATTGTGTCCTAGTTATAACCACCTATCGGCAAACTAGGGGAAACATTAAACCTTGACATACCAACTTGTCACTTCCTATGCCACGCTGTGCCTTTTTACCACATGTGCCTATTTTGTTTGAATTGACTACTGCACTAGTCAAGTTCCTCTACTATAAAGGTGGAACTACAGTGACGTGAGGTCCTACTTTGGGACTATGTAGGTAGCACTCAATACTTGTTGAGGTTATCTCAGTCACCCTTTTATTCATGCTCTTATTGTTTTGTGAGCAACCTAAGCCACGCTCTCACAACTTTGTGAGCAATCTAAGCCATGCTCTCACCATTTTGCAAGAAACCTAAACTACACTCTCACCATTTTGTGAGTAACCTAAGTAATACTCTCACTATTTTGTAAGCAACCTAATCCATGATCTCTTCGGTTGGTGAGCTTGAAGCATGTAGTGTCTCATCATTCTCGATTGAGTTGCGACACTCCAAAACACTTCTAAAAACATTTGCAAACTCATTAGAAAAGAACAAAAACATTGACCACTTCTTTGCCTTAAGGATTCTAGGAACCCTTACTAGGTTACAAGCAAATCACTTGTCATTTTGTTTCCCCCTCCTTTTTGGCCTTTTTCTCTCATGCACTTGTCATTTTGCAAGACCATTCCTATTCTTCTATCACATCCATTATATTTATTTTCCTCAGTTATCACATTCTTCCCATTCCCTGGGAGAATTACATTTGGCCTAAAGTTTTTATTGGATATTACATCCATAGAGCTATGTAGGTAGCATCTACTTGCTTAGTGCATATGGAGACAACTCAGCCACCCCCTTTCGTTTATTCTATTCCCCCATTTTTTTTTTAAAAAGTTTTCACCTATTTTCTAGGGGCAATGTTTGTATGGTTTATATTAAATTATTTATTTGTTTATCTACTTGTTTATTTGCTTTCAACACTATTCCATTGATTTAGTTTATGTGTGTTCATTGGGTGTTTCCTTTCCCACACTTACCCTTGAATCCATCCCTATTCATATGTTTACATTATCATCATGGTTTCTATCATTGGTGCATTATTTTCTATTGAGTATTAGATTATGGGAGTTAGTCCTTATGCATATTTTGGTCAAGTCCTCATGATGTTATATCATGATACCTACTAACATGTGATATAACAAAACTCAGCTTTAAGAAGTCTATTCAATAATGGTGGAATCTCTTTGACACTGATATCCTGATTCCCTCCTAATCATATCCCAAATAGAGTAATTAACCATGAAAGAATTTCAACCTTTATTAGTTTAGATGAGCATCTCCCTATTAGTAGGTTGTTCTAATTCATCAATACCCTCTTTTTTAAGTTATCATCATTCTTGACCAAGTTTATCATGTTTTCCATAATCAGGGTCTAATGATTATAACCGCTTATGGTAAAATCATTGCACACTGTCCCTACATTTTTCAATGATTATAACCACCTTTGGGCAAATCACTGTGTTGTCACCACTTTAATTTTTATATTTACATAGGGGCATGTTATCTTGTTTATCTATCCTAGCTGGGGTAGCTCCATCTTCTCAATGATTATAATTGCCTTTGCGCAAATCATTGTGTTATCATATCATGTTGCCACTATCGGGGTATAATGCTTATAACTGCCTTTGGGCAAACTATTGTGCACCATCCCACTTGCATTCTCAATTATTTTTGACTATTTTTTCAATATCATTATGTTTTCACCCCATTATATTTCCTTTCTTTGGTCCCCTCATTTTGCTTCTTTCTTTTTGAGGGACCATTTACTGACCTCCTTGTGCCAATCGTTCCCTCGAGGGGGCATCATACAATTAGTTTATCATCATTGCAGTTGTAGGTATACACGACCTTTTCATTCTTTGAGAAGATGTTAATATGTTTATGGCTTGCAATGCCTTCCCAAATAGGGGCAAACTATAGACACCAAAAATTGGCCATCGATAACCCCCAATTAGGGTTTTGACCAATTTCCACCCAAAACACACAATTTGGCCTAAAAACACTAAAACATGCTAAATGATGTGAAAATGACATACTCAAGTGCCAATTTTGGCCAGGGTATATCTAAATGGGGTAATGAAATTTATGGGATAGCTAACTTTGATTAGATCATTTCGAGTCAAAATGCCAAATTTGCACCTGGGTGCTCTAGATTGCTCTTGCCTATCAAATATTTTGCATAAGACTCATGCCTTTGTTATTTTTTATTGGAAACATCCTAAATTTGAATACAGATCCAACACATCTGACATGGAATTCCAATTCCAATATAATCAAATTTAGGACCAATAACAAGGCATTATGATCAAATTAAGTAATTTATGCATAAAGTGCTTAATCATGGTTAAGAGCTAATTAATCTAAATCAAGGCCTAATTAATAATTCCATGGAAACTTGTTGAATACTTATTTTTGGAAATGAATATGAAATATCTGCATCATCAAGTGACCTCATTTTTTGGGAAGACATCCCTAGGCCATAAGTTCCATAAATATCAGGATTCATGCCCTCCATGCCTCATCAATGCCTTCCATGACACCCTCCATGCCTCTTAATTACCCCCTTTTCCAATGTCATGATGAGGATAATTAAAAGATTAATTACAAAAATTAAATTAATCCTCAACCACACATCTCAATCTTGAGATGGATGGTTGAGGTTAACTCTGATCAAATCTAAAAATCTATAAATAAGAGGCCTCACAACATCATTTCTAAGCTTTTTTGGTACAAAATATTATGCTCAAATATCTTCAAAGGACTTGATAATGTAAAGTTAGAATTCCAAATTAATTCCAAGCCACAAGCCAAGTGTTCTAAGGAGAAGAGGAGATAGCCAAGCCTCCTTTGATGAAGACTTCTTGAGCACAAGTGGAGCAATCCACTACTACAAAGGCATTTGGAGCATCCAAGGAAGGTGAAGGAACTCTTGTATTTGATTCCTTGCTTTTTAGTTGTGCTTGTCATTTGATTTTGTTAACTAAGCTTTCCCTAGTGTCTAAGCCTAGAGATGTTATGCTATTAGTGTGTTTATTTCATCTTATTCTCATTTTGGAACTAACATCATACTAACCATCCTCTCTTGAGTCAAATTCCTAGATCACAGTTTTCTTATAAGGTATGAGAATTACTATTTTGATAATCTATCAAATACTACATAAATTAAATCATTACCATGTTTGGTAGTGGCATGTATTGAGATAAAGTCCATGGAAATGAATTTGCATAGTCTTAATAGAACTGTTAGAGGTGTGTAAAAAGCTTGTTTTTTATTCACCAACTTGGCTATAACACATGCAGTACATGACTTGATGTATTTGGAGACATGAGACATGATATGTGGCCAATATAAATACTTTTGTAATGCCTCAAGAGTATTTTCAATCCCAAAATGTCCGACAACCTTATTGAAATGAGCTTCCCATCTTAGTTTTTGTCTCTCTACCTCATGCAAAACACACAAGTGCCCAAGATGATATAGAAGTCCATCTTACAAGTATAAATCAGGAATTAAATTACAACATATAACTTATATATATATATATATATATATATATATATATATATATATATATATATGTATATATCCACACAAATACATGTTAGATAAATACAATTCTGACCTTGCATTGACTTAATGTCCACATGCATAAAGTCAAAAAAGGATATTTCAAACTTGAAGGTGGCTTAAATAACCTGTAACTATATTGGCATTTACCTCTTATGCTTGGTGTTCAATAAGAAGACCATTTCCTATGCTACTCTTGCTACAACTTGTTATATGTCCAAAAACATTGAAGAAACTTGTGATCTATGTGGATCACATACTCCTTAGCCAAGATAAAATGTTTCAAATTCTTACATGCTTGAATAATAGCATAAAGTTCATGACCATATGTTGGTTAGTTCCTTACTAGTGTGGTGAGAGTTTCACCATGGTAAGCAATTAGGTGACCATGTTGAGTAAGAACTAATCTAAATGCAAAGTTAGAAGCATCTGTCTCAAGCTCAAATGGTTGTTGAAGGTCTGGTAAAGTAAGTAATGTTGTGGGATAGAGTCTACATTTCAATTCCTTCAATATTTTTTGTTGTGTGGTAGTCTAGTTAAAGAACCACCTTGGGTAACTTAATTTAAGGGCCAATTCACATGAAATAAACCAAGCACAAATATATGATAGAAATTTTCCAATCCTAAAAATCTGTGAAGCTCTGTGAGATTATTTGGTTATGGCCAATCCTAGATGACTTGAATCTTGTTTGGGTCCACATGCACTCCTCATGCTTCAATAATGTATCCCAAATATTGAATTTGGTATGGCAAATGATTTTTTCTATGTTTGCATACAATTTGTGTTTCCACAAAGTGTCAAACACTTACTCTATATGGTGTAAATGTTCATCCCATGTTCTGATGAAGATCAAGATGTCATCAAGGTACACTACTAAAAATGAGGTAGTGAATGGCCTCAAGATATCATTCATCAATCTAAAGGGAATGATTAATCATTTGAACAAACCTTATTTATCCTTGAAGGTTGTATTCTATATATCTATAGGATCAATAGGAATATGATGATACCAAGACTTGAAATTGATCTTAGTAAAGTATTTCACACCATGCAGATAGTCCAAAATATCCTCAATCCTTAGAAGAGGATATATTTTTTCACTATGATATTTTTGAGTGTTCGATAATCAATTCAAAGCCTCTATGTACCATACTTATTTGGTGAAAACATAATTGGGCTACCACAAGGTAATGAGTGGGGCCTAGTATGTTCTTTGTCTATGAGTTCATGATCAATAATTATTTATGGTATAAAGAAGCATTAGAAAGAGGTAGTCCATAGATAAGATCAATAGTATTCTTTATGACATAGTGTGTAGGCACTTATTTTTGTAGCTAGAACACATCCTTTTATTCTTCCAAATTTAACTACAATTCAACTTTTTGTGTTAATATTAGAGGAATTATGATGATAATAGGCACTGTAAGAAATTTATTATATTCAAATCTTACCATGAAAGGCATAAACTTCTTACTATATGTGACTAGATTATTACACTATTTAGTGTTAATGAGAGATAACTTTGGAACTAATTTTGGTATGTGATATCTTATATCACCAAAAATTATGACAACATTTATATAATTTACTTCATATACTACATGCCAATGATACATTTATGTTTGACCTAGTATAATATCACATACCTATAATGGAGTAATTTCACAAAGGACAATATATTGAAAATGATTGATGTTGTATGCCACTTTACACTATTGAGGGACACCTTTCTAAGATCCCACATTGAACCATCCAATGGAGTATGGTTTTAGGTGAGGTGTAAGTGGCAAGTTCAATATGTGAACTTCTTCAAGAGAAAATATGTTCTTCTAAATTTTGTTGTCAACAATGAAGCGTGGTTGGGAATTAATCCACATTTTAGAATGGAATAATCTTTATGCTTCCTCTATTTATAAAAATGGTGGTAGAGATGTTTATAGTACCCACCATTATGTTAGGCTTAGATTTTGTGATCTATTTACCTTTGTTCATTACTGCAGTGATGGTACCTATTGCCTCAAGTTATGTAAGGTTTTATTAGCATGACAATATTGATTGGAATGACTACTAGAGTTATGAAATGAACATCATTTGCTAGTATTAGATTACTTAGTCTTATAATCTGATGGCTGTTGCTTATTATTTTATGGTTGTTTGGAGTTATTCCCTAATTTAGAATTCATATTGGAAGATTTAGACTATTGCTTGGTCTAAGACTTAGAATCTTGTATCTTAGTCTTAGCATTAGCCTTTGATTCAAAATTAACAACATACTTGTATGCTTCCCAAATAGAAGAGATAGTCAATAAATCCAAGTTTGACTAGATGCAAGCCTGACCTTTAATTTAGAACAAAATTTTGTTTTGAATCTTGAATCCTAAGTTTGGACACAATGATATGGAAAATATTTATGTATTATTGCACATACTGATCTTTACCTTAGTATAATTGAGAAAAATTAATGTATTTATCATCATAGTTAATAACATGATAATAGGTTTCTTTGAGTGATTTTATGAAACCATTCCATGTGTTCACAAATGTGTCTAAACTGAGATCTTCATGTGTAGTGCAATAATTTTCCCACCATTTTTAAAATAATAAATAAACTTTTAGAAGGGAAAATGTGATTTTATCTTGGTTAGATAAGTGGTTTACCCTGTAGTATTAACATATGAGGTTAATCTAGTTATATAGTGCATCCATATCTTTTTTACCTTCAAACATATGAATGTCCATATTGACTTGTACCTTATATGGCATTTATGTAAATGACTGATGAGAATGAGAGGCTATCAAATAAGTCTACTCATTGAGAAGGAACAAAAAGTGATCTATGATACTTTCTCATTCACATACATGATGTTATTCCATATATTCCCTTTATGTCTATAAAGACATTCTATAAATTCTGGAACATCTATAGATTTGGCATCATTGTAGATTTGTCTCCCATCTAAGGACATGAAGGAAGGTATGATGAAGGGTCACAATTATCAAGCCATAAATTCCTATAATCAAACCTAATATGTGAGTTCATACAAACAATGTTGAAAATTTTATGAACACCATGATACCATTCATGAATAATATTAAGCGTGTATTCTTTGATACCATTGATCCAGGGCCTAGGAGGAGACTTGATGGAAAACCTAATTAATGTGAAATAAATAGGTTATAGGCAAAATAAATTTAATGAATGATAGAGAATATGAAATTCAATGTATTAAATAAATTAGAAAGAAAAAAATTGGTGATAATAGATATAAAACTGTAATAGTAAGTTTGTATTATGCTATGTTTTTTATAATCTAAGAGATCAAATGTTATTGTTGCAAGACTTCCTAGATCTATTATTCTCTAAGATTTGAAATAGTTTATTACTTACCTAAAAATAATGGGAGTGTACATTAGTATACAATGTAATAATATGAAGTTTCAGCTAAACCGCTACAACTTTTGGTAATAATTGCTTCATAATCACAAAGTGTGGTGATGTCACTTACTGTAATTTCTAGTAGGCCATTAATGATAGTATTGACATTGTAGGAGCTATGAAGTAATGTATAAATGGATTTATAAGTAATCAATTTACATGTAGACATGAAACCTACTGACATAATTGCTGACATTAATACGAGCTTGGCTATTCAACTACAATAACATGTAGTATGAATTAGTGACCTAGGTCCTCCTGGATCAGATTGTTACACATGATGCCATCCCAAATCCTTGAAATTAGAATCACCCCAAAATGGATTTAATATTTTTTTACTTACATGTAGTGCACATATATGTTACAATATAAAATATGATTAAATTTGTGACTATTATGTGAGGCTTTCCTATGATTAGACCATTTAGAAAAAATCATACTACCAAAAGAAGTTAAAGAAATATTTATCCTTAAACTAACACTACGTGGAAGTCCATATATCTATAAATTTTTTGGTCTTCATGTTTATGTATATGTGGATAAGATATAAGCATTTTATATTTTATCCACAAGGCTATACATGATCACAACACATGTATCTATCTTATATTATTGTAGTATCACAACATTTTTAGTTTAGGATTAATTTTTATGAGAATTTATAATAAAACATCATCTACCATGTGATAAACACTTGTGAATGGAATGAAAAAAATCATAGTACGTGAGGGGCCACTACACTATTTACATGGGAATGAGGCACTAATTATTATTAGTTTAAAGAGTGAAATGATATATGGTGGAATTTTTTTATATAGTGGAATTTTTTTTATGTAAAGTGTTGTGTATTAAAGTGATCTTGATGTATGAATATATTATTTTAGGCCTCTTAGGAAACTATAAAATGTTAAAATAAGGTACCAACAACAAAAAAAATTAAAATTAAACAAGTAATATAAGTTTAGTGCTTTATCACTGCTAATATGGTGGACATCTTTTAATTCATAATTTTTGTACTATTTTAAGGTGTTTTATGTTTGTGGCCAACCACATATGATCTGATAATTATATATTTTTTGAGTATAGCTATTGATATTCTCCCTTGGTTATGTAATTTAAATGTGCCCATAAAACATGACACTTATATAGGTAGAGCTTTATTATAATTTTCTATGTTTTAGCATAAAGGGCATAATAATTAATTTTATGTCTTATAAATTAGATCTACCTAATGAGAACATTATGCATTATAAGCATGTAATTTTTTAAGCCCCCCTCCCCCTTTTTCATTTTGTACCCACATTAAAAAATTCCAAAAAAAAATGTCAAAAAAAAATGACTCTCTTGTACCCCTATAAATGTAGATGAGTGTAGACTAGACAAAAAATAACATGACAAAACATTGACAATGACATGACTCAACATCATATTTATAGGTAGCCTATGTTCATGTATATTTTTAATGATTGTTTGTTTGATACACTTTTTGTTTTGTTAAATTTTCCTTCTTATTTTTTAATTTCTCAGTCATCAAAACTATACAACTATTCTCTCATTTTTTTTTTAAATTCACATTATTGCTAGAAATGGAATTAAAAAAGATTGAAAAAAGGAAGTGTAATGTCACAAAGAATCTTAAAAATAAAATGCTTTATTAATTACTACAATATATAGAATAAAAAGTATATTTTTACTTCATCAACCAATGTCTTTGTGCAACATTTTTATTTTTCCAAGGTAATTAATAATGTTATTATATAAAATTTAGTCTTATTTGAAATATGACATTTTTAAATTTTTGTATAAACATATAAAACATAACATACTACACTAGTGACAAACCTCCACCATTATTATTTTGGTCTTGCAGCTCTTGTAGTATGTTATCCATGGATGTTGAAAAACTTGATATTGAATAAACACAAGCTCATGAATATGCTATACATAAAATTTCTCCACATAAAATAAGCCCCTCAACCAAGTAAGCATTCACTCAAAATCCTACCAAATATTTTTCACAACTTTATTGCTTTTTCTTAAAAAAATTAAAAAAAACATTATTGTAATACTATGATTGTTATTCAAAATTGTTAAAATATTTATATTATAGATATCAATGATGAAAAAGAAGAAAAACCTTTATAGATCCAAATTTCAAAGTGGTATTTTTTTTGTAAAGTAAGATTCAGTTATATTTAAAATAGTATCAAGAAGACAACACCTTTATTGTTTATTTACATTATTTTTTACACCTTTTTTACTACAATTTCTTGTTTTATCCAACATTTACTTAACTAAAGATATTCCATACATAATACTTGAACTCTGCACAAGAAAACTAGTACAAGTTTTTGAAGGTTATATATTAGTGGTTTTTACACACATAAAAAACACTTCACTTAATAAATTAAAAATATTGCATGTTGACCTTGTTGATAAAAATGGTCAAATGTAAATTAAAGTTTAACATCAATATTTACTTCATTCAAAAATTTAGATAAGAACTAGTTCTAGGCATGGTTGTGCATAACACAAATTTTTCACTTAGATAAAAATAAAGATATGAATAGGTGATGACAATTGTTATTGTATGCATCTAAATAAGATCACACTAATTATTCCAATTAATCCCATTAATCTATCCCTTTATCCTAATCTTATTAATTTATCTAATATTCCCCTTCATTATTCTTGATTTACTAACCTTATTCTTCCCCACTTCTTCATTAATTCTCCTAAATCCCCATTATCTTACCCTAGCCCCACTTATCCATTACTTAGAATTTTAAATTCTCATGACCCACCTACCCACCTACACTAGCCTACTCCTAGGCTCTCCTACACTCCTAGTCCCTCATCACCCACCTAATCCATATAAAATCCCCTACCTAATCTTAATTAGTCTGTAAGAGGATTCTAAAATCCTCCAATTCTAGAATCTTATCTAACTTAGCCTTCCCCATCTAGAACCCTCTATTCTAGAGGTTTGCAAGGAAAGAAAAATTCCTTGGAAAATCCCCAACCATTGATTTCAATAGCCCAAATTTAAATCTAGCCATTGCTTCTTCCCTCTATTTTCTATATAAACAAGCCATTTCTCCATGGCTAAGCTATCTAGCATCCATCTATGAAGTTCATGAAGTCTCCATGTTGAACTAACAATCACAAACATCTAACTAGAATCTCCATGATCCATTAACTAACAATAAAGAAGAAATCTACTAAGTCCATGCTAATTTAATCCTTGAATCTATCATCAACATCCTTGATCATGCCAACATAATATCAAAAATATGAGTCCAAAGTAATCTCAATCCAATATTCGTATCTTTTATCCATTTGATCTTGGTTTAGATAAATTAGCTTTAGGATTAGAATGATGGTTTGAATTGTGTATTCATTTATTTTCATTTAATAATAATGGATTTAGATCTTACTTAGTAGTTTGATGTTTTATGCTTAAATTACATGTCTATGATAGTTTAATCTAATAGCTCAAAATTATTACTACATTTTGGTAATGAACTATTAGCTAGGGTGGGCCTACCTCCAAATTTAAGTCTTTTACATCCTAGAAGTGTTTTTGGCAACTTACACAAATGACTAGTGGAAGAAAAGTCCCATATTTTGACAAAATTTGCATGCTTAGGTGAACTATGATATCACTCTACAAGTTATGACATTGCAATGGTATTTTTCCCCCAAAATTCATGATATTGCACTAACTACCAAGTTTTATCCACTAAAAACCTCTTTTTGGTAGGATTTTTACCCTTTTGTAATACTAAGATTCGAGAGTTGTGTTTTTGCATCAAAAGTAATGATTTTGCATTATAATCACTGATTTTGTGCTAATAGTGTTTGTTTGACCCTAGAAAGTTCTTGACAATATATATAACCACAACTTTAAGACTCAAAATATTAATGCATAGGTCATGGTATTTCAACTATAGTCACAACATTATAATTTGTACCAAATCTGCTAATTATTATCCATTGATCTCTAACCTACAGGTTTAATTTTTGTCATTTTTAGTTTTACAGGAGGAATAATAATCACATAAACCACCATATAAACCCTTTTAAAATCCTATTTAGGTGGTTTTAGATATTAAATAATATATGTTGCTAACCACATTTTGTAAGGGGTTTTTATCTGTATAACTTGCTATATGATTTGATCAATGACATGATCAATAGGAAAAGCATCAAAGGCAGGATCATCTGAAAGATAAACATAATAGTCTTAACCTTTTTCCTATTTTCAACAATACCAATAATCATTTAGTTATTATTTTTCTTAGAAAATAGTGATATTACATATCCAATAGTGATATTATGATTTAGTCATTTTGAGGTTACTCTATTTACTATTTAATATCTCTAAATTCATAAGGCAAATTTTAGGACAACTCTAACAAGGAAAACATCTTGCTATTCTATATATTATGTTTAAATTGACCATTTTGAACAAAATCATATCTTGATGTCCTTTTTATAAATTTGTTGATACATAGCTAAAGTGTTAAATCTACCATAATTGTCTATGAATAAGCATTATTAAGCATCTAGACAAATTTTCATAACCATCTACCTAAGATCTACTTTGGTCAAAAAACAAAAATTTGAAATTTTGTATCTTATCACAATATCATTAATCTCATAGTCATGATATCATTGTATAAGTCATAACATTTCTTTAATACTCGTAGTTTTGCATGAACTACCTAGTTGATCATCATGGTTAACTATTTGTGGCAATATTATAGCTTATAATCAACAATTTTTATTTGTAGTTATGAAATCATATTTTATGGTTATGGTATTGCATTGGTCTGACTATGTATCTACAATATTACATTCTTAAGTTGTGTTTTTGAACTGATATTTGCATTCAATTTTGTTTTTTTTAGTGTATTTTTGGAGTCATTTTTAGTCATTTTGAGCCTCATGCAAGGCCCAAATTACATTTGGCATCAGTGGCTTTGCCCCTCGACCCTATCCTGTATCGTGATAGGGAGCACATCAGGGGTGTTATCCCTAGACTCCATAAGGGCCTCTACCCATTAACCCCATAAGGGGCACTACCCTTTCACCTTGTTGGGGGATACTACCCCTAAACCCCCATGTTGTGGCTTGCTCAACCAAAAAAATTATAAATCTAAATCATGATTTTTTTAATGATTTTTATTAAATATTGTTGGACTAACATTTTGCCTTCTTTTAGGGGTGAATTTTGAGTTTTTAACATCTTTTTTAGGTCATATTTTGGTCTAACATTTTGTATAAAAAGTTACTCCTTAAAATTGTTAATCAAAACTACTAATCATTGTTTATTAGGTCGCCTCTTTAAAAGTGCCAATCAAACTACTAATCATTTTCTTGTAAGTTGCTTGTCAAAGATATTTTGGCATCTTAAAAATCATTTTGTTTAAGACCATTAATAATTTTAATCAATTTATTAAAATCATATTGTATATTTTTGTATATCCTTATTTCTTGTATACATCTCACATCTAATTAATCAGTTAATCAATCTCTTTTTGGGCTATTTGCTTATCACCCCAGGGCTAAGGTGGTGTATGATCTCCTCCTTATGTCCTTGAGGTGATTCTTGAAGGATTAAAAACTACCTAAAAACCCTCCCATTTTCTATTTTGGGGGCAACATGATGTAAAATTGACATCCATGCATGTATCGTAGTCTTTCGGGAATAATGACTATGGATTTCACCACCATGCACTAATCCAAACTCTGTATTCTTATAGAATTTAAATATTAAGGACATTTGTCATTAAGCTAAGTGGTTGACCCCATATAGGTCATTCATGAAGGGGAAGAGTTAATTATCTAGACTAGGCATTAGACAACACCTTATATGGTCTTGGGACACATCATACCTAGCATACATTGGTGATGCCCTTAGAGAGCCCATTTAGCCTAGCATAAGAAATTTCAAATGTAATAGGTGACTTACTATAAAAATTAGGATCAAGTCCTAAGTAGCCATCAAGTACAAATGGGGTTGAGAGGGTTTGGGAGATCCCATAATGGGTCACTAGCCTATAGCCTCACACACAAAGCTATTAGATAGTGAAGTCATTAGGTTACACATCCACATCAATTTATTAATCTTAGGTTTGTGGTTTACTTGATTTGGTGAGTGTCATGTTAAACCTGTGCTATTTATGAACCAAGTTAACCTTTTAACCAAACCTACACACACCTATCTAGATATTTTATACATATAATCATCTTGTATATCTTTATCTCATCATTGTATATCATCACCCTCTTATATATTTTTTCCTTGTACATCCTTTTAAAATTGTCTCATCTTATCTCCCATCACCCTCTTAATCGTATCCTTGTCTAGTCATATCCAACCATCATTAAACACACCCCCAACATTTACTTATCCTAATAAAGTCTTAATATCTATCTATCACATCTTATTATAGTCCAACATCATATTAATCACTTAGCCCTAACAACATCATCTTAAGTCCATCTTGTCTATAATCAATCTTTATCACCTCCTAGTCTAGTCTCATCCATTCACATCACCTATATATCCTAATCACATATTGTCATTCAAATGTTGTCTCAAATCCAATTTTATCCATAACTAATCATTTGTCTTGATCTTGTCTTGCCTAGTCACCTTTTCCACCTAAAATTAATCATAGTCCAATGCAATTCATATATTAGTCCTCATCCACATTGGCAAAAACTTCTTATCAAGGTACTCATCATTACCTTGCTTGTGTCTATTCAATTTTAAGTCACCTTAATATATCTTATCAATCCCATTAATACAATCATCACATCCTATTTGAGTCGATCATCTTAGTGTTGAGCTAGTTTTCATCTAATCAATCAAGTTGCAATAAGTCTCTCAAGCTAGTCTAGCCCCTCATCCAATCTTAGAGATTTTCATATCTCACTTAGTTGAATCCCATCCCAATCATAAAAGGTATAGCTCATGTCTTAATTTGGTCTACTTGATCGAATATCACATCATATCACACGTCAAGTTAAACTTGAGATAGGACTAAGGCAAGCCTTTATCCAAATTTTCTCCACACATCCCATCTTCACCCTTTAATTTTTCCATTCAATCCCTCACACCTATTGATTGGGGCTGATGAATCCACAGCATCCATACTTTATCCCATCCTTATTCATGGCATCCAATTTTTTTTTGGTGAATAACTTGATTGAATAATGCCTTATTTATAATAAGGATATGCTCATTTCTCACCTCTTTAAGATGAATACTCCATGTAATATAGTCTTTGAACCCATCCAACTATCATTACCTCCAATCTAAAACCATCCATGTGAGTCCAATTAAAACCCTCCTTCCACTAATAATAACTAGTTATCTACCCCTTCCTACACTAGTAAAGGTAATCCAATCCTAGCCACCTTATCTAATAATCCTCCACCTAGCCATTCAAGTCAACAACCATTTGATCTAAAGTCTAATGCTTCCACATCCAAATCACAGAGTGAAGAGAGCCCCTATACTTCTCTTCCTATATCACTAGAATCCCTCTTCCAATAACTTATCACTGAAAACATGATGGTCTATCCACCCATACAACATCTTAATCTAGATAATCTTAAGCCATCTTGATATAAATCTAACTCATATTTTCCATATCACCAAACCTGGGGCATACCATTAATCAATGTCATAATTTTCAAAACTATGTCCAAGACCTCATCAACTATGGTGACATTGAAATTGAGGATGAACCAGATAAGTCTATGTCCCAAGGTACACAAGATGAGGAATTCAAAGATTCCATTCCCAATCATGATCAATCCCTTCCTTCTTTGAGCTAAGGTCAAGACACCACATCCATCTTCCATGGTCCCCCCATATTTGATAAATCATTCATCAAAGGTAAGTCTATTTACCATGCAACAAATCTTCCCATATCTCATGAGTCCTTTCATGGGCCTATCTTTGTTCAATCTATTGTTCCTCCATCATCTCCCCCTCATCTACCATATCAAAAAACCCATGTAAAGAGGTCAATTATGGAAAATGAATCTTCTAATAGTAGCATTACATTTTATACATTGAAGTCAACATCAAATTCAATACAAGTGTTATCTACATCTAGATCATATTCAACACCAATATCTAAAATTATATTCCTCATCAAAAACATCATCCCTCATAGATATTACAATAGATAATGAATATACCTACCTTATTGAAAATACTTCTTATGATAATCAGTCATCAGGCATATCTTTTGATCTTAATTAGGATGATGAAGTCATAACAAATTTCTTGAAATATTTATTTGTCAAAGATTGTTAGAGTGAGTCTGATCCTACTTTGGATGCATATAATATATCTAGTCCTAGTGATCCTTTTGTTGATATTGAGGATATATTATTTGATATCAAAACTAAGTCTCCTATGAACCCCTATGAATACCATGCTACCTCATCACCCCTCATTGACCTCAACATACTATCTCCACCACCTTCATCCATTAGATACCCCTTTCTTCCTATCAATGATCATTTAATAATCACCCTCCATAGGGATGAATAGGAACATACATCGTTGGACCCTTCCTTGAGTAATATAATATGTGACACAAATGTAGAGGTCCAAGACCATATTAAAAAAGTCAATCATAATAATCGAATCATGTTTGATCCCATAAGTCAAAGTCAAGAAAATTTAAATCATTAGCCTAATCCAAAAATGTATTCCCTGAGTGAAGCCCAATGTTATGCATTAGGGTATCATCAAAGTAAAAAATCAATCTCCCCTACTGAAGCCCAAAATTAGGCATGAGGGGGTAGTTAAGGTCAAATACAGTCTCAAAATCAAAATAATATCAAAATCACTATTATTCGATCATCCATAAAATAATTGGATCAAATATGAACCACAAAGTCAAAGCATCTTGGATCTCTTGAAATCTTTTTTCACATTCCACCAATCTAATACATAATTTCTAACATCTCCAATGATGTATGCAACTACTAGTCCTAATCCCCAATCACCCATCACATCATCCTATCATGCTCTCATGATCCCATTAAGTCCTATTATCCATTTTAGTCCATTATTCCCCCATCAACATCAAGATCTAAACTAATCCATACCTCACATCACCTTCTTATGTAGCATCATATCTCATAGGGGTGATGAAGATACCTAGCCTATATATATGGAGGGGTCTCAATCAATAGCCACCAAAGGTCACATGGACATCAATACATCCAACAATAGTAATAACATGGTCCTAACATCATATATCTCTAGAACAGGTGTTGGCTAAAGATCCATCAAGTATCAACACTCTTGCATATCCAAACCATGTCCAATAAATCGAAATGCCCCAAAAAAAAAATTAAAAATGTCAAAAAAAATTCAAAAAATTCAAAAAGTGAAATAAAAAATCATTTGTCCAATGGTGAAAAATATTTTACTATTGCCTTGGGCAAGTACCATGATGAAAACTAATTTTTGACATCATGGTAAAATAATTTATTGTCCACATTTTATTTCAACACTTGGGGGTAAATCCATCCACATCATATCCATTCTCAATCCCATACTTATCTACCTTATCCCTTGGTCCATTATCCCTACCCATCATCTGCCATCATATCATGTATTCCTATCTTAACCTTCATAAGGAAGTGGAAAATTTCTTGAGAAATGTTCTAAAATCATTTTGGAATATCCTCTAATGGATACTTAGGCAACTAAACATTTGGTTTCTTCATGATGTGGTCATTGGTGATCTCTGGTCCCTTCTTCCTTGATCCTTATCCCCTTTTCCACATCACCACCACCCTTTTGTCATCCCCTCCATTATTCCATCCATCCTTATCCTATTTATTAGGTTTGGTTCCCTTTGATAGTATCCCCTTTTGTATAGTGTACATACATATTCTAAAAATGCCTAAAAATTAAAATATGTCAAAAATCCAAAAAAATTATAAAATTCATAAAATCTCAAAACATTTAAGTTGGCTTGTCTTATGTCACCTTGTCCTATGTCCTATATCTCATAGTCACCCTATCTAATGTATTTTCCATCTTATCATCTTGTCTTATCTTACATCATAATCATCTTAACATCCTCACAATCTTGTCCTCAATAGCTTTATCCTAATAGTCCAAATCCAAATCCATATCCACATTCATATCCTTGTCTTAACCATAATTCTTATCAAATCCAAGTCTATCCTAATTCCATAATCACATCAACATCATCATAACCAACTTAGTCCAACCCATCACCTAATCACTCATCCCATCATTAGAGAAGACATTGTGCCATTGCATGTAGATACTTATGTGTGTTACTTGTTGTTAGGAGAAGAAAATAGATAAGTAAAACTATGTAGGATATTATTCAAATATTCATGCATTATGTATTTTGTTCTATCCTTCATGAGTTGTAAAGCGATAGAATATGAATAGTCTCCTCTATTTGACACCAATGTATGAGAAGAATATGAATAGTTAGGAACTGTAGTGACTTTAAATATGTATGTTTATATGAAGAAGAGGATAACCCTTTTGTTGAGATCAATATAGACTTTTTGGTTATGGTTACCTATCATATTTATTATGATATTTCTTATCTATGTTATCATGTTTGATGTTTGGTTTAATATTATCTAAAGTAATCTGAATGTTCTACACTACCTTAAGAAAACTTTGGATTAACCTTAGTTCTTATCTATTATAAGATAAATAATTTCTTTCATGATTCTATTAATTATGAATTCTTTGTACCATCCTATAAAGTACTATAAAACCTAGTTATCCTCATCCTTAACATGTTATGTTACAGCATGAACCATTGCTAACAATGGTACGGTGAGTATGGATATAATCCTTCTAGAGGAAACTATGCTAAGATAGTTACTAGGACAATGAAACATTGAAACATGGTTAGACTAGAAAGTATGGCACTTCATAGAAAAAGAATCTAATAGAACTAGTCTTACCACAAGTGAAATTATTCAGGAGCATATATACGAAAAATGTCATGTCCCCTTTTCAGGTGACATCTTCAGACTTGATGATTAGCCTATTATGCGACCTTTGTAGGCTGATAGGATGGATAGAGGGTCATGATGGAGCTTGGCTTGGCTTCGATTAGCAAAATTTCTATAGTTGGCTTTCATTCAGGGTCTTTCAGACACATTTGGCATGAGCTCCTATTATTTAGGGATATTTGACATGCAACAAAGCACCCTTATTTTGGTATGGTCATGTGCAAAATCACTCCCTGATTTACCAGCTTCAGTCGGTTCGAGGATTTGACATGTATTGAGGGAGATATTAATATTTGATTGATTTAATCAAATATTAATTATTTAGCCTATTTTTAATTAAGAAACCCTAATTCTAATTTAAGAAACCCTAATTAGGGCAAGCACATCTTTTTGAGGGTATAAGGGTTTCTCATGGAGGCCATTAGTGATTATCCATTGAATATTGATATTGATTTTTGCTAAGAATTCTTCTGTGAATATTGAGCCAAGGGTTCCAGGATTCCATTTACATTGGAGAATGTCCACTCTTTAGTGTGTGCAATTCAGAGGTTCTGAGATATCAGCCGATCTATTGCCAAATTGAGAGATAGCTTCATACAAAAGTTATCATAGAGATTTACAGGGTTGAGAGATAACTTCACACAGAAGTTATCACAGATATTCCAGGTATTTATTTCTTTATGTTTTACTTCAATAATTTATATAGATAAATATTTCCAGATCAGGGATCCAAAATATAGGCCACAACATAGTATCTGGCTTCTGTATAGAATCCATACCAATCTACACAATTCTATACTGTTCTACCATGAGCTGGACAGGGCTGTATGGGATACAAGAACTGACATTGGCACCCTAGTGATCGACATCGATCAACTGAGGACCGATGTCAGTAGAGAATCCAACCGTCAGTGACTGATGTCAATAGTATATCAACCGATGATGGTGACTATGTGTCGACATAACAACCTGAGATGGACAAGAACCAAATTTTATTCCTAGATTTGCATGAGCCCAGGTTTTCAAGACTGTATTTTCATATTCTTTTATATGCATAAGAGAGGACTATAATTGTAATCATCGAAACAAGTGATAAGATCTTTGATTTGCTATTGAGAGATTATATTGTGGTTTATTTATTTATTTGAAGATATTTTGCAAAAATCACAATTTGTTCTTATTTCATACAAAATTTTAGAATAATCAGAAAAGCAATTTAGAGCTTTTGTCTATATATATTCCCTATTTTGAAGGGGATATATTAGTGGTATCAAAGCTGTTTTGTATTTCTATATTCCCTATTTGAAGGGGATATTACAGAAAATATATGAATTTTTTTAGTACGAGTGACTTGAACTGCTGACTAATTGGTTGACGAGACTAAAATATTAATACTTCAATTCTAGAATGAAAGAAACTATTACCTAGACTGAAGAAAAGATAGACCCATTATTAAAATTGGAAACTAATTGGATATGAGCAATAGGTTACTGAATTATTACCACCATAGATGGATATATCACTGAGTTCATAGTACAAGGATATATAATGTTTGAATCTATGCACGACCATTTTATCTAAGGAATTAGAGGAATTTTTTTTAGCAGCTACTTCTCCTATTAAAGATGTTGGTTGTGGATAAGGCCATGGTGCCTACTCCAGCCAATATGGAGTAGTCACTTCAGGTGCATAGGGATGTGTGTGCATGATGGCAAATTATGGATAAATGTGTAAGTAGAGAATGAACCTAGATCCATAATGGAGATGTGAGGAAAGAAGAGTCAAAAGAAAAATTTGGATTCAGAATGAGAACTATGAAAATAAAAAAAAATGGAATAACTAGAAGAATACCTAAGTAGCTACGAGTAAAAGTAAGAGTAACAATAGAGAAGATGATGAATGAGTCTGAAGATGTGATGAACAAGATGATGAGTTAAGGATGATGATGGATGCTGAAAAATAGAATGAGAGGATGAAGAATGAGATGAATACGAGATGTGCAAAGAGGAATATGAGAGTGGTTTGGGAGTAAAACAAATAGAAGATAAAAGGAGTGTGAAACTAAAAAAATGGTATTATCATAAGAAGAAGAATTACATAGAGAAACATAAATTAATCATAGGTTAATTATAGGTTCAAGTGAAGCAGAGGAATAAGTCATTGAAAATAATTATTCATCAAAAGTGTACACATCACCACAATCCAATATTTTATATTTTAATAAAAGTTTTCAGCTAGGTGAATAGGAGGATAAGAATTGGGAAAGACCATTTTTAGAGCAAGTAAATCATCGGGGTACAAAAATTCACATAAAATCCATTTAGAAGGCTTTGAAGGCTATATGAATAGTTGAAGTTGAACAAAAACAAGAAGGAAGCATAGTCAAACAAAGTGCACATGATAATTCTTCTGGTATGCAGAGTAGTATGTAAGTAAGATTACTCAAAAAATATACACCTTCAATATCAACTGAACACAAGAATCCATTCATACCAATTAGTGTATTGAATCAGTCAAGATGATTCTTAAATGATATGATGGGTTTATAGACCCTCAATAGTACCTGCTAACTTGCAAAATGAAATGGTAAGTTAAGGGTGTCACAAATGAAAATTTACAAAAGTGGAAATTAGTAGGGGCTCTAACTGGGAGAGCACTAGAGTTTATATATAAAAGAGATCTTCAAAAAAGCAAGTTTAAAAGATGTTCAAGATTGGTTCATCATAGAATTTAGATTAAGAAATGCACTAGCTAAACAATACAAGATATGAGTGAGATAAGGCAAAAGTTTGGAGAGTTAGTTTGTGACTATGATCATAGATTTTTTGATGTATTGAATAAGGTAGAATTCACTTTGACAATTAAAGACAAAGCAACATGGTTCATTGAATTAATATGAAATAAGATTTAGTTTTCCACTATGCAAACTCAATATTAGATAGAAGTAGATGCTAGAGCTAATACACTATGCATAGAATAGATTGAATACTATAGAGAAGCCCCTATTGATAATTCTGAAATTAAAAACACACTATAAGCTTTCATGGAAATAATGAAGTAGTACCACGAGGTGGATAATCCTAAATTGAATCTATGGTACATAGAGTTTGGAAAAGGACACCACCAAAATGATTGTCCTAAAGTCAAGATAGAATTATGTGAACTTTGTTAGGTAATAGGGCATGCTATAACATAGTTCTACCTTTTACAATAATATATCAAGAACCCAAAGAATCTATATTGTCATTTTTTCAAATAAAATAACCATGATGAGAAGAACTATATAGATTTACAAGATCTTAATGAGGCCATCTCCAAAAATGTATTTACCATTTCATTGTAGTAAATATCCTTGGTGAAGCATGCAAGCATAGGCCTAAAAGTTAATAAGAGTTGTGCAACCCAAACAGGTCCATAATGGATTTTGAGTTCACCATAGTATTAGCCTCATGGTATGGCTAGATGGACTCCTTCTTCATGGAGTTAGACACCTCCATCCCTTCAGTAATAGTATGTAGCACCTTAGAGCTCACCTATAATTTAATAAAAATAAATGAATTGGACCCCTCTAACTACACAATAAAAATTCAACATGGGAGATAACAATAAATATATTATATCTCTATGCAACAACAAAGAGGATATTAAACATATATCAATCTAATAGAGGAGGAGGTCAAGGTAGTTATAGATGAACATACCAAGGTAGTAGATGCAATAACTATCAAAGACCTCCTCTATAACTCTATCTATGTGGGAAATACAATCATTACCAATGTAATTATCTTATGAACCCACACTGATAGTCATGTTGTGCATACTATAGAGTCTCTGATCAGCATGACATAGAAGATTGTCTTATTTTAGAGAAGTAAATAAAGGACAAAGTTGTTTGAAATGTAAATATGGTAAGTGCAAAGCCTAAAGAAAATGCATTTTTGAATTCTATGACATGAAAACAACATGCAAAAAAAAGGGATGCCTTCACTTGAGATGCCTCAAGATCACGACATTAGAAAATTTAAATAAGATAATTACCCAGGTCTATCTATAGAAAAAAATATTATTCATAAAGCTATGTAGTTGTTGAAGAACATTCAACATTAGGAAACTACTGATGGTGATGCTATAGAAATCAATGCATAAATGGTTGGCCAAATAGTCAAAATTATATGACAAGATGGAATTGTCACTATGCTCATGGATCTCCTAAAATTTTTAAGTACTATGTGTAATGAAGACATCATAGAACATCATGAATCTACTATGTAATATTTTAGAATGTGCACAACATGGTAAAAAAAATATAGAAAAATTAGTTTGGTATGTCAAAATAAAGAAACCCTAGGATGTTGATGCAAGGATTAATATTGAGGTTACTAGTTATGAGATCTTGAAGCTATCTTTGATTTTGGTAGCAGACTTAATATGATTCCTAGATCTACATGGTAAGCTATTAGATGACTAGCTCTTAGCTACCGCCTAGTGACTCTAAGCTTAGCTGATTATAGAAAAGTTGAGACTATTGTTAGATTAGAGGATGTAAAAATCAAAGTCATAGACTTGTCTTTGTGAGGTGATTTTGAGGTCATAGACATGAAGACTGCAACAACATACTACCCTACACTGATAGGAAAAAATGGGTGTATGATGGATAAATGACTATTAATACAGTGCATAACTAGCTCAAGGCACATCAATGTGATAAATTTGTTGTCATTCTTCTCACATAGTGCATAAGCCTTAAATAATTCTAGATGAACCAAACCCCCTTGTGTTCTATAATAAACTAGTTAGATGAAGGTCAATATCAAAGAAAATCTAAAAGCTCTATGCATAGCTAAATGCAACTTTTTATACTAACATACTAAACCATAGTTACAATCACTACTCACTCAACAACTTAAGACATCAAAATAATAGAGGCCCAAACCAATATATATGCAGCTGGTGGTAGATCAGTTTGTTATTAAAGAATGTGCCACTATGTCTACAAAGTCTCTAACCTGATTAGAATTTGATTTCTTATATCAAACTAATGATCACATGAAGGACTACATAGAGCCAACAAAAGAAGGCAATTTACCATGGGAAGCAACTTCATCTATCAGTGGTGACTTAGATCCCCACCTACTCAACTACACTTGAGGTGATCATGAACTCTAGCCAATATGATTGGTCTTTGTGCATGAGTGATAATTTCCTATGTACTATGCAATAAAGGACATCAATGATTTCATCTTGATCTTTTAATTCCATGTTTTGACAATCAATTAGTGAGTTATCACTTTAAATTATGCTCTAAAGGGAGTTGTTGTGACATGGTGGGTAACTCATCACAATGACTACCTTGAATGGGATGACACTTATGAGATCATGATCGGTAAGTTTCAGCTACCACAATTCATCCACACTAGTTGGCCATTATTTTAAGAAGGTGAGTGCCCCAAAATTCATGTTCATAAGTGTGTTAAACTCTATAATGAGGAATGTGTCACACCAAAATATTGGGTTCACATATTCTACTATATGTTTACTCCACTACCAACAACATGTTACATATACCAAGAATGTATAAGTGAGACCAAGCATTGGGCATAAGTACAGAGTGATTTTATACATAATTTTGTGTTCAACTATGAAAATATTCTAGTCCACAATGTATTAAATAAACTCAAGTATTTTTTGTACCATGAGAGCGTGTAAGACTTGAACACCATAATAGAATCTACTGTGTAGAAAAATGTAGCCTCTAATCTTAATGAAGCATTGCAAAAGTAAAAATATACTAAGAAGGAATAACAAGATCTAACACAACCATGTCACTACATACAAGATGAGGAATAGGGTAATAGAGATTTAGATTCTAATGATGACCTCGATTTGAATGATTTATTTGAGCCTGAGTGACCTGTAGAACTACTCAAGGACATCAACACAACACTAATTGAGGAAGATAAGTTACACAATATCCAAATTTATGAACATGAAGGGCAAAGGAGTATATAGGAATCTATAGATGATGAAAAATGAAATATTTATCAATAGACTATGAAGAAGCATGTCGCTAACATTGGAATTGAGGAGGTTCCAAAAATGGTAAGCATAGGTGATTATTAGATAGAAACTAGAATTTTGGAAGCTCTATAATTCTTGAGGGATTATTAAAACATCTTTCCCACCAAATTCTTATAAGTTCAAGGAGTTGACCCATCTCTTGGTGAGTTACACATTGAACTGAAGGAGTACACATGAATAGTCAAGAAGTGGCCATATAAACTCACTCCAAATATAAATCTAAAAGTAAAGGCCAAATTAGATAGAATGCAGGATCCAATAGTAATCTATCCAGTAGAAAAAGTTGATTGGGTAAGCCCCATGGTAGTTCAACCCAAGAAAATAGGATATATATGAGTATGTGGGGACTATCACATTCTAAATGATGCTTACATAAATGATCCATTTCTAATACCATTCATAGATGAAGTTTTGGAGTCTATCATTGGACACAAAGTATATTCTTTCATGGATGATTTCAGTGGATATCATAAAATTCTGATTGTAGAAGAGGATAGATCCAAAACAAATTTTATAATTGATTTGGGTTATTTTGCATATAAGGTCATACCTTTTGGCCTTAAGAATACACCTATGGTCTTCTCTAATGTAGTGGTTACAACATTCAAGGATTTCATTCATGACTTCTTTGAAGTTTACTTTGACAATTAGGTAGTCTTTTCCTTGTTCAAAGGACATTTGTCCATGTTACATTTAATGTTAAAATGATGCTAAGCCCTATGCATTGCCTTGAATCTAAATAAATTCTTATTTTTACACCATTTGGAGTTTTAATTAGACATGTAGTATGAAATAAAGGTATTTTGGTAAATTAGACAAAAATCATAGTAATACTAAGTATGTATCTACCTATTAGTTCTAATAAAGTGAACTCTTTTCTTAGATATATAGTCTACTACCAAAAATTTATCAAAGGCTATGTAGCTATTTCATCTTTATTGGAAACTTTGCTACACAAAAATACAAAATTTGTCTAGACCTCAAAATGTTAAGTAGCTTTTATTGAGCTAAAATAGTGACTAGTTACTATGCCCATACTATTTTTCCAGATTAGAATAAGCTTTTCCACATATATGTAGATGCTTTAGGTATCATAGTTGGTGTAGTAATTGTGCATCCTAGATATGGTACACTTGACCATCCTATCCACTTTTCTAGCTAAAAACTATTTGATACAAAGAAAAACTATACAACCATTGAATGATAATTAATGGCCATTATGTTTACACTTCATAAATTCTAGCATTATCTACTTGCAACACCATTTGAAGTCTTCACTGACCATCAAGCCCTATGATATTTGGTTAATGAACTGATGCTTGGAGTATGAATCTTTCGATGGTTAATGTTATTCTAAGAGTTTTAATTCCACATAAATTTTCGTCTAAGAAGGGAGAATGTAGGACAAAACCACCTTAATCATATCCCAAATGGGGAAGATCTAGAAGAATTACATAAAGACTCTCTTAATGCCCATATTTTACGTGTCTCTATGATTCCTAAAAACTTTGAAGCCATTGCCAACTTACTCAAGTAAGGAATCTTCCCTGCACACTTTTAGGAGTCAGATAAAAAGTAGTTTGTGACTAGAGCACTACCATATACCATCATTAATGGACTTCTATATCACTTGGGAAAGGATGAAGTCTTATGTAGGGTTGTCTTCAAACACAAACAACCTCAAATATTAGAGAAAGCTCATCAAGGTTTCATAGGAGGACATTTCATAGGAGAGGCTACATCTAGAAAGATTATACATAGTGGACTATGGCGGAAAAATTTATTCTAGGATGCACATAGAGTTGCACAACACTATGATATCTACTAATGCATGGGTAGATCACTCTAGAAAGATGAGATGTCATTATAACCCCTATTAGGAGAGTAGCCTTTCAAATGATGGGTGATTTATTTTATCAGACCAATCAACCCACCAAGTAAGTGTTTAAAATTAGGGTACATCATTACTATGACATACTATTTTACTAAGTGGGTTAAAGCTACTGCCACACCTAGTTATGGTGCGAAGGATGCAACAAAATTCCTATATGAAAATGTCATTATTAGTTTTGGATACTCTATAAAGTTAGTTAGTGAGATAGGAATGAACTTTATAAACAACACCATCAAGACCTTGATTGAAGAGTTTATGATCTCCCATCATAAAATCATTGCCTATCATCTATAGGCTAATGGCCAAGCTAAAGCCTCTAATAAGATAATAGGGAAAACGCTTAAAAAAATTTATGATTTCAAGTAGGATGATTGGGAAGATCATATTCCTATGATATTGTGGGGATATTGCACATATTAAAAAAGGGTTATAGGATTTATGCCATTTCAATTAGTGTATGGTCTAGAAGTAGCCATGCTGATGGAATATCTAGTACTTAGCCTACACATTGCCATGTTCATGTGACTTGAAGATCAGGAGTCTCTTACTAATCAACTCCTAGAATTAAATCAAATGGATGAGTTTAGATGTAGAGTAGTATGGACATAGGAAGTGCACAAGCAAAGTCGAAAATCTTTGCATGATAAGAACTTGCACGACAAATAATTTCTCAAATATCAACCAATTTTACTATATGATAGCTAGTTTAGAGCATTTCTAGGAAAAATAAAAATATGATGGAAAAGGACCTACATTATACATGACCTAACATAATAAATAACCATGGTTTTAAGGGATCTATATGGAACCATGTTATAAGGGTAGGTAAATGGCTGTAGGATTAAGCTCTACCACTAATAGTGTATTGATCTCATTCTGCAAGCTGAGTAGGTGCTGAGTAGCACCATGTAGATTAAGATTTCTCTATTTTTGAAAATTTTGTGTTTGTTTTTATTTTCTATTTTTTTGTTTATAGATGATCTCAACAAAAAAATTGTGAAGTAAAAAAACCAAGCATCATGTACACTAGACGTGCACAGGAGAATCCATGTGTGCTGATGGAAAAGTTAAAGAAGAATGACTAAAAAATATTAAGTCTAAAAAAGATTTTGAAACATCCCATCAACAAAATATCCATTGGATAATGATCATCCACCAAAATTAAATGAATTATCTAAGGGTTGATTGATGTGATCTTTAACAAATTAGTGGCTAGTCAACATCAACTACTTATACCTCTTATATAGACACTAAGGAACATAATGACATAACTCCACACATTCACTAACAACTAAATACTTTAGTGGCCATATTAGATGTAGATTTTCCACATCCACCACTATATTCAAGATGACTAGACAACTAAGCATGGCCTGGATGTGGAAGCCAAAAAGTGCCAAATCTATAAAATCTAAGTTTGAACACCAAGTTCATATTTCATCCTTAGTATATTTTAATGAGATGTAGCTATAAAGATCCTAACCATTATCATTGCATAGAGCATAGAAAACATTTAAATTTTATCTCACGTAGCCATGGATATCATGTAACTAATTTGACCCCTTTTTAAAGCATAAAAGAAAGCCATGGGTGTCGACATGGCACTTTAGTAAACTAAGTACAATGATCAAGAGACATTCTAGTACCTCTAAAAATATGATGAGAAGCTCTTCTACCCTAATCCTATTGATTATATGTAACCACTCACTCTCACAACTCCCCACTGATTTTAGAACATAGACATTGAGTACCTACTATGGATGCCAACATTTGGTGACCTAGGAGAGATAGTTGAAGTATTAATTAGGTGATACAATGAGTACACAATCTATTTGGGTACAGATGAAACTGTGGTAATCAATATACAAGCCATGACCTGAGCCTTGGGCATGCTTACATGAGGAGATTCCCTGCTTCCCTACAAGACCAAAACACCTCCCATCTTGTAAGAAATTTGGGACCTAAATGTGTGACAAAAATGGGGGATTATTATTTATGAAATACCCAACAAACTTGTGCACATTATTATCTAGTGCATCACTAGAATATTTTGGTAGATGACCAAGCCTACCAAGAAAATACCTAAGGGAGTTGTGGACACCGCTCATAGGATGATCTATTGAATTGAAGAATTCAATTGGATTGAGTAATTCATCTAGGAGTTGATCATAAACATTGACATGTACCACACCACTCCTAGGTAGACATTCTAGTATCAATTTATGATCTTTCTACTTTTCTTCATTTAGTGGAAATCACTAGAAGGATAAGTACACCTAAATATATATTAATGGTTGATGTAATAATTTCATAACATAATATTGATGGAGGAATGTGGAGCCCTTACACATGAAGGGAAGTTCAAATCTTGGTGGGAGGAGTTCTTGGACCTCATTACCATATACCCCAGAGTACCACCTAATGTCGTATAGTACCTTAGTCAACATGCCACACTCACTCTTTTACCTTAGGGAGTATTTATCATAATTAATGAGCTACCATGTTCACTATTCAAACCACTTCCCTTCTTCATCATGATGGATATGGTACAAGCTAAATTATCCCAACAAAAAGAGCATGCAGTCAGGGGAGCAACACCTTTACAATCTATACCATTAGGTGTAGACATTCCTACTACATAATAACTAGAGTTAGCATCAAGCTCATAGTAGTATAAGGGGAAGCATAAAGCAAATATACATTCAGTGTCCCCTTCCCCAAAATGATAAACATACAACATGATGACTTGGAAGGATGATCCAAAGGTGTCATAGATAAATAGCGCCTGTGACTTCTTAGAGATGGGTATCAATGCATACGAAGCCTACTAAGTCATGTTGGTAGACATGGTTGGAGAATACTATGAGGAGGAGGAAAAAGAGTTATTTTTATGGAAGGTAGTGCACATAATGCAAATTTTGAAGTAGGTTCCACCTAAATTGTGGGCAGAACTCCTAATTTTCCCACCTTGCATAATTATTGGCACAATCTGAGAAGAGGTGGAGTAAATTTAACATAGAATGGAATTATTTTATCATTTGACTACTTTAACATTCATACATGACATCATATTTGCACTCCTACTAGATAATCCTTTGAAATAACTTGTGTGTAGGCCCAAAACATGGTGGGAGGCAAGATTCTCCCTTACCTTAGATGAATGCATAATTGGTCAACCAAATAATATAAAAGAAGCACAACCTACTTTTGAATCTTTTATACCACTAGCATGATAGATTTATCATAATCGATAGAAAAAAGTAACAAGTTCCAAGTTTAGAGGTACAACTAGAGGATTCTCCACCATCAACATAGGTATATGAGGTTGAAGAAACTACTTAAGAGTAGCCAAAAATAGAGGAAAAACAAGCTACCAGGGAAGAAGACACTTTTACAGTTGAATGCTAGCTCAGGAAGGAAGAAAATAATATAAATAAAGAAGAATCATAGCAACAACAAGAAATACAACAATTTTAAAAAGTTGAGGCTATAAAAAAGGCTAAGGATGTAGAGGTAGACATGTAAAAGGCACAAGAGATGGCCAGGTAAGCCCAAGAAATAGCCACCATAGCACAACAAGCGTATTAAGGAGAAAGAAAAAAGGAAAAAGAAGAAGCAAAAAAACAAAAAATAAGATGCAGTAGACTTGACACAGTAGTAGGTAGAGGAAGCTGTCAAGAAGGAGGAACATAGTGAACCCCTATTATAATAGCAAGTGTAGGCACAAGAACAAACTAGGGTATAGGCCCAAGCTGTGCATGAACAAGAGAAGAGGAAGAGAGAAGAATAAGAACAAAGGAATAAAGAAGAAAAAGAGAAAAAATAGAAAGAATAAGAAGATAAGAGAAAGAAGAAAGAGAAAGAGGAATTCAAAGAGAAAAAGAATAAAGAAGAGGAAGATAAGAGGAAGAGAACAAGAAAGGAGAGGAATAAGAAAATAAGAAGCAGCAAGAAGAAGAGGAGGAGAAAAAGGAGGAAGGAGACAAGAATCAGAAACAAGAAGAAGATGTCAAATAAAAAATGACTAAAGATGTTGTACAACAAGATAAGATGACAATAGAGGTCATAATGCAATAAAAAGTTCTACTCACAACTTAGGTAGGATCCTAGATGCCATAGCTTCTGCTAAGAGGTGTTTGGCTTTGGGATGTCCTTCCAGTCCTTGTTTGATGCACTACCTTTTCACTTCCTCTAGTTACTATTGCATGTCCTGACCTTGTAACCTCAAAAAACACATTGGCCATACTCTTAGTTAAGTAGGAGGCTTTACTTGATGTCTCTTGGTTACCTTTGAAGAAACAATTAGAGGGTGTTGTAGCTTTTCAAGAGGCCATCACACAAAAGGATGCCTCCCTAGAGCAAGAACAGGATCAGACAAGGGTAGAAAATGTCAAGCTCAGGGGTCATCTTAGGAAGTAGTGAAGATGGTCGAAGACACTTTCTTAGACTTGACCTCTTGAGTAATTGGGGACCAAGTGATGTCAGACTACAATAGGCTCAAGACCTTAGTCTCAAAACTTACAAAGGATTGGAACATAACATAATAACTTCACCTAGTCAAAATCTTAGGTCATAATTTGAATACTAACACCATTGCTTTAATGAATCTATTAGAAGAATATCAAGGCATGATTAACATCACAACCCTTTAATCCCATTAGCTTGTACATAGTCTTCTGGATTAGAAACAATAACTTAACAATTCCATTGTTAGCTCTAATGTGTAATTCATCATAGCTATCATGACTAGCACAACCATACACAACAAGACTACATCAGGTGATGAAACTGACCTTATTATTTAGTAATATTTTAATGTTAGGGATAATGTGCATGATTGAGTCCTCAACTAGTAGCAAGACTTAAGGCACAATTCATGTGTAGGCATTTAGGTAGATTGATATGAAGAAAAGTTAGAGAAATTAACCATAGAAATTCAAATAAAGGTTAGCAATACAAAGGTATAAATGAGTACTACTGAGGACTCAAACTTGAAGTAACTTATTATATGTTACATACCAATGTGCATCTTGATTCACATGGTTCAAGAAGTGATGATCGATTGGGATGCATTCAAAACTAACTTGGCTTCATTATATAGTGAGGTGGTTTTGATCCTTAAAGTTACTCTTTATAAACCACCATCAGAGATCTAACAAGAACTCTCATAATACACAGTTGATAAGTCTAGGGCCAAGGATCCTACCAGCCAGCCTTCTTCCTTAGCAATGCCACCTCCTTTTAGTTGAGTACTACATAATGCACAATTTAAAAAAAAAAAGTTTGTCAAGTTTTGAGCAAGTTTTTGTATTGGGTATGATTAGTGAGATAAGAGGGGCTAGGAAGGTTGAAAACCTATAAAGGGCAACCACTTAGTTATGCCAGCTTATTAAAAACCCAAAATGTCAGTAGGTTGGTATGCTAGTTAATTGAAAACCTAAAAGGGTAGATAAGTAGTGCATAGGAGGTGAAAACTAGAAACAACACCTTGAGTGATTACTATGACTCTTACTAGTCTATCCAATTTTTCAGCTTCTACCCTTAGTGCATAGTCAGATGAACTTGTGATTTTCTCAAGATGAGACAACATTTTAAGTCTAGAAAAGTGTTAGGAGAAGAAAATAGATAAGAAAAGATAATCAAGATATTATTTGAATATTCCTATGTTATGTATGAAATTATTAGCTATATATATATATATATATATATATTTTCCTATCTTCCACAAGTTGTAAAGGGATAGAAGATGAATAGTCTCCTCTCTTTGGCACCAATATATGAGAAGAATATGAATAGTCAGTAACTGTAGCCACTAGTTATATGTATTTTTGTATGAAGAAGAGGATGACCCCTTTGTTGAGATTAATATAAAATTTCTAGTTATGGTTAATTGTTGTATTTCTTATCTATGTTATAATGTTTAACGTTTGGTTTAATCTTATCTAAAGTAATCTGAATGCTTTGCACTTCCTTAAGAAAACTTTGGATTAACCTTAGTTCCTATCTATCGTATGATAACACATCTATATCATGTTTGTGTTAATTATGAATTCTTTTTACCATCCTACATAGTACTATAAAACCTAGCTATCCTCATCCTTAGCATGTTTTTCTTCATCAGGAACCTTTGCTAACACTTCTCTATTCTATTTTGCTTGTTTGCATGTCTTTTATCATGTAAATATTTGCTTGTCTTTATATTTTGAGTATGTGTTGTATCATGTCTCTTTTTTTTAATTAAGAAATGAATGAGGATGTTATGAGGTCCCCAAAGCTACAATAATGCTTTTAGATGCCCTTGATGATGAAAAGTTCACTATTTTCCCCCTTTTTTGCACTTTGGTACCATGTCCACTTGGTCATCCTTATATCATGGGGCATCTTTCCAAGTGCTATATTTATTCGATTACTTAGACTATGATGAGCTTTATGAAAGTTATGATGGCTTGATCATATATACCCTCATTATTTATCTAATCATCCTTATTTATCTTCACATCTATATCCTCTTAGCAATCATCTGACATCTCTTTAATCATCAAACATCTCATCTCCAAAATCATTTATGTTCATTTAAGTGACATCCTCTATCTAATCACTAACAGGTCTAATAATTCTCATCATCATTACCTTATAATAAATCATTATCATTTAATCATAACTACATTGGCCTAAGGTCTTTTCAAACTATGTAGGTAACACTTGGCCACTTTTTAATGCCTAAAGATAGCTAGACCACACTCTTTCCTCTTCTTCATCATTCATCATCATATGTATCTTATATTTCATCATCCCCAAGTCTTACATTAGTCAAATCCTTGAGCTATAATATCAATCATTCATCAATTGGTATATTGATCAATCATCATCCACATCATTATATCCTTACTTTTTTTGTCAATCACTCACCCCTATCAATTGGGCTTGACATATCATAACATCCATCTTTTCTTTCATCATTCATCCATTATCATTGATTGGTTAATTTATCATATATTTATCCCTTGCATGTGTCTTTACTATGGGCATAATCTTTATTAATTGCATTAAGGCTCATTAATTTTATTCTTCCCCTTAATATTTTGGTCACTTGATCATATCATTTTTCTTTCATCTCTTTCATCATATCACTCAACTTTAGCTTTGAGCTACACCCATAATTAATATTATCCTATACTATAGTTTTCCCTTGCATGCATCCTTTCTTGGGATATGTCTAAATATTGTGGCCTTTTATCCTATCATCATCATGTTATAGTTGATTTCCCCTTAGGATGTGTCGACAAATATAACATAGTCAATTGTCATTCCTTGTGCATATGGCTTTGCCAGGGGAATTCTCATTTTGTAGCTCATTATTCTCATCGAATTCATGTTATTCATCATATATGTCAATATCTCACATCCCATCCTCTTACCTGTCCATTACATCCCACCCCTCTTTTATTATTTTGAGTGGCCATCCATCTCATTATTCCATGCATATCCCCTTGAGGGGGCATCATATCCCCTAACATAACCTAATAATATTAATCTATTACATGGTTTCTATTTTAAATACCATTACTCCTACTTCACTCCACTCATAATTCCCTTTCAAAGAGGGGCAAAATATATGCACCTAAATTGTTTCACCTTAATTATTCTAATTAATGCTACTAATTTATCCCCTTTATCTTAATCCTAGTCATTTATATAATATTACCCTTCATTATTATTCATTTACTAACCTTATTCTTCCCTACTTCTTCATTAATTCTCCTAAATCCCCATTATCTTATCTTAACCCTACTTATACATTATCTGGGAATTTTAAATTCCCATGACCCACCTACCCACCTACACTAGCCTACTCCTAGGCTCTCCTATACTCCTAGTCCCTAATCACCCACCTAATCCCTATATAATCCCCTACCTAATCCTAATTAGTCCCTAAGAGGATTATATAATTCTCTAATTTTATAATCCTCCAATTCTAGAATCCTCTCTAAATTGGCCTTCCCCATCTAGAAACCTCTATTCTAGAGGCTTCCAAGGAATAAAAAATTTTCCTTAGAAAATCCCCAACCATTGATTTAAATGGACCAAGATTTAAATATAGACATTGATTCTTACCTCCATTTTATATATAAACAAGCCATTTCTCCATGGCTAAGCTAACTAACATCCATCTATGAAGCTCATAAAGTCTCCATGTTAAACTAGCAACCACAAAAATCTAACTAGAATCTTCATGATCCATTAACTAGAAATCAAGAAGAAATATTCTTAGTCCATGATAATATAATAATTTAATCCATCATCAACATCCTTTATCATGCCAACATAATGTCAAAAATTTGAGTCTAAGGTAATCTCAGTCTAATTTTCTTGTCTTTTATCCATTTGATCTTGGTTTGGAGTAATTAGCTTTAAGATTAGAATGCTAGTCTAAATTGTGTATTCAAATATTTTTATTTGATTCTAGATCTTACTTAGGTATTTTAATGTTTTAGGCTTAAATTGCATGTTTATGGTAGTTTAATCTAATAGCTCAAAATTCCTACTACAGTTATATTTTGCCTACTGTGAAAACTATAATAGAAAATATTTCATGTATTTGAAAAGAATGTAGGATCACACAAGATAGGTGAATACAAGAGATTTTTGAATTAAATAGTGCATATTTAGTTATCTCTTTTAATGGATTTGTTATAGGACCTCATTAAAATAGTAAGAAATATAACCTCTATGTTAAGGATGGTGAAACTAATTATGATATTTCAATTTTGAACAAGTATTTTATTTATTTATTTTATTTGTCCTTTGATTAATTTTTCTTGGTATTATGACTCACTAATATATAATTTTCATTGTTTTTTAATTTTAGGTGCCATAGCTAGTCAACATGCACTACTTTGTCAAAAAATTCAAGAAAATCTAAAATTTAGAACCAAGCTATTTTTCCTATTCAAAACTATTTATAGGCATGGGCTAAAAGGTTCTTGGAATATGTAATAATGATGAATTAAATAAAACATATTTATAATGTCTTTCAAAATCCATCATAGAAGCATGTATTCAAGTTTTTATTGAACATCATACAAGTTTTTATTGAACATCATACAAGTTTTTATTGAACATCATACATTTTCAACATATTTTTTTTGATTATATTTACTTCATGTTATTCATCTAACTATATAATTGTTTTAAAAACATAGATTATAGGAATCTTGACGACAAATAACATAAAAATATATTTGTTCTAGGTTTTTTACATAGACTGTGGACAACTAACTAACCAAGTCCATCTGAAATAGACAACTCTGCTTACTATACAAAGTGCACCTAGAAAATGTAGTATCAATATGCAAATGTGATGCAATGTGCAGTCTAAAAAAGGGACGTTACCTTAAATTAAACTTTAAGACAACCATTACTTAACAAAATCTTCCCATAAAGTTTCATAATTTAATTTTATTAACACCAAAAGAGAAATATAAATAGTTATTTCCTCCTCTAGAAATTCCAAAACATTTCAAAATTTATTGTCAAAATTGAAAAAATCATTACCACTATCAATAAATCTTGAGTCTTTATTGCATGGTGGTGAGAAATTATAATTTATAAATTTCATAGAAAGTAATGCTATTTTTATTTTTAATACTAAATAACTAACTAAACACTTATGTGAATGTTTTTGATACATTTCACTATGCTCTCTCTGCTTCAAATCCTAGATTCCATAACCAACAAAAAAAATTATGCACCCATAACTTTGTACAACATAGAATTTTCTTTCCATACTATTATTCGAAACTTATCTTTTTTTCCCTAGCTTATGCAGAAACATAATTTTTTTTGAATGTATATTACATAGTTATTTCGTGTTACTTTTATTAATACACACTAACAGGACATTTCATAATATCTTGCTCTATTGACTCTCTCTCTCTCTCTCTCTCTATATATATATATATATATATATATATATATATATATATAAATACACTTAAATAATTTATAAAATATTATCATGTCATTTGAAGTTTTTGATTTTTTTTAAAATTTTCACTTATAATAGTTGAACGATATATAGTCTCTATAAAAAGTTTAAAAAGGTTTCAAACACTCTCAAACTTTTTCTAGTTATTACTTATGGATTAAACAAGGAGTTTGTGATGTCCTTGAATATTTTGTGTGTAGTGTGCACTTCACATAATATATGTGCTCTTGTATTTTCTTCATTTTATTTGTCACTAGTAATTACACCTAAAATATTTTACAATTAAAATATTTCTTGGTAGTTAGTACAAACCTAATGAAAACCTCTCATAATATTGTTCCCTATATATACTCTTTTCAACATTCACTTTTCATTGGTATGTTTGAAAAGGTCAAAATTTAAATTAGTCAACCATATGGAAGTTGAAATGCTTTAATCAATACGATAATTTGATCAAAGCCTACATAACCTTGTATTTTATATAAGTTTTCCCCAATATTAAAGTTTTGGAAGTAATTAAGTGTGTTAATCTACATAATAAAAACTTATAAGAATATTTTTGAAATTACATCTACTATTTTGTTTATGAATAAAAAAATTAGTAAGTAAATATGAGATAAATGTCTTAGAGATAGATATATTTGAATGAAACTTTCTTAAAAAAAATTAAAAAAAATTAAATTATTCAAGAAGTATATGATTAACATTTTAGGGTTTCCCTAAGAATAAGGTAAATTTGATCCACAAGATTCATCAATAAATATTATATGGGAAAATATGTGTTCTTTAATAATATTAAGCTCATTCCCAAATCAATCTCATGAATATTTTTGACAATTATTTACTTGTATTAACTATTATCCTTTAGGTCAATGTGCATGCAAGTTAAGGTTGAGTGAACTCCTTATGGTGAGTTATAAATTTGTTATCTGATTGAATGAGTATTGATGGGGACATAGTGAAACTTGTATGCAATGAGATAGGATTGGCCTACAACTATCCTATTTATAGTTCCAAAATCAGATAAGGTAAATCAAAGAGAGCCCATTGATAATTACTAAATTGGGATATGATCAAATAGATCTACAAACCTAGTAAGAGAAGCACCTATAACATAATGTCAATTGAAAGTGTTTTAAAGCCTCTAAGCAATCAACACAATGCTAGGTATTTATTTTGTAATTAATCTAATATCACAATCAAGTAATGTAATTAAGGGGAAGGGTTAGAAACATATCAAAATGGGAAAGGAACCCTGGTAGGCAAATGGTGGCTTAGGTTACGTAAAGTGGATAAATGAAAAGTTCATAAAATCCTATAACCACACTATGTATAAATGTAAATAAAGTTTAAACAAGGATATATGAATTTATTGATCAATAAATTATGCAACTTGTATCTATCAAATGAAATAATTAGGGTTATAATATGCTTACCTTGAATAAGACTTGTTAAACCTCAATTTCCCCCTTGGCCAATGGTGATTTAAAATAGATTGTTGTGGTTGTAAGGATCTCAAAGGTTGAATCAAGCTCTAGGCTAACATGGCTCTTATAGAATCCAAAATTCCACAAGTCAAACTATTCCCTCCAAGACAAGATCTTAGAAATAACTCCTCCAAATGTAGACCTAGGGTAGAAGTGCAAGCAATAGCAATTGAAAATGAATGTTCCTCCCCATTGGATTGAAATGGTAACTTGTATTTATAGTGGTGAATAATCTTAATCCCTCCCAAAGATAAAGCTAATGATATTGACAAATCAATTTAGTCCTAAATTGTCTGACTAACCTCAAACTATGTCATCTAGGATGACCAAGTCGTGAAGCTTACATCATAAAGTTTGAAACTACATCAATTTGATTGATGTAGTTGGAAAGGGATAAATGATGGTTAAATTTAAATAGAACTAGTCAACATAGTAAGAAAATAAAGGTCATAGTTAGAGGATGCAATATGGAAGGAGATAGCTTAGGGGGTCAAATTTGAAAAAGCTAGAATGGATATAGGAATGATAAATAAGAAACAATATCTCTTTCAAAGAACTAATTACCTACCCACCCCTTTCACAGTGCACCCTTTAAGGTGTGTACTCAAGAAAATTGAAACTTGATGGGTTGTTGGAAGAGAGAAAGCATTGGTAAATGATAAAATTTAAAAATATTATTATACATATGCCCCACCTAAAGCTCATCATGTGTCAGAAGAGTGTAACATGGGATGGTGTTTTGGTAAAAAGCATAACATAGTAATTGAGATAACTAAATGCAATATAAATCAAAAAATAAGGGAAAGTGAATAAAATTTAAATACATACCTTCAATTACCTTTTTTTAATTTAAATTTATTCTTATTTTTGGAGGAATTTTATCCAATTTCCTCGGAAGAAAAGGGGAATGCATTTATGCACCAAAGATACAATGACCTAGTTTCAATTCAATTAGTAGGTCTTCACCATGCCATAACCAAACTAGAGGTAATGCATTATATCAACCTCCTTGCTCCAATTTTTGTTTTGCATGTATAGTAGATGATGATAGGCACCCAATGTGTGGAGCAAGAGGTAGACCTAAAAATAAGAGAATTTTTTTTTTTTTTTGCAAAAATAGTTTATTAGTACTAAAAATTACTCATCTTTTTAGGATTATACAACTTATTTCAGTTCATGAAATATACTTATAGAAATAAATAAATGAGAAAAATATAAAATTTCTCGATATATTATTGAAGGCTTAAAATTTTTAAAATATTAATATAAAAGGGAAAATTACTATTCATTTTCACATTTGTTATTTTTAGAAACCATAGCTATGTGTGTCCAAATATAGCAAAGTGGGAGATGATGACCCATTTATGAGGAAGTGGATGTATCACTATTGCAACTAGTATGGTTTAGGTATGTGATATATTAATTGTTAATTTGTGGCATTTTGGATAAAAATGAATTTGACTAGGAAAATTAGGTGTCAAGGTAAATATGTGTAGACGAATTTACCCCAATAAGCATATTTTTATAGTTAAAAAAAGGATGGGAAATAATTAGGGGAAAAATAAAAAATTAAGGTCAAGGGCATTTATAATTTCCTAGTGAAAAATCACCACTTAGTTTGAATGGTATTGACAAGGCTGATATAATATACAAATAATGGTGATTTAAAGTGGTTGATAGCATATGAAGTGGTTGATATAGTTGAACTAGTTATGGCCAATGCCATTTAACATGGACAACTAATTAGGGAGATGGTAAGGTGCCAATGGGATGTATGTAGGTTAGTATAGTAGAGATAACATTTTTATATAGTAAATCATGGCTAATATAGTGTTGAATTATAGATGGTCGATGTAGTTATGTACTTGGTTGATATATTATATAATATAAGATGGATGTTATGGTAAAGTACATGGATGAAGTAGTAGCTAATTTTAAATAAAATAAAATGTTTTAATTTTTGAGTCTATTTTATTTTAATTCTTGGTTAGAGACCTAATTTGTGATTTATTGTTTGACATTGTGTGTATACACACAATATTTTTAAACTTTATCATTTGTTGATGTTTTCTCTCATGTAGGAACCTCTTAAGTTTTGATCTCTCTAAGTTAATGCCTTAAAGGGTGCACTAAGAAATGGGTGTGTATACCATTGGTGCTTCACAAGATTTTTCATCAATTTTATCATTACCTAAACCCATTACAAATCCTACTTATCTACCCCCCCAAGAAAACTAACCATGTTTATCTATTTCCCTAATCAAATATCCTTTAAATTAGACCCTAATTAAAAAAAAACCCTCTTTTACTAATAAGTTGTCTATATCAACCCTATTATAAAATTTAAAGTGCTTGTTATAGAACTAAGTTAGCCAAGATGACCTAGTTTGAGGCATAATAATAACTTTTTCTTAAAACTAGGTTGTGCTAACTGACCTTGTCAGCTAAAAATATGGAAGGGTTATGACTTATCATTACCGTAAATATAAGGCTAATTTTAATACAATAGAGAGGAACATTAATTTATTTCATTATTATACCTCATAATTATGCTCAATCTACATTTGAAGGAGCCATTACTTAGGGTTTACCTTGGAGGGAAGATAACTTATCTTGTGGAAAGTCTTAGATGCATAGTATGAGTGTTTTAGCCTAGAGATAATTTATGTATTATGATCATTAAAAATCCAAAATAAATCTTGAAAATCACCATTATCCAAGAGAGATATTAATACTTGACAAGTTCACCTAAAGCTAATTATCTCTAACTTTTTCTATTCTATTTGATAGATAGATATTACACATAGTAATAGGGTTTAAATGTATAAATCTTTTTTTAGATTAACTCTATACCTAAAATTAGTATATATATAGGGTATTATTTGATTTCCATCTTCTACCTTAGGTGATCTAGGCCCCCATTTTCCTACCATGATCCCTTGATTATTTGTTTGTGTTAAACCATCTCCCTTTGTGCCATAAACTTTGGTGAGCACTAGATTAGTTTCATTTTATGTATTAGAAGACCTAGATAGGATTATTGCATAATGTTATTTAACTAGAGGATTTGGAACCCTCTCCTTTAGTGTTTTATGATAATATATCCCTTAGTTAGGTTTAGCAGATCCATTTTGGTCATGCCTCTAATATAAAAAGTATTATAATTGATGTTGGTTGATTACCTTCCTTGAGCTTGGATTTACTAAGGAAGATAAATTGTAGATCTATCTTAATATATTTCATAAATTATAGTGAACACAATATGAATCTACCCTTTTAATTCTTAATTTTTAATTTATAGTTAACTAGGTCATGTTGTTCAACTTAGTTTTAACCTTTGTTTATAGATAGGATCCATAGTCAACTAGGTCATGCTGGTCGACCAATTTTATTCTCTATTTTAATTTTTTTTTTGCATAGTCAATTAAGTCATGTTTGTTGACCTCTTATTTTTTTATATTCATAGATCCATGATATATAGTCAAATAGGTCATACTGGTTGACCTAGTTTTGTTCTTTGCTTGTAGGGATTTATCTCTAGTAAACTATGTCATGTTGGTAAACTTAGTTCATTTCTATAATCTTTATTTTTTAGCTAACTAGGTCATGATAATCAACCTAGTATTATTATATTATATTAAATTTTTTAGCTTTATAAAAACTAAGTTGACATAGTTACCTTGGTTGACCTTGTTTAATCTCTATGCTTTTTACATTTTTGCCTTTGTGGGATTCAAACACGCATGGATGATCCATTCAATAGTAAGATCTTTAGCACTCTCAATCAACCAACTAAATTGAGTTGTTCAACCTATTAATATTACTCTAAATCATTCTAACCTAGCTTCATACTTCAATTTTTATCAATTATCTCAATTTTTCATTTCTATTTATCAACAAAATTGTTGTCTTTCATTTTTCTACTTTAATTTAACCATTTTTAAATTTTGTAAAATTGTATCACACATTCAACTAAGTCGACCTGGATGACTTAGTTCTATAACTATCTAATTTTTCAAACCAGGTAAGTCAACTTGTTTGACTTAGTTTGTTTTTGTCTTGTTTTCATAATATACTTGAATGGCTTGTTCGATTTTGTTGGGTTCTGATTAACAACTAGATCGACCTGGTCAACCTTGGTCTTTGTGTTTCTTTGTCAGCATAAACAAGGCAATTGAATATACTTTTATAGTAATTAATGTCACATTTTATTTGAAAAAATTTGGTTTCCTATTTATTTACTTTCTAAAACTACAATTTAGTTTTCAACACTTGATTTTCACCTTTATTTTTACTTTGTTTTGATTTCCCTAGAAATTATGTACCAATGGTTTTAAAACTACCTAGCTAATGTTTTGAAGGGATACATAATACTATGTTTATAATCTTTATATATATTTTTATAGATATCTTGGCATGAAGGGTTTACCCCCCATACTCATATCCATAATATAGAGCTAAATTCTATCTTTAGTTTTCATTTACCTCATGATATTTTGAAAATGCCTAGGATTTCCATTTGTATTGAACCTTAAGAATCCAACCATCTGTTAGATATTGTTATGAATCTATTAGAAGTTACATAATAAGTTACTTCCAACTTACCCTTGAAATTGAGTTTAATGGGATATGGAAACAATACTTCCTTTATAGTAAATAATTTGAAACATTGGGTTGTCACTATCCAATGGATAAACATCTTTGGGAGTTTACAAATTAAGAAAAAAATTTAGTATGACTTCTAGATCTTATTTTTTGATAATTTATTAGCATTAGTTGTTACAAAATTACATTTTCTACTTGATGCTTACTATTATCTGTTCTATTCTAGACTATCAACGAATGTTGATATAATTTTATGCTATGTGTTTCAACTAGACCAACCAACATCAACCTAGTTGATTGTGTGTGAATAGACTAAGTCAACTAAGCTTAACTCATTCTTCTCTATTTTTTCAAAATTGCCAATCATTTTTTATAGATGAAAAATATTGACCAACTCAACCTAGTAGGTTGTTAAAATATCTATCCTTTTTGCATGTACAACTAAGTCAACTAGATTGACCTAGTAGACTGTTAAAATCTTTGTCTTTTCCTTCCTATATAACTAATTTGACCAACTTGACCTATTAGGATATCAAAATTACAATCTTTCCTTTCTTTCCCAACTAGGTTAACCAGATAGACCTAGTAGGTTTCCATACTATTATGTTTTCCTATCTTCCTAGCTAGGTCAACCAACTTGACCTTATAGATTTCTAGACTGTTATCTTTTTCCTATCTACCAACTAGGTCGACTAACTTGACCCAGTATGTTTCTAAACTATTATTTTTCCTTATCTCCTTAAATAGGTTAAAAAACTTAATCTAATAGGTCTATATATTATTCCATATTTTTAAAATTAAACTAGATTGACTTAGTCGACCCTATAGATCTTAGCTAACCTAGTCTAATTTTTAACTACTATTAAAAATATCCAAAATAACACTAGATTGACATAGTCGACTCTTTAGGTCTTGGCCAACCTTATTTAATTTTTAAATATAATTATATATTTCTAAAATTACATTAGATCAATGTGGTCAACCCTGTAAGTTGTGGCCAACCTAGTCTAATTTTTAACTACTATTTTAGATTTCTAAAATTACATTAAATTACCCTAGTCGACTTTGTAGGTCTTGGCTGATCTAGTCTAATTTTGAAATCCTATAAAATACACTAGATAAAATTCTCTGATCTTATAGATCCTGATTGACTGAGTTTATTTTATCAACCTTTTTATTTTTTAACCTTTTAGTGTGTTATTTCTCTTCTCACATTAATTAGCATCATGAAATCACCTATTAGTATCTTCTTTGAAAGTCTCAACCCAATCTTAATTTACATGGGTGCTTATTTCTTACCTACTTTAGTAACCCAAGATAATATCCCCTTGTGGTGTAACTAATCCTGAACCTCATCCCTCGTCTAGATCAATGGAATGCAACATGGTCCATATCACTCAAAATAATGATTTAGATGATCCTGCCCTGAATAATACCAACATAAGGAACCCTCCTATAGGAAACCTCCCATAGACAACCTTATTGTAGGGAAAATTCCTCTCCCTAATATTGTGATTACTTATGGTATTATTGTCATGTGAATCTTACACCCACTTGATCACTATTTGATTCAGTGTAATAATGGGAACATCCACAAGGTGTGAGACCTTGATTCCTTGGGATGAACCTATAGAGAAGGCCAGATGTTACCTAAACCAAGTGCAGTTTATGTAAGATAATATTTTAGGCCTAAAAAACAACTAAAAATACTTATCAATAATTAATCCTAAACTTCTTATCATGGAAAAGGGAATAGGAGTGAACTGAACATACAATGTGGTGATATACCAAAGCTTAGAGAATTACTCAACTTGATTCAAACAACACAAGACAACCTTTTATAACTAATAAATTGTCTACAAAATTTCAAATTTAGACTTTTATCACATAATTAATATACATAAAGATAAAAATCCTAATACAACACTAAGAAGGATCACAAATCACCTTACAAAAGGCTCAAATGGCGAGAATCCATAGGTAATTTTGCAAAAACCTGATTATACTCAACATACAATTTTTAAAATAATATATTTAATCATGAAGGTGAGAAGGATTGGAAAAAATCACAAGGGAATATTATATTTTCAAAATCAATGATAAAAAATCCAAAGATTACACATAAAATGTAAGAAATTTGAAGAAAGGTAATCTCATTTCTTTATTGATTTCAAGGCTAAAGCTAGTGTTACAATTTTAAAATGAGAAATTTTTTATACTAAAGTAGAGGGCCCTTGAAAAATTACATTTTATTCATACATAAATAATAAAATTGAGAGAAGAAAATGACAATAACTTCCACACTACATTCATCAATTCAGGCATGTATAGGAAGAGAGACCAAGAAATTGAAAACATTTAGCCCTTCCAATGCTTTGGACTTGTTTCATGTAGACCTAATTGGATGCTTGGAATAGTAGAGGGTATGCCACCCTATATTCACTCTAATTGTCTCCTCGAGAAGGCTTATCCATGATGGATTTGTTCAAAATTTTACCCCATGTTTCTATATTTTAGGAATAGACCTAGTTTTCTTGATTCAAAGAGATTTGAACTTGCCAATTCTTCTTGGGTAAGCATGGTCGGAGAGAGTATAGATAATATTGACTTATTATTCATTGTTTATATTCCTTGCTAAAGTAGAACAAGAAAAAATGAGGGTTAGTACACTTTTAGTGATTGAAATCCAAAAATAATTCAAGAACTAACACCCTATGCTTTTTCCCTAAGGTAAGCTAAAATCACTAGAAAAAGAAATTAATAAAATAAGATAAATTAGACATTCACCTTTCTTGAAGGCCCCATCTAGCTACTATTCTTCAAATGTTTTTGCTTAGTTTGTGAAGTAGGATTCTTTGTCAATGCACTTTGTTCATTCCACTGACATCTTCCCTTGTCCACTAATGGCTTCGATCAATTTAGGATGAAGAAATGGTGAAACTTTTAGCAAATTTTTGGCATTATATCTTTGCACAATAAAGCTTTGTAATTGTTCATGGATACCCTTGTATTTATAGTTTTCTTGAAATGACATCGACCATCCATCTCAAGAATATGTGTGGTCGAAGATTGATTCAACTTTTGAGACCAAATGTCATTAATGTTATAATTAATATTTTGGAAGAAAGGAGTAATTAATAGGCATGAATCAACATTTCTAATTTTCATTGCATTTATGTTGATATTTTACATTTTTTATGTTATGACCAATGATGTCACCTTTTCATATATTTATTGAATTTTCATTTTCCAAAACTAGATATTAACTAATTTAATATGGATTTTTGACTTAAGAATTTAATTAGATTTGGTTACCTAAGTGAATCTGATTAGGATTTTAATAATTCTTAGAATTTTATTAGCTTCCATACATTATTGGTATAAAATGTCAACTTGTTAGTTCATAATTTGATTGGAAATGAATTAAAAGGAGGTGATGATTGCATATATGGTAATGACCTAATTAGGGACATATTGACATGGATTAGTAATTGCACATAACATGTGTAGATGAATAAGAGTGTTTTAATGGTTTTGGTCTAGTTTGTGCATTATTTATAGGGAGTCATTTAAACTTAAAATTTCAACATGATAGTGGTGAGAATTAAGTGTCTACATTTTGCCCTATTTGAGAAGGCATTACAAGACACTAAGCACAATAAAATATTTTCAAATAATGATTTTTTTAAAGAAGTTGAAAGACATGGTAGAATAAATAACCAGTGACCCATGATGCCCCCTTGAGAGTGGAGGCAAATATTAAATACATGCATGGGATATTTAAAAAGAGATAGAATAAGTAAGAATAAGAGTGAAATTAACCCATGGATGAGATTAATCCAAATGAGCTAAAACTTGGACTCATTTATTTATAATGATTAATGAAAATAAAAATAAATTATCCCTAATATAGGGAGAAATGAGAAGGATACATACCAAAATAAGTGGTACACTTTAACCTACTCTAAATAGGGTGAAAACTTCAATATTGGAATTAGAAGAAAGACTACATGAGTGAATTGGCCTCGAAAAGGGTGGTCTTGGTTGATTTATAATAAGGTACCCCAATAGGGTAGATTAGATGATTTGATTCAATAAAGTTCCCTAGTAGGGTAGGTTTGATCATTGATATATCTAAATGGTTTTCCCTAATAGGGTATATTTTAATTAGTGAAATGATGTGAAATATGTGATGAAGTAGTTGGGAAATAGTAGACAAGGAGATCTCTTACTTCAACATTGCCAATTAGACTTCCAACATCTTAATTTTTGATATAACACCAAAATGGTATACACAATGATATAAAAGACCATGATGACCAATATTATAACATGCATAAGGACCAACCCTCGATCCCATAGATAAATGAAAAAATCAAACCAATGATAAAACCATGATGTATTTACTAGCACATGCCAATGGATAGACTCAAGTACAATTATGTAATAAGAAGCACCATGATGATGACCCTTTCAACACTATGGAATGAGTCAAGGTGATAAAAAAAGGGAAATAAAAAGGCAAACAAATAAATTGAAGGAAAAAATGTCTCAAAAAGCATCCAAATACTCAAAGAAAATAATTGATAACAATGAAAATGCTCTAAACATTGTTTGGGAGAATCATAATTCCCCCATGAGGGTAGAGAACAAAAATTAAATTTTTTAAGTGAGCACTCAAATAGAAGAAACAAACATGTGTTCTAGTATAAAAGGCTATGAAATAGAGTAATTAGAAGAAAACATCTTGAAAAATGGATAAATAAGGCAAGAATGAGCCTCATGGGAAGAAAAAGGGAACACAAATAGGCCTAAGGGTAAAAATTCAAAATTTTAACCATAAGTTCACCCATGGGGGTGGAAACATGCATTTTTACCCTTTATGTGATCATATTTTGAGTTATTTGATAAATTACTATATTTAGTAATGAAAACCCAAGAAAACAAACAACATCAAAGGAGGGGATAAAGGACAATCAAACAATTAAAATGGACTTCTTACCATTCTTTTTCCCTTAGAGCTCCTCTCCAAGATCTTCAAGCTAATTTGAATGTAAAAATGGTTGGATGTGGATTGCTTGACTTGAGCTTCCAAGTGACTCCAATGGCTTCCTTGGGTTGTTAAATGGCTTGACAAGAGTGTGAAGATGCTTGATAATGGTTGGTTATGAGATTATAATGAAGGATTATTTATTTATATGTTATTTTGGCCATAGTTCATGCATGTATTATAGAGGATGGTGGAGGAGAATTTAGGGAATTTTAAATTATTTAGAAGCGTCTAGTTTAGAGACTTTTATAAATTTGGAGGACCTTCCCTAGTTCAAGAGGTTTCTTGATAAGTTTAGGTATAATGGGAGATTAGATGGTATTTAATGAGGTTTAGGATTAATATGGGTGTAGGAAAGGCTAAGGTGGTAGGGTAGCTAGGTGTTAGGTGAATAAAAAGAATTTTAAATTGTTAAGTGGTGTAGTGGATAAATTAGTATCTAAGTAGGTTAGTTAGTGGGTTAATGGGGTAATTAATTGGTTATAAATGTATGGTAAGGTTTATAAGATGTAGGAAATTTTGTGTAAGAATTATGATATTAGTTGATTGGCTAGGGCTATGGTTATGTTTTAAATTAACAAGTTTAATAGGATTATTAGTGCGAGTAGATTTAGGTGCATACATTTTGACCATCTTTAAAGGGTATTATGAGTGAAGTAAATTTGAGTGAGTAATAAATTTTTGAATAACAACCATTTGGTGAATGGAAATGTTGTTAGTAGGTATAATGCCCCCTTGAGGGAGCATGCATGGAAGAATGAGTTAGATGGTCACTCAAATTAAAACCCTAGGGTGGGATAAGATCAAGATGATAAGAAGGGGTTAGGATGCCCCAAGTGTTGATGTAGCTACAATTAAGATTCCCCAAACATAAGTGTTTGTGGGATAAAGTGGCATAGCCTCAAAATATGAGTTCTAGACAAATAACTAATGTCTTGAAGGGAGGTAGGTTGATGAAGACTTAAATTCTTGAGACATAGACATTGTCTAGGAAATAAAGGGATGATATAGGCCATAATAAAATGATAATCCATGGAATAAAGACTCATGCTAGGGATGGAAATAAGCTTATAAAGGACATTAGACAAGTGACTATGGATAATAAGTCACTTTATATTGGATGATTACATTAAAATGATGTAATAATGTTGAGTGATTTGAGATGGGATGGGATTAGAGGCTAATAGTGGCTGAGCTAATCTTAGGCACAAAACCATGACTAGTTTTTGCCTACATAGTCTTAGGATACCTCAGACTGATGTAGTCCTAACGTGGGATTAGGGATTGATAACAAGGAGATAGAAGGCCATGCCTTAGGAGACTTAGGGATGATAATCGATGATAAAATGGGATAATAGATTATGAAACATGATTCGGGGATTAGAATTAGGAAATATGGTAGGATAATGGGTTTAGCGGGGGTCAAAGGGGTGATGAGGGGTAAAAGAAGGGTAAAATAGGTGGGTCAAATAGAGAAAGGGGTGAAAAAGGATCATTTTATATTTTAACTTAGCTGACTTAGTTAATTTATATCTCCATCTATGGATCATATCCCATGCTCATTGCATCATGGAGAGAGAGAGTCAAGAAACACCAAAGGCTAGCTGATGCGAGACCACTGGTGAGTAGTTAAAACCTAGTTTGTTAATTTTTGATTTTTTGCATTTATTATGTTATTTATTGATTTTACATTCCATAAGTACAATAACATGATTGAAGGTAATGCCCTCAATGTTAATATTATGCCCATGAGTTGTGATGTGGTAGTTACAAATAGAGATATTATAATACCACAACAAGTAACTCATGGTATTATAATACTACAATGAGAAAATTGTGATATTATAATTCAACAAGAGGAGAATATTGGTTTTGTAAAACCATGAGGTTATATTCATGGTTATGGAAAATTAAATAATGTAAAGGGCTAAGTCATGACTAGCAGTATTGTGGTGGTTAAGGTAAAGGGGTAGGGGGTGGGTTAGGTTATCAAGTGAATTTAATGAGGTGGATAGGGTGAATTTAGAGTTTTAGGTAAATGGGGTGGCTAGTTAGTGGGTTATGTTGGGAAGATATGAAGGATAGGGTTAAGTTAGGGTAAGTTAGGAGATGTTAGGGTAGAGGTTAGAGGGATAAGGGGCATAGTTGGGTCACATGAATTGGAGGGGTAAGGACTTAGGGAAAGGGGTTAGGTGAATGGGTTTTATCTAAAGGGGTAAATGGTTAAATTAAATGGGAGGAGTTACGTTTTACTTAGTGAGGTGAAGTTAGAATGGGTTAGGAATTAGGGTAATAAGATGAGAGGGGTGTTAGAGGGTGGGGTAGATGGGTAAGTTAGAAAGGAATGGATAGTTAAGGGTAAATATCATTAAATGATAATTATTTGATAGGATGCATGATTGGTGTAGGAGGATTTAAAATTTATGGCATCTCAATTATAACATTTCCATGCATTGCATGAGATGCATTTACTAACACCATAGGAGTGTAGTGTGCTAGAGTTGATAGACCTTTACTATGTTGTGACTATATTGATAGTGCAAGTCGATAGAGTACTGATCAAAACCTTGGTTGAGAGGTAACACTTAGAAATAAGGTGTATACACAAAATTTTCAAATTTTTATTGATTATTGATACTTTTTATCTTGTAGGAACCTGTTGAGTCTCAATCTCTCTGAGTGCATACCTTAAGGGGTGCACTAAGAAAGGGGTGGGTAGATCATCATTGCTTCAAAATATTGTTGTCCCTTTTTCCACTTACCATCTACACACTTTTCTACTAAAACTATTAAAACTAAGCTTATTCTTCTTAGTCCTACCTATTCTAGTCTTTCCCTCCTTCCATTCCTCTTTTTCTTGTCTTAAATCTTTTTGACTATTAGTTGTACTAGGTCAGCTGGGTCGACCTAGTATAGTTTATGGGTATTCTTTACTTTCTTTTTTTATTTTCTTTTGGATAACCTAGCATGAACCTAGTAAATTGTCCTAAAAAACACATTGGGTTGACTAGGTTGACCCTGTACAATTGACGTTCTTAAAAGGATTTAAGATAAGAACCACCTATATATACAAGGTCATTTCCCACCATTTTAGAAGATAAGAATTATTAGTGAATAAGTGTGAGTGAAAACCTACTTATTGAAAATTCTACTTAAGGAATAAAGCTTAGGGTTCCAAATTTTCTTTAGAGATATGACTCTTGTCTTGTGGAGAAGTCTTTTAGATGTTTAGATAGGTTATCTAGCCTAGAGCTGATTTATCTTGGTTATCCTTACATACCACAACAAACTCATGTGAAGCACCTTGGCCAAGGGAGAGATTTAGGATTGATGGGTTCATATTCAAAGGTAAGTATTCCTAACTTTATTTCTCCTTTATAAGAGTAGATACATAATGCATTTATATTCTTATCTCCATGTATTAGGATTTGGTATACATTGACATGAGTATATGTCTTCTAATACATGTTTAGTTTAGTTGTTTGTTTTATTGTTTCTAACCCCCACTTTGTCCCACAAGATTTGGTGTGCACTATATTAAATTTTACTTTCTTGTTATTAGAATAGAGTGAAGATTTTAAACTTTAGGAATCCATTAGGGTTGTTGCGAAATTATGTTAGACTGTAGGCTTTGAAATCATTCCTAGTATGATATGTTGTGACAAGTGATCCCATAATTAGGTCTAGTATATCCCCATATTGGTCATGCTCCCACTTAATAAGTGTATCTCGATCAGAAGTGTAGGTATTATCTATCTTATTTGATCTAGGATTAATTCATAAACATCATGCATTTTTGATTGTATAAATTTTGGTGAACCTGATGTGAATCTATACCTTGCAAGATTTTTTCACTTTTACCTCATTTATTTTCATCATTTTTTGTATGTATTTTGACAATCTAGGTCGATTCTATCAACCTAGCTTTTTATCTCTATACACAAGTTTTAAAAATGGGCAATTGGATCGACCCAATTGACCTAGTATAGTTTTCTAGCCTTTCAAACAAGTAATTTAGCCTATGAGGTCAACCTAGTTGACCCTTTATAGTTTTTGAACTTTTTTAGTAGGTTCCTGTATAACTTGATCTATCTTGTCGACCTAATTTTTAGGTTTCTCAAGCACACTTCAAGGTTCTTCATCATCAATATTCCTTCATTACATCTTTGATTCACTAAGGTTCCTTTATAAATCTTTGTTTCTCTTTATTTTTGTATACACTTTCACATTTTTTAGTCTTTAAAACTACCCTTGCATAGTCAATTAGATTGACACTACCGATCTAGTTCTGTGTTTTATGTGTTGTCTGAAATAACTAGATCGACACTACTGACCTAGTTCATTTTTAGACTTTACTTCCATAGTATATGTTTGACCCTGTCGACCCTATTCTATATTTTTTTCATATAGTGTCAACACAATACCTTGTTTCAAATTGGAATTACCCTTATATCTACTAGTAATTTGCTCACATCTTTTTTTCTTGTTGCTTGTATGCTTATAATAGTTTACATAGTCTAATTAGGGGATTTTTAATTAATCACTTAGTTTCATGATTTATATTTTATGCACACATAACCAAATCACAAAAACATAAACAATAACTTTAACATTTCTTCTACCCTATACGAACCTGCTTGGATTTCATCATCAAGTGGGAAACCAACTTGATGCTCTAGTCAAGTATAAATCATGGTTATATTCTGGCTAGGCACCTATCACCCTTATCAGTGTGGTGTGTTAAGTGAGGGGGTAGGCCCCAATATCAAGCTTGTATAATTGCCACTATAGTCCCTTTTAGTCCAAAATACTTGAAACCATCTTTAGATTGCTATCTAGTACCTTGCTTATAGCCAATTTCCCATCACATTTAAAATCATTCTTAATAATATAATAAACATTTAGGTTGACCAATTAGTTAGATATTTAGTTTTCAAGTTGTTTTATTGCTCTTTTCTCAATTATGTGTGAAAAAAACTTGCATTAACCAGTGTTAGTGCAAGGTTTTGATTTGTGTGCCTCAATTGGATTGGCTAACATTGATCCAATTGATTATTTGTTTCCTTTCAACACTTAATTATTTACACTAATTTAAAAATTATATTATTCACAACTTGATATCAAATTTATCACCTCATTTTTTTGCATTTTATACATCATCATGAATCCAATGCATTTTAAAATTTACAAAATAAATGAGTAGAAATAAAGATATAGGCAAAACAAGGAATTTACGTATTTTTATGCTTTATTCACTATACAAGATCAACCTAGTCAACCCTGTACTATTTGTAGACCTTTTTAATCCTCTATCCATTATACAAGATTGACCTAGTTAACCCTATACTATCTATAGACCTTTTTCAATCTTTGTTTGCTATACATGATTGACCTAGTCTACCCTATACTATTTTTTGTCACTTTTTTCCCCTTATGTGGTTATCTAGTCTTGTTTCCTCATGATGACATCTTTTTTGCCTTCCCTTGGTAAAAAACATTACATAATCAAGGATTTAGATAATAACCTCACTCATTTCATTACTTTAGATGAAACTATCCAATTCATTCCTTCCCCTTCCCCTTCTCCTAAACCAAAACCACTCACTACACAATGTAATGTAGTTGAGGTCATTCATCTTCTTCCCAATATCAATGGTAGGAATCCTCCTATCAATACTCATACCCTTAAAACTAATGTTCATAATCCTCTTGTTACACCCATAAAAAAAATCATCAAACCTTATAAATTCCCAAAATAACATGATTAAAACCACTCAAATTGATAATCTAGATGGTTCCCAATTATTCAAAAACCTTGATGATAATACTATTTACACTTCTCATAATAATGGTGGCCTTACCAAGCTTCTTTATTTTTATACCAAACTTAAGGAAACTAACACTAATATTGGGGAATCCTCTCATTTCTCTTAATTTCCACTCATTTCTTAATTATAGAAGAAGCTAAGAAACTAGTAATAAGGGTGTGCTAGAAATACCTAGTTAGGGTTGCATGCGTAATCTAGAAAATGATGAAAAACTCCTCTTTGGCTTGGAAGGAATAACCTGTAAATAAGAACATACTAACAAAGGGGATCATTATAAATATAGTTAAGTGGAATGCTTAACGTGAGCTAGATCCAAGAAGCATATGCTTGCTAGGAGGTTATCAATCCACTATTGATAAAAATCAAGTTGGAAATGATAAAGTAAGGTACTTGCATAAGATAAAGGAAATGCAATACAATAAGAAAGTAGAGTGCATGTTAAATAAAATGACTAAATCTAGAAAAAGTGGGTCAATACTTATGCTAAATTAGATAGGGTCTGGTTTAGAAAATTAGAAAAGGCTTTATGAATAGGTAGGAACATATAAAGTTAGGTTTGGTTGGGGGTAAGGGGTTAAAAATAACTTTAAATTATTCTCTATCATAGTGGCTATCAGTGGTTAGGTGAACCATTGATGGTTGGGATGACGGTCAATGGTTGGGGGTGACCATCGATAAGTGTGTTAACCATCGGTAGTTTTTGTGGGTTTCTAAAGGTGATAAAAAAGAGTTGTAGAATAAGTAGATGGGAAAAAAGGGTTATATTAAGGATTTAGTGGAGAGGAAATAAGGTGTAGATAGGTTTGATTAGGTCAGGGAGTTAAAAAATATGAAATAACAATGCTAAAGTATTGATATACATGTAGCTTTCTAGTTGGTGAGTGGTTGAAAGATGAAGTAATTTTGTCAAAGTAAGAATAGTTTGGCCTCAAAAGAAAATTTGGTAGAGGTTTAGGTCTCTTTTATTAATGTTGAGTTACTATAAGAAGACTAGATGTTGGAGAGCTTGAGTACCTATATGATTGATAACTCTTGTGATTGATCCCTTTTCACCTCCCACTCCCCTCTTTTTATAAGAAAAGTGAGATGTAGGATAGAAGCTTCCATAGAGGGTGAGGTTGTTAATCACAATGCTTGAAAGTTTTTTAGCACCGTATAAGGTGAATATATTAAATAGTGCCTCATTATCTTGCACGCAACTGATGATGTGTTAATAAGGTGAAGAGGTAAGGACTTGGCCATTGATGATCAGGCTAACTTTCAATGGTTAGGTTGACCATCAGTGGTTGAGTGTCCAAAAGTGAAAGGGGTAAAAAAGGTAACCTAAAGTTTAGGTTAGTAATTTCATGAGTTAGATAACTAGGTGATTAACTAGATGCAAGGTTTACTGAGGGTCTATAAGGGTTCAAGGCATTTTTACAACTAGAAATAGTGTACAATTTTCTAGTGTCTATATTTTCCCCTTTTTTGTTATGTGGATTTGAATTAACAAGCTGCAAAATAAAAAAATAGAGTGTTGGTTGAAGTTCTAATTGCCTCGAGTAAGGGAGGAGGTGTTCCCCCTCAAACTAGGTTTTGATGAGGTGAAACCAAAATTGGGTTGGGGTTTGATAAGTGGTAAATGGTAAGCCATGAGGTTGGTGATAAAGGGGCTGGGAATTTTAAATGTAAATAAATGCATAAAATGCAACAAAGTGTGATAGTCAAGATTACACATAAACTAAGGTTGCCAATGTTGGTAAGAATAATGTCAATTTTAGAAGAATGAGTGATAGGGTAACTAGTTCATAGCATTGGTCATGGCTGATCAGGTCACTCTATAAGTCTCCTAGATAGGGTCAGTGTTTTCGTAGGTATCTAAAGTAGGAAGTTCTCTCATGAAAAACATAAATGATTTGGTCATGCACTAGGTGGTGCAAATTCAAATGGTCAACATGGTAAAAATGGTCGATGCTGTAAAAAAAAAAACTATGACGCCATCACAAAACATCTAAATAGTTTAAGTAAAAAATGGCTAACATCAAGGTGAATGTGGTCAAATGGTTGGTCAAAGAAGGGTAATCTCTGAAAGTTCAAGTTGTGATTAAAGTGAGATTAGGTGATCTCTAAAGTTTAGCATCTAGGGGGGTGCTTAAAAATTTAAAAGTGGGGGAACCTTGACCATTGATGGTTAGGAGTCCCAGGGTCAATCATCGATAGTCACCTTGATCATTGATAGTCAGGAGGAAACCCTAAAAATCCAAGACATAAAAAGTGAAAATGAGATTTCATTTTCACTTTTGACTTTTGATCTTTGTGTATTCCATACTCTAGTGTTTTTGCACATTGGCATTTAGTGGGGAGATTGATTGAGTCAGTGCTAAGGTATAGGTTGGTTATTGGTTGATCATGTATTTGAGGTGGTCAAGTGTTGACTGAGATGGAGGGCGGATGAGGGCATGATCAAGTGGCTAGACATGGGGTTCAACCTCGATAATGATTGAGGAATGAGGTAGGAGACATTTTTAAAAATTGATAGTTTAGTTAATTTGATGTTTTGAAGTTGAGTTTGAGTAGGTTTAAATTAATTTGATAGGGTTTTGAATTTTTTTGGGCTGTGATGCCCTAATTTAGGTTTTTGGTGAAATTAGAAAAAATTAGTGGGTGATTTTTGGGTTGAAAGGAATTTTTTTATGGGGAATAGGATGTAGGATAGTTGTAGGTAGTTTAATTCTTAAATTTAGTTATTTGGTGATGGTTTTGAGTGGGTAAGTTTTGGGGGTTTTGCCACTGGTAATCAAACATGATGACCATCAGTGGTTTAACCCGACCATCAATGGTTGGCTTGACCATCGGTAGTTGAACATCAAGGGTAAAGTGGGTAACAAGACCATCAACATTTGGTCCAACCATCGGTAGTTGATTGTTTTATGGAAAATTTGTGAATTAAGTTATCGATGAAGTTTTATTTAAAAAAAGGTTTGTTTGAGGATTTGTTAAAATGGTTTGTTTGATTAAAGTGTTAAGTGTAAGATTTAGGATAGGTGGTGTGTTAAGTGATTGGTTAGTTGTTTTGGGATAAAAGTGTCAAGTTAGAATGTTATGTGGAAACAAGTTTTTGAATAGAGTTAGGTGTAAGTTTTATAGTTTTAGAGAAGGTGCTATAGGTTAAGGTATGATATTGAGAAATTATGAATTAGTTGTTAGATAAATTGGTTTGAATGTGGTGGATGATGATAGATTATTGTTCAAATGTTGGAGGTAGTGTCGTAAAGGTAATAATTGTGTGTTAGTATTGGAAAGTAAGTGGATGTAAGTTAATGTAGGTGGTTTTGGGGGCATGAGTAACACATATAGAAATGGAAAACTAAGTGTGCATGATAACATGTTTGTTTTTATAGGCATGTGAACAGACCCAAATGAGGGACCAAGACCTTAAGATATTTACAGAGGTTCATGATGTGATGACTGCTAATGAGTGGAGGCATATATGGAGGAGGTCAGCCTAGGGGCCATGAGACACTATCAACATGTATCATGGGATTTGGCTAAGATCATGGCCCTCATTGAGAGATGGGATCCAACCATGAACATATTTTTATTATCAATTGGGGAGATGAGCATCCTCCTAGAGGATGTGGTTAGGATTACATGGCTACCCATTTGTGGTGAGATGATTTATCATATAGAGAGTGAGGAGAGAGACTATCACATGGATTTGATAAATGGATCAAATTAGGTCCATGCCCAGTATCATTCAAGTGGTTTTAACTACGGGCCAATATATCATAGAGCTTTAGGGGATTGATGTTTTTTGATGATGATGATGATGATGATGATGGTATTGTCCTATTTCACTTTGCTTGATTCAAGTAACAACTGATTCCCTCATCTGATATTAGGAGTGTTGGTAGAGATGCTACTATGGAGGACTATGTTTAGGTGGGCACTAGTGTTATTGGTCCAAATTTACAAGGCGGTCTGGGCATTTAGAATGAATATATGTTATAGGATTAGTGTTGGGGTTATGCTCCATTATTGGGTGTATAAGCATATTTAGGTGTTGAGACCTTTGGGGATACCATGGGATTGTTATGCTCCTATATATTATAGAGTGGATTTTTTAAGATGAAGGGGAGATTATGATCTGATAGGTGTTGGTGGTGGTGTGAGAGATATTGATTGGTTTTAAGATGCCTTAGAGGGTTTAGTTGTGGGTGAAATCATGTGGAGACCATATGTGGGTTGCCCTAGGTGGGCACAATATAGCTATCATACTTTAACATTATATAGCTAGTGATGGATATATGGGAGGTAGGATATTGAGATCGAGCTCATCCCATTCGATCGAGTTGGGAGATAGTTTAGTTTTATGTAGGGGATTTTAATAGCTTTCCCAAGATATCAAAGAAAGGATGTAAAGTTTTTATTCCCAAAGTTGTAGCCACATGATGTTGTTTTAGATCATGAGGAGCTGCCAACAAGAGTAAAAATAGATGATGCTAGTGTGGTGGATGGATATGTAGCATGGTATCAAGGTTTATCTATAGCAACTAATTTTGGATGAGGTGATGGGGGTTATCATACCATGGATGTGGATCCCATTGGGGCAATAGTATAGGGTGGTGGCTAGAATGGGAAAGCACATGTAACACTTATAGTAGCATAGGCCTAGATCACTAGATTATAGGGACATGTGACCACTTTATAGGCATAGATTATTACTTTATAGGGTTAGGGGGTAACACTAAAAGGAGAGCAAGATCAGATGAGGATCTCTCTTGGGTTAGTGACTCTAGAGAGAGATTCATTGAGGTAGAGGGTAGGACTGGTGGTATCACTAGCAAGGGAACCTATAGGAGGATTTGATATGATTCCTATGACATGGTATGTAGCCACCATTAAGGAGTTGAGATATTATGAGGTGATATTACTAGCACAATTTCCACTAGAACTTTGATATGGAGAGTACAGAGGTAGTTTAGCAGGTGGTCTAACTATAGCTAATCTAAGATAGTGGGCCTCTATAGTGGGTTAGGTAGGTTATTAGGGTCGACACCAGATGGTAGTGCAGGTGGAGGAGTGAGTGGTAGTGATGCCCCATGGGCCTAATATATGATATTATATGATGTATATGTTTTTGATTTTGATACCAGTTTACATGTCGATGATGTGAGATGTATATGAGAGATAGATAGATATATTATTACATGTATTATTTATTTGATTGACATGATGTATATGTTTATTATGTTATGATGTTTAGTTGTTTATTTATGTTTATGATGATGTTGTTATGATTGTTTATACTTATGAGATTATATGCAAACTCTTTAGTTTAGGCATGTGATGATGTTCATAGGTGTTCATGTATGTTGTATTGATGGATATGATGACATGATGTATATGTTTATTTGATTATGTTATATGATGATGTTAGTTCATATATAGGATCATGGATATGTGATGGATGATTTGATTATGGATATTGATGATCTAATGATATATGATGATGTTTTGCATTATTGTGATGTTTATGGTAAATAGAATGATGAGATGGTTTATGATTTTTTATTCATAGATATGATGTTTTTATGGATAGGATGATATTATAGAGAAATAAATGATGTGTGTTGTGATTTATGATGTTGTGATCATAGAGAGATATGTGATGTGGTTCATGGATATAGTTCATAATGTTGTGTTCATCATTGATGTTTGTTGTTGATGATCATAGAGATGTAGTTTGATTATGATTGATGTTATGGAGATGAAAAAACATAAATTAATTTAGATAATAAACTAAATATTGGAAAAAGAGATGAGAATCAAGAGGTCTATGTCTACATGAACCAGTAATGAAAGATAAGAAAAGAAACATGATGCCCTTTTTATTGGTAAGGACTTAACGAACCCGAAGTTAGATTGGCTTAAGGAAACTAAACGTTTTGAATGCTTTGCATTAACATGCTTAGGTTGATAAATAGGTGTTTTGATCACAATCATGTCAATTAAGCTCAAAATACCTTGATTAAAAGATGGTATAAAGGGAAGATAGGCAATAGGTGAAAGGTAAATGGGTGGATAGGTAAGGTAACCTAATGTGGGTTAGTTTGCCCCTTTTATAGGTGACCTAAGAACCATAGTAGACAAGTCCATGTCTTAATGCTAGGTGTAGACTAATCGATGTAGGAAGTCTTCTAATGCTAGATATGAAAGCTAATTGTGGCTTTCTTGGGAGGAGTTATTTTGATTTTGATAATGGGTCTTTTGATTGCTTTTGTTTTGATAGGTTGTGATGTTGATTGATGTAAGAAGATTCAAATGATTGATTTTGACCCATTTGACAAAGCCATCCTTTAAGGGAGTGGTTTTAGTTTGGGTTTATATTTTTGATAGCTATCCTTCAAGGGAGTAATCTATCTTTTAAGTAATTTAGAGAGTTTTGGGTAGCTATCCTTCGAAGGATTAGTCTGTTATGCTAGAGAGATATGACCCAAATAATATTTGTTTTTAATTGAAAGGTTTTTAGACATAGATTAGTATAATTAGGCTTAGAGGTTTTGCTTTATGATGGATAAATTTTAGCATAAAGAGGTTAATGGTCAGTGAAAGGAGGGGTTTGAGAGACAAAGGGTCATGGGATTTCATCTTATTAGAGATGAAAAGTATCCATGAGAACCATGCTATGGGTAGAGCCATGGTACCCATATTTAGGATTAGTTTATAACTATGGTGGTTAATCACATGGTTTGTAATCAGTTATCCTCAAAGGGAGAGGGATAGGTGAATGGAAGTGAAAATCTTATAAATTAAGGGATGAGCTTAAGTTAGATCATGAAAAATGAGTTTTATCCTTATTTTATCAAAAGGAAAGATGTAGATGCAAATAATTTATAGGCTTAGGTTATGGTTTTCCATTGAGAGAGGACAAAAGATAAGCTCCTAATCCATACTTGTGGGTTATGATGTAGGGTCTAAGCTAATTGAAAGAAATTTTGCATCTTTTTCTTTTCTCCATATTGGTTACATGTTGGTTTTACTTTAATATGAGGTCTTTGATATTGAATTATCATTATTTTATGTGTTTTTATAGGCACACTTGATTCATTCTTGATAAAAATGAAGATAGTTAAAAATTGGGAGGCAATGTTTATCAAATAGCTCAAGTTGTGCTAGACATTCTTGATGATACTCACTCTTAGAAATGATCTCATATAAAGATATGAAAAGAGAGGGAATCTAAACTTTGAGAGGTAAGACTACCTCTAATTTAAAGACTAGAGAAAAAGGGATAGCACCCATAGAGGTTAGAATGCTAGTGAAATAGGCCAATAAAGCGCAGGGGATATGGAAGTGCCAATCTTGACCTAAAGCACTGACTACTTTGGTCAAAATTTTGTTAAGGATTTTGTTAGAAGCTTCTACATATCCATTTGAGTGTGGACAATAAGGTGAGGAAACGCTTAACTTAATGCCAAATGTGTCGCAAAGACCTTAGAATTTTTTGTTCTTGAAGGATTTACCATTATCGATGATGATATTATGGGGAACACTAAAATGATAGATGATATGGTGGTTGATAAAATCAAAAATATTTTCTACTTTGGTAAGATGAGAGGAATGGCTTCCACCCACTTGGTAAAATATTTTATGATGGTAATGATGGATTGATGACATTGTGATGAATGAGGATTAATTTATCCAATAAAATCTATGACCCATTATGAGAATGGAAAAAAGTCTTTGGATACTTGGAGGCCATGGGCATGTGCATGATGTAAATTAGTGTGTTGTTGAGATTTGACACACTTTTTTACATAATCAAAATTGTCTTGGTTAAGGGTGGGCCAATAGTAGCCAAGGTGAAGGATGCATTTAGTAATGACTAAACCACTAAAATGTCCCCCACATATTATATCATGTGTTTCCTTAATGGCATGGGAAGCTTTATGAATACAAAGATAATAGATAAGGAGGTAGTCAAAACCATATTTATAGAGGATTCCCCCTAGTATGGTATAAGGAGAGGTACTCTGAATAAAGGCTCTTTAGGTATTTCAAGAGAGGTTGGGAGGAATAATACCGAGGTTGAGGTATTCAAATGTTTGTTCATACCATATGTCTAATGGAGATACTTCCACATTAAAAATGGTAGGAAGGTCAGAATGTATATAAGACAAGGTGATAAAGTGATGGATGGTAATAAAGAGTTTAGAGTTAGAAGGTTGAGATGGGATTTGGGAATAAATGAAACCCATTGTATCTGTGAACTTGTTGGTTGATCATATAACTGATTGGACAAGGTAATGATCAAATGATGCTAATAGGATGTCTAAAATTTGTTTATACTTTAGTAAGACATCATTATTACATTGGTAAGATTCATTGACCTAGTTGACCATAAGTTAAGAATCACCAAAGACATTGATTGTCTTGACTCCAAAGGTTAGAGAAGTTTGGAGACCTATGACTAAGGATTCATACTTAGACACATTGTTGGTGTACTCAAAGTCAAGTTTCAAGGAAAAGGGAAGAGGTACACTATTGAGGGGAATGAGAATAAATCTATTACCCCCACTACATTGGCATTTGGAGCCATCAAAGAACATGGTCTTTTGGTATGTGGGGTCTTCTTGAGAAAGAGTAATGATGGGATCAACGAGAAATGCGAGAAGAGGTTGGTTGTCTAATAGGGAAGATTTATCCAATTGATCAACCTTCATTTGCCCTTTAATTGGTTTTTTCTAGAGGAACTCAAGATCAAACTTACCTAAAAGTATGAGCCTCTTAGACATACACTAGTTTTGGTATGGTTTAGAGTGTATGTACTTGAGTGGGTCTATGTGAGTGATGACATAGGTTTTGTGATTGAGAAGGTAGTGATGAAGCTTATAATATATGAAGATGAGGGTAAGGAAAATTTGGAATACCAAGTCTCATACTCTAAAAGTGTTCAAATTATGTAGTAGATAGCTTGTTCTTTATTTTGTTCATCACAGTGAGCAAGCATTACCCCTAAATAATGATCCATGGTAGAGATGTAAAGGTAAAAAGTTTTATCCTCTTTAGGAGGGGTCAACATAGGTGGAGAAATAAGGTATTATTTGAGTGAATCAAAGGCTTGTTTACAGTCTTTAGTCCACTTAAAGGAGGTGTCTTTATTAAGGAGATGGTGAAAAGGTTGAAATTTATCTAATAATTGAGAGATGAATCATTAAATTGATTAGAGCTTCCCCTACAAACTTTAGAGTTGCTTAAGGTGGGTTGGAGGTGGCATGTACAAGCTTTATCTAAATTTTATAGGGTTTACTTTGATTCTTCAAAGGGAGATAATGAAGCCCTAGAAGATTTCTTGAAAGGACACTAAAAATACTTTTTTTTGGGTTAATTCAATCATGGAAATGGATAAGGCTTTTGAAGATGATTTTGAGAATGACTAGGTGATCCTTGTAATATTTGGATTTCCCAAGGAGATCATCCACATAGTCCTATATGATTGTATGGATTAGATCATGGAATATGTAGGTCATGGCATGCTAGTAGGTTGTACTAGCATTCTTTAAACTAAATGGTATGACTCTATAGTAGAAAGTTGCCCATGGGGTGATGAAGGAGGTTTTGTGTTGATCTTTGAGAGAAATTAAGATCTGATTGTATCTTAAGAAACCATCCATGAGAGATAACATCTCATGGCCAGCTATAAGATCAATGAGTTAGTCAATGCTAGGCAAAGGAAAATCATCCTTTTGGAAAGCAAGGTTTAGATCATGAAATTCAAAACAAAGGAAAAATACCTTTATATGTTTGGAAATTAGAACTATTTTAGAAACCCATTGGGGATAGTCAATGGTTGGATGAAGTCAACAAATAAGAGGCATTAAATCTCTTCTTTGAGAGGCATTAAATCTCTTCTTTGACTAAAGGGTCAATGCAAAGGTGCATCCTATGAAGCTTTTACTAGAAAACCTTAGCATTAGGATGTGTGATAATCTTATGGAAAGTAATATAAGGGTCAATTATGGGTATATCCTAATAGAACCAAGCAAATGTTATGCTATGATCATGAAGGAAGGAATGGTAATCTTGTTGTTCTATGGGGTTCAAGGATTATTTGATCTTGATAATATGAGGTTGTCTTGAGTACCCAAGTTGACATCAATGGTATATTCATTCAACATGGTTTGGTTCTTAGGAAGAAGAGATTTATGGATAAAAGAGTCCCCTGTATTGAGGTAGGTGAGAATAGAATCATCATCTTGATGTTGGATGGTGTTGATGGTAAGAGAATCATTTTATACCATTTTAGGATGGATGAGAGGAAGAGTTTTAATTCAACCATCATTTTGATAGGTTAGGGGGGCCAAACTAATATTATTGACAAAAAAATTTAGGTGGGATGATATCAAAATCCTTAGACTTCGAGGGAGATGGGGTTGGTGAGGATGGGACATCCTCATCAATTATGGTGATGGGTTTTGGTGAGGTGGGTTCTTCTAGTGGTAGAAACCAAAGGCCAAATAACTCACAAGGTTTTTGATTTTTGATTATGGGTAGCTTATGAGGTCCCTATTTATAAAGGCCAAAGATAAACCCCTTCTAAGCATACTAGTAAAGGTAAGCTTTGGCAAAAATAGGTTTGTTGAGATAGGAAAAGTCAAAGGTGAATGGTCGGATATGAGGGGTGGTAGTAAAATCAAAAAGTGGATGATCAAGTCCCCTATAGATGAAGTTGGTTTGATGATTGGGTGGCCTAAAAGGGACAATGGTTCTAATGTTGGGGTCATAACTAGGATGATGGGTTTCCATACTCTTAAGGAGTAGGGAAAGCATATAAGGCTAAACGATGGTATTCCCCAAGTGAGAGATGTTGAAATATTGTTTATAAGGGGTCCTTTATGGGAATATATGAAGGGATGATTGAGCTTATCGAGGCTTCATCAACTTTAGGGGTGGAGTTTTTGGTAGTTGGTGGTGAGGTGGATGGTCGAGGAAGAATAACATCATTAGGTCTGCATGTCATATTTTAAGATCCAAAGGGACTAGGGTCAGTTGATATGGTGATGACATGACCTTCATCCTCAAATTTGTTGTAATGGTGTAGAGTGGAAGGGACATAACTCATAGCATGGATATGAGGGAATTCAAGTAAAATAAAACTCACCCTCTATAATGTAAAAGAGTTCTAAAATGGTGTGAGGTCTTAAGCAAATATGGAGAACAACTATTCCCAATGTAGTGGCTATAGTGTCATTGAAAGAGTGAAGACCCATTGTAGTTTTAGACATGATGTTCTTGGGAAAGTTAAGTTAGTCATAAACATGGGATGAGATAATGTTGATACTATACCCTTCATAAATCATCACCCTCTTGATACAGGTTAGGTTGATGTATGCTATGATAAAGAGGGGAGGATTGAGATCCTCAAGATGCACAAATGGTATTTTTTAATCCTTAAAGGTGACTAGGGTAAATAGTTGAAGGGCTCCAACAAAGGATATAAGGGGTTGAGTATATTAAATTTAAACCTTTATAGATTGTAGTATCTCTATCAATTTTTGATGGTGAAGAGGTGAAGTGTTGATTAATTCATATAAGATCATTTTCACTAGAGTTTGGTGAAGTTGTTTTAACACTACATGATGAATGGATTCATAAGGGTTGGAAGGAGATGTACCCAAGATGGATAATTTGGGTTTAGATAATGGTGAAGATGTTTGGGTTCTATTAGAAGGTTGAGGGTTTGAAGGGTAGGTCCATAGTATGGACACTTTAGCTTTTCCCTTATCTATCTAGTGGGCTTGAGATCGGGTAACCATATGAATAGTGTGGACAAGAGGAAGTGTTAATTTAGATTTATGCTTTGGTTTCTCCTCACTTTTAGGTGAGAGATTGGAATTAGGTAAATGTTGGAGGTTTGAGTTGGTGGTTGGGTTGGTAAGGGGCTCAAGAGAGGTTCATCTAATAATAAATCATCCTCAACTCAAAGGTTATGGACAAGTGTTTGGAGAGCTTTGTAGTTCTCTGTATCATGTTTTGGTGTCCTATGGTATAGGCAAATCAAATTATCATTGAACCATGCTAGTTTAAGATGTGAAGATCTGAAAGGTTTGATGGGTGGTAAAGTTAAACAAGAGGTTTGCAACAACCCTTTTAGAATGGTTGAATAGGATTCGATCAAAGGTATTGAGGGTGTTGGGGTTTTGGTCTTAGGAGTGGGACTCTTCTTAGGAGTAGGATTTACCATGGAGGTTGGAGGTGGTGGGATGGTTTTGGTAGGTGGTTTTGGTTAGGATTACTTGGTTATGGTTGGTTTAGAGGTGGAGGATTTAGAGGTGGAGGCTGAAGGTTTGGTAATAGATGGGAAGGTAGAGGTAGCAAGGTTAGTTGAAAATGATAGGGATTTTTTTTTTGGTAGAGGTAGGTGTGGGTAGAGTGAAAGGAGAAGGTTTACTAGATTATAAATAGCTAATTAGGATAGTAGATGGATGGGGTCCTAAAATTGAAGTTAAAAGAGAAGGGGGTGGTATGGGTCTTGTTCTAGATGGTATGGGTGGTTCTACCTTTTGGATAGGTTTAGTCAAAGAATTTATTGGTGGACTTGATGGGGTTAAGTCCAAATTTAAAGATGGATAAGCCAAGCTATGGGTAAGAAGTATTCCTAGGTTTTTGATGGGTTTGGTCAAAGAAGTGTGGGGTGATTTGACAATTTTAGATTGAGGTGGGTTGGATGGTTCCCCAATGGTTTTGGAGGACAAAGTATCTAAATATGAGGTTGAGGTAATGATGGGTTTGAGGGTAGATGTAAGTGAGGTTAAAGGTTCTTGTTTATTTTGGTAAGGTAGCCCAAGATGATGTGAAAAGGTGGCTCTATCTAGATTGGGTTGAGAAGTAAACTCTAGACTATAAACCAATCTAGAAAAAGGTTTGTAGATAGGTTTGATTTCTTGGTTATTGGTTTCAAATGTTAAACCCATAAGTTGAGATGAGAGAACAATTTCTTCACCTTTATCTTGGGTGGAAGGTTTGATGGTTGAGGAATATGGTGTTTCTAGGGAAAGAATAGAGGAGATGATCTCTTCCTTTAGAGTGGTTTCCAAATAAGGGGTGGTTGGTTCTATGGTAGGTAAGGAGGGTATGGTTTATTTAGATAGGGAAAGGGAGGTGGTTTATTCATTTTTTTGGATGTCCAAGGGAAAGAGTGGTGATTCCACCACTTCCATAAGTGGATTGGAGTAAGATATGGTTGATGTAATGGTTGCCTCATTTGGTATTTCTATCAAAGGAGATGTAGGTGAGTCAATGGTTTCTTCAATTGAACGAGAGGGGTTTTCTTCCTTTGTTTGGTTATCCAAAGGAATAACAAAGATTCCACCACTTTAATAAGTGGGGTGGAAGAAGAGGTAGTTGAGGTAATGTTTTCCTCAACAATAAGTTCAATGGTAACAACATTGACCATGTGCGCGTCATGATCGTGAGATGATCCCAGTTGGCTATTGTCATGATTGGTGGAAGGTGCATGGTTAGGAAAGGTTTTTAAAATATGTCTAATGATTTATTAGGAAGTGCATTGGGATTATATAATCCATGTTTACCTTTGTCAATCATGTTTTGGATAATATATTTAAAGGTATTGTACCTACTCATATCATGTCCAATGATGTGATGGAAGACACATAGGTCATTTTCATTTTACCATCTAGGTGCGGGGTGAGAAACACTAAATTATTGGGGTGGTTTGATAGGTGGAATTTGAATGAGGTTAGATATAAGTAGCTTATGAAAAACTAAATCATATGATTCCCTTATGGGAGTATATTTCTTTAGTGTGGTTCAGTTTTGGTTATGAGTTTGTTGGTTTGATGGGTTGGAAGAATTGGTTTGATTTGGTAGGTTGATGCTTATAGGTGGAGTGTATTTTAAGACAACCATGTTTGTGGTTACCTTTATCTTGGTGTTAAGATGGTTGGATGGGTTGGTAATTTTTTTTGAATAAGAGTTTCAATTTCCATTCATCAATGGCCCTAATTTCAAGTTTACATGCCATGGTAAATGGATCATCAAAGGTTCTAAAAATTTGAACCTAAATAGTTGGAACAATATGCTTGGCATAACCTCAAGAAAATATTTCAATTAGTTTTGGTTGGGGTAATAAATCTGGTTAATGAGACCTCTCCATCTAGCTACAAAATTGGCAATCGATTCATCATCAAATTTCCTAATGGAGTAAAGGTTGGTAATGGAAACCTTTTTATATATGTTAACTAAAAAGTGATCTAAAAATATTTATGCTAGTTGAGAAAATTAGAAGATAGATTGCTTGGTAAGAGCACTATACCAATCCAAGGATGGTCTAGATAGGGACATGGGGAAGGTACAAAGAAGAAGAACATCATCATATGCGATCAAATAGTAAGAATGTTAGAATTATCTCAAATTTTGTTGAGGGTTATCCTTACCTTGAAACTTGGAAAACTTAGGTAGTTCCCATTGAGGAGGATAAGGTCACATAGGAATAGATGGATGAATGGGCTTATTATAGATTTTGTCATAAGATAAAAGGTTATGATCTCTATAAATAGATGATTCAAGATTGAACATTTTATCCATCAATATCTTAACTAAATCTGTTTGAGGTTGGGGAGATCTATAGTTGGGTAGTAGGCAATTGAGGTTGGGTGGCTATAATGTATGGATAAGAGGTGGGAGGTTGAGAAGATTCCACATATTAGCACGTGGTCATGGAAGGTTGGGATGATGCCCCATATTGGTATGTGGGAACAAAAGGTTGGGTAAAAGGTGATATGTATCCTTGTGGATTATAAACATATTGGTAAGATGTCATCAATGTTTGTTGAGGGATGGACATGGATTTGTTTAGAGGTATGGTTGAAGTGGTAGGTTGAGGTTGGGTGGCAACTCTAGTGCTAATAGGTGAAAGGGTAGGAGGTATGGAAAGTGCTAAATTTTTAAGAGGGGTAGAGATGGGTTGGTGGTGGTAAGAAGAATGGTGGAAATAGGGGGAGAATATATCCCCATGGTAGGTGGGGTGTAGGTAACAAGAGGTAGGGTTACCCTTACATTAGAGGTGTTGGTTGGTGTGGAAGGAGTTTGGTTATAGGTTAGAATGTTGGATTAGGATTCGATGGTGGTAGTGGATGGGATATTGGTAGAAGAAGAGGCTTGGGTAATGAAAGGTTGGTTGAAGGTAACACCAACCATAAGAGGAGGCATACTAAAAGTTAGATGTATGGGAGTAACCGAAGTAACAGGGGTGTGGTGAGATAAGGTATTAAAGTAATGTTAAAGGGTTATAGAGTTATTATCAAGGAATGTGGCAACATCTGAATCACCCTCAATAACTATCCATTGCATAGTAAGAGGGGGAGAATGAGAAGGAAAAAACTCTACATTTGAATTATATTCCATAGAGGAGGAAGAGGATGAGGAAGGTGGTCCTTGGCTAGTTTGTTTTTTCAACTACTGTATAGTAAAGACCATGTGAGAAAAATAAGGAAGGGATGATGAAAACTCACACCTCAAACAAAAAGCAATAAAAAAAAATAATTCAAGGAAATCCTAACATACACTAAAATTGAATTTAAACTTAGGATTCTTTTTAGATCACTTTTCGCTTATGCCTTAGAAAGTTTGAAGAAAAAAATTGGCTTGTAGATAAGGTACTAAAGAGGAAATCTAAGGTTAGTTGTAGGTTATATTTAGGTGCTCAAGAGAGAAATATATATTGATCTTCAGTACATAGCTTGGTATTGGGGCCTACACCCTCACTTCACACACCATATCGATAAGGGTGTCAGGTGTTTATCAAAAATATACTAAATTTTAAAGTTTATACTCAACTAGAGAGATGAGTTGGTTCTCCTCTTGGTAATGACCTCTAAGTAGGATTGCTGGGAAAGGGTAAGGTTGATTACTAGGTGTTGAAATCCTAGTCAGGATTTGTCTCAAGTTTGTTTTGATGTGTTAATTGATTATGTGGTTTGGATACATGTGTGATAACAAGAGTGAAAACTATTATTAACTATTTTGCTTTTAAGTTACTAAATGAACTAAAACAAGAGAGAAATCAATGTAATGCAATGCTTATTTTAAGCCCAAAATAAATTTTAGATTCCATTTGATGAGCATAGATAAAGGAAGAAAGATATGACACCTAGATGATGCTAGGGTCCCATTGGGTGTGCCAAAATGTTTCTCTTAATTTTTGCTCATTTATTAATTTTGAAAGAAGATAAGAAACTAGTAATAATGGTGTGGTAGAAATAATTAGTTAGTGATTCATGCATAATCTAGATGATGATGGAGAAATACTCTTATCTTGGAAGGAATAACTTACAAATAAGAACACACTAACAAAGGGGATCATTAGCAAGATAGTTAAGTGGACTGCCTAAGGTGAGCTAGATCTAAGAAACATATGCTTACTAGGAGGCTCTCAATACACTATTGATAGCAATCAAGTTAGAAATGATAAAGTAAGGTACTTTCATAAGATAAAGGAAATAAAATACAAGAAAAAAATAGAAATCTTGTAAAATAAAATGACTAAATTTAGCAAAAGTAGGTCAATACTTATGCTAAAGTAGGTGGGGTCTAGTTTAAAAAATAAAAAAAGGGTTTGAGAATAGGTAAGAACATAGAAAGTTAGGTTTGGTTAAGGGCTGAAAATAACTTTTTATTATCTACTATAGTGACCATAGATGGTTGGGTGAACCGTTGATAGTTGGGATGACCCTCAGTGGTTGGTTAACTGTCAGTAGTTGGGGGTGGCCATCAGTGGTTGTGCTGGCCATCGATGGTTGCCTATGGGTTTTTGAAGGTGATCAAAAAATAGTTGAAAAATAGGTAGATGGGCAAACAAAGGTTCTATTGAGGATTTGGTGGAGAGGAAATAAGGTGGAAATGGGTTTGATTAGGTTAGGGAGTTCAAAAATCTGAAATAACAATGATAAGTATTGATATATATGTAGCTTGCTAGTTGGTGAGTAGTTAAAGGCTGAAGAAAATTTTCCATATAATGGCACTTTGGCCTCAAAAGTAAATTTGATAGAGGTTTAGGTATCTTTTTTTGATTTCTGAGTTGGAAAAAGAAGATTAGATGCTGGAGAGCTTGAGGACATATATGCTTGATAACTCTTGTGATTGATCCCTTTTCACCTCCCACTCCCCTTTTTTTATAGGATAAGTGAGATAGAGGATGGAAGGTTCCCTCGAGGGTGAGGTTGTTGATAATGATGAATGGAAGTTCATTATCACTACATAAGGTGAATATATTAAATGGTGCCTCATTATCTTGCACATAATTGGTGATGTGTTAAGAAAGTGAAGAGGTGAGGACCTAACCATCAACGGTTAGGCTGACTATCGATGGTTGAATATTAAAAGGTGAAACGGGTAAAAGAGGGTTAGTTAAAGTTTAGGTTAGTAAGTTGATGAGTTAGCTAATTAGGTGATTAACTAGACTCAAGTTTCACTAAAGGTCTATAAGGGTTCGAGGTATTTTGACAACTAGAATTATTGTGTGTAGTTTTCTAGTGTCTACACCTCCACCTACAAAGAATCATCCTCCCACAAACACTACAAATCCTCTTCCTATCAAAACTAATAGCCTTCTTACAAACACCATCCCACTTATTAATACAACTCAACTTATTATAAAGGTCATAAATCAAATGAACATCATGCAAACAACCAATCAATCTCCAATAATGAACATGTAATAAAATTTACTACACATGACTATTCAACCACCTCAAGTCATCATGTATCAAAAAAACAAAAAATTTGTCCCTCCTCTTAGAGATGATAATGGGAATATTATGTTCTAAGAATTTGACTCAAGAGAGGATGGTTAGTATCATGTTAGTTTTAAAATAAAAACAAAATGAAAGAAACACACTAACTAGAATAACATCTCTAGCCCTAGATACTAGGGAGAGCTTAGTTAACAAACATGAATAAAACACATAACTAAAATGTAAAATAAACCCTATTTTACCTCCCTTGGATGCTCCAAAATTCTTGTTGTAGTGGCTTGATTAGTGTGTGCTTATGAAGTCCTTGGCAATGGAAGCTTGGCTACCTCCATCTCTCCTTATCACCTTTGGCTTATGTCTTGGCTTGGATTGGAATCAATTTGGCATGGTGACACTAATTGAAATGGATTTTGGAATCATTTTTGCATTATAAATTTTCATTATCAAGACTTAAAAATGATGTTCATGACCTCTCTATTTATAGATTTTTGAGAATGTCTAGAATCAACCTGAACTATCCATCCTAAGATTAAGATGTGTGGTTGAAAATTAATTCAATTTTTGGAATTAAGTTTATAATTATCCTCATCATGACATTAGAAGAAGGAGAAATTAAGAGGCATGTAGCTAATTATGGAAGGCATTAATGAGGCATAGAGGACATGAATTCTAAGATTTGTGGCATTTATGGCCTAGGGATATATTCCCAAGAAATGAGGTCACTTGATGATGCAGATATTCCATTTTCATCTCCAAAATTTTTTATTCAAGTGTCCATGTAATTCCTGATTAGGCCTTGACTTGGATTAATTAGCTCTTAAGCATGTTTAAGCACTTTGTGCACAAATTACTCAAACTGATTAGAATGTCTTGTTATTGGTCCTAAATTTTAATGGATTAGAACTAGAAGTCAATATAAGATGTATTGGAATTGTATTCCCATTTAAGATGTTACCAATAGAAAATAACAAAGGCACGTGTCTCGTGCAAGATATTTAATAAGAAAGATCAATCTAAAGCACTTAGGTGCAAAATTAGCATTTTGACTCAAAATGATATGATCAAAGTTAGCTAGCCTATAAATTGCATTTCCCCATTTAGGGATACCCTGGCTAAAATTGGCACTTGAATATGTTAGTTTTACATCATTTAGTGTGTTTTAGTTTTTTTAGGCCAAATTGTGTATTTTGCATAGAAATTGGTCAAAACCTTGATTGGAGGTTATCAATGGCCAGATTTAGGTGTCTATAATTTGCCCTTATTTGGGAAGGCATTACAAGTTATAAGCACAATAACATCTTCTCAAATAATAAAAAGGATTTGTATGCCTACAAATGTAACAATGATAAACTAACTATATGACCCCCCCTCTAAGGAATGGTTGGCACAAGTAGGTCAGCAAACGGTCCCTCAAAAAGAAAAAAGTGAAATGAGCGGACCAAAGAATGGAAAGATGATGGGGTGAAAACATAATGACATTGAAAAAGTAGTCAAAATAATTGAGAATGCAAGTGGGATGGTGTACAATGGCTTGGCCAAAGGTGGTTATAAGCGTTGTACCCTACTAGTGGCATTGTGGTATGATAACATAATGATTTGACCAAAGGTGGTTATAATCATTGAGAAGATGGAGCTGTTCCAATTAGGACATATAAATAAGATAACAACATGCCCCTGTATGGGTAGAAAAAGTAACGTGGTGACAACATAATGATTTAGCCAAAGGTAGTTATAATCATTGAGAATGAAAGTGGGATGGTGTGAAATGATTTGCCCTTAGGTGGTTATAATCATTGGACCTTGATTATGGTAAACATGATAAACTTGGCCAAGGATGATGATAACTTAACATAGAGGGTAATGATGAATTGGAACAACCTACTAGTAAGGAGATGCTCATCTGAATGAATATAGGTTTAAATTCATTCATGGTTAATTAATCTATTTGGGATATGATTGGGAGTGAAATGGGATGTCGGTGTTGAAGAGATGCCACCATTGCTGAATAGATTGTTTGAAGCTTCGGTTTATTATAGCACATGTCGATAGGTATTATGGTATAACATCATGAGGACTTGGCTAAAATATGCATAAGGACTGACTCCCATAATCCAATACTCAATAGAAAACAATGAACTAATGATAGAAACCATGATGACAATGTAAACATATGAATATGGATGGATTCAAGTGTAATTGTGGGAAATGAATCACCCAATGAACACACATAAACTAAATCAAGGCAACAATGTTAGAATCAAACAAATAAGTAGACAAACAAATAAAATAAGCAGAGATAAAAAAACAAATAAACAATGCAATAGAAAGCATACAAACATTGCACTTAGAAAATAGGTGAAAACTTAACAAATGAACAAAATAGGAGAATAAAAGAAAATGAAGGGGGTGGTTGAGCTGCCTCCATATGCACTAGGCAAGTGGATGCTACCTACATAGTTTAATGAATGTAATATCTAATAAAAAACTTCATGCCAAATGTAATTCTCCCAGGGAATGGGAAGAATGTGATAACTAAGGAAAACAAATAGAATGGATGTGATAGAAGCATAGGAATGTTGTTGTAAAATGTCAAGTGCGTGAGTGGAAAAGGCCAAAAAGGATGGGGAAACTAAATGACAAGTGATTTTCTTGTAACTTAGTAAGGGTTCGTAGAATCCTTAAGGCAAATAAGTGGTCAATGTTTTTATTCTTTTCTAATGATTTTTCAAATGTTTTTTGAATTATTTTGGAGTATATCAACTCAATCAAGAATGACGAGACACTAAATGGTTCAAGCTCATAAAACATCAAGAGCGTTCAAACTTAGGTTACTCACAAAATGATGAGAGCATGTGGAAAGGGTAACTAAACTAACTTTAACAAGTATCGAGTGCTACCTACATAGTCCTAAATTAAGACCTCAAGTCATTATAGTTCTGCCCTTACAATGGAGGAATTTGACTAGTGTAACAGTCAATTCAAACAAAATAGGCACAGTTGGTAAAAAGGCATAATACGACATAGGAAGAATTTGGTATGCCAAGGCTTAATAAGCAAATGTTACCCCTAGTTTTCCCATAATAAGTTATAAATAAGACATAATAGATGTATCAATGGTACTAAGTTTCCCAAAGGTGGTTATAATTAGTAACAAGACTAGTGATAATAAAGGAATAACAAATGAAGGATGTAACTGCCAAAACTTCTACCAAACTGATCCAAAATATAAACTCTATCTAAAGTACTTAAACCAATAGATGAAACTAATCAAATTATTTGACACTTAAAATGCATAATGAATGGCAAAAAACCAAGGTCAAATAGGCTAGGTTGTAGAACACACTAGGTTGATAGAATGGAATGGTAAAATGGATATGACTAAGAGGATAGAGAAGGATGATATTTGTACAAATAAGAATAGTGATAAAATAGCATAACTAAAATGGCCCTTACAAACAATACACCTTAGCACTCAAGCATAGTACTTCTTGTGATGAATAATATTCATTAGCTCAGGAAGTTTGTCTCCATCTAGTGTGACAATCCTATATGCTCTTGATTTATAATCTGTAGTAATGATGAAAGGCCTTATCTAGTTTGGTTTGAATATTCCATTTTGCTTCTTCTCATCCATGGTATTCTTTTAGTTTTCTTTAAGAACAAGATCACTAAGTTCAAATGTTCTATAATTAACATGCTAATTATAGTGGCCTTTGAGTCATTTTTGATATACTTGAAGATTGTTGAGCATAGCTATGCATTTCTCACTAAGTACGTTTAGCTCTTATAGCTGAGCTACTTGATAGTCATGATCATCTAGGACATGCTTGAAAGAGATGCACAGTGAATTTAATTTGACCTCAATGGGAAGGATGGCTTTAATACCATAAATGAGTATGGAGTGGATCCTATAGGGGTGTGATGATTGGTACGATATGCCCAAAGGGCAAGAAATATCTATAGGTGTCAATCATGATTGACATCATTAAAAATCTTTTTGAGAATATTTATAATGGTTTTGTTGGATGCTTTGGCTTGGCCATTACCTTGAAGGTAATATGCTATAGAAAAATATTATGTGATGTTATATTCAATACATAGCTAGTCTACATCCTTGTTCTTGAATGATCCTCCATTATCAGATATAATGTAAAAGGGGATACCCTAACAACAAATTAGATGGTTGAAGATGAATTTAGAAATTTGCTTTCCAGTCACCTAAGTGAGGGGTATAACTTCAACCCACTTAGTGAAATACTTAGTGGTGGTAAGGATATGTTTATGGCTATCAGATGAAGTGGGGTTGATCTTTCCAATGAGGTCAAGTTCCCATGTAATAAATGGCCATGGTGTCAGCATTAGTTTTAAAGTTTTGGCTAGGGCATGAATCAGATTAACATGTTATTGACATTTATCACACTTCTTTACATATACAGTGGCATCTACATCCATTTTGGGCTACTTATTTTTTGATAGGAATTCCATACTAGAATTAGCTCCACATATCCCTTCATGTACTTCTCTTAACCCTAGTGTAGACTCTACTGAAGTTAAACAATGAAGCATATTTCCATCAAAACTATGATGGTAAAGGGTGGATCCAAGTAGAATATAATGAGTGGAATGATGAATGAAGGCTTTATTTTGTTTTTAAGATATGTTAGGTGGTATAACTTGGTCATGAAGGTAGTTATAAAGGTTTGGGTACTAGATAGAATTAGGACCAGCAATATCACAAATCATTGCAATGGTTGAAGGTTCATGAGTTGGTGTTGACAAATTCTTGATGAGGAGCTGATACTATCTAGCTTTATCTATTTATTGAATTTGAGAGCCAATAATATCCATGACATCTACAATTCTATTATTAGACCTTAGTATGTGCTCAAAATAAATGTTGGCAATTTGTTGCTTAAGAGTGTTGACCATGGCTTTATATGGAACTAGCTTGTCATCTTTGGTCTGAAAATAATCTATGACCTTATTGATGATTAAATGAGAATCACCATAAACTTGGAGATGAGATATGTTCCAATTCTCTACCTATCAAATTCATACAATAAGTGCTTCATACTCAACCATGTTGTTTGTATAAGGAAAGCTGATTCTAAATGATTTAGGGATTAGATCCCCCTGGGGTGTAATAAATAATAGGCCTACCCCTAATCCATGTGCAATAAATGAACCATCAAAATATAGCTTCTACGGCTACTCCTCAAGGGGTGTGTCAATGATGACCATTATTTATTCATCAAGAAATTGAAATGTGAGTGGCTATCTATCTGTGAGAGGTGTTTCAACAAGTTGATCTACAAGTAATTATCCTTTGATTGCCATTTGATTGACATACTCTATGTCAAAATCATTGAGAAGCATGATCAATTTAGCCATTCTACCATGAAAATATATTTTAGATAGTAGATTCTTGATTGGATCTACTTTTGAAATGACCATGGTCTTATTTTTCAACATGTAATGGCATAGTTTCTAAGTTGTGAACACCATGGTGAGATAAGATTTTTCAATAGGTGCATAGTTATGTTCATATGTGACCAAGGTATGGCTTAGGTATTATACAACATACTCTTTTTCATTATCATCATGTTGAGCCAAGAGTGACCCCAGAGCATGGTCAATAGCTGATAGGTATAACAAGAATGGCTTTCCTAGCATAGAAGGTGATAAAATAGATAGATTAACAAGATAGTCTTTGAGTTGTTGAAAAGTTATTTGGTAGTGATCATCCTAATGAAATTTAACTCTCTTCTTCAAAAGGTGTGTAAGTGGATGACATTTATCTGATAATTGAGAGATGAAGTGTCAGATTGATTGGATCTTACCATTCAATCTATGAAGTTACTTTAAATTGGTTGGTGGTGGAACCTCGGCTATAGCATGGACTTTAGCCAAATCAATTCAATACCTCTATGAGACATGATAAAGCCAAGTAATTTACTTGAGGTTATGCCAAAAATAGATTTATTTGGATTGAGTTTGACTTTGTTCTCTCATAATCTTTCAAATATCTTATGCAACATTGCTGGATGGTTGGCCTTAGTTTTGGATTGTCCTAATATGTCATCAACATAGTATTCAATAATATCATGCATCATATCATGGAATATGATAGTCATGGACCTTTGATATTTAGCTCTAACATTCTTAAGGCTAGATGGCATTACCTAATAACAAAATGTTCCCCATGGAGTGGTGAATGTTGTTTTATGTTGGTCTTTTAGCACTATTTTGATCTGGTTATATCCCAAAAATCCATCCATGGGTGAAAGAATTTCATATCCTACCATGGAGTCGATGATCATGTTAATATTAGGTAAGGGAAAATCATATTTAGGACAAGCTTTGTTTATGTCTCAAAAATTAGTACAAATTTTTATCCCTTCAAGATTTTTACTAACAGGTACCACATTAGAGATCCATTCTGAGTAGTTAATAGATTGGATACATCCTACTTATAAGAGTATTTCCAACTCTTTCTTTACCAATATAGTAATATGAGGATGCATCTTACATAGATTTTATTTTACCAGTTTGGTGGCAAGATTAACCATAAGGTGGTGTAGATCCAAGGTAGGGTCTAAATGTGGCATGTTAGGATAGGCCCATGTAAAGATATCTATAAATTATCTCAATAGAGGTGTAAAGACTTCATGTTCCTCCTTAGTGAGGGATGTGTCTAGTTTTATCTATTTTAGATCTGATGGAGTCCTAATATTTACCTTTTTTGTATCTTTTAGGATAGTAGGCAATGACTTAAACTATTAGATTTTGTTAGGGTCCTCTATTAGGACTTGCTTTTTAACTTCTCTTAGGCATGACAAATCTGAGTCCCATATTGGGAGATCTAGCAATGTGACAAAAAGAATCATAAATTCTTAAAGAATTTGATCAAATACTTGTTATTACTCAAAGCTAAACTTAGATCCACAGGCAAGTTTATTGTTGGTGGTCTCCTGGTCTAAATTTGAAGAAGAATGAACACCCCCATCTAATGGTGCCTAAAATAGGTTTTCACCACTAGACTATCCTTTATCTTTACTTTTTCCCTAGTCAAAAAGCATCTCAAAGAGATTTTCACTTTGGGACCTCAATGTTTTACTTATTTGTTTTTGGCTAAGGGTGTTCACTCACTCTCCAAAATAGGCTGTAGGATCTAATATAATTGATAATGCTAACTTGTGATCTTCCAACAAGAACATTGTCTCTAAGGCCTAAGAAGTCACATAATACCTTATCATTCTATAACTCATCAATCGATAGACTAGATTCTTATTGGTCCCAATCTATTAGTTGCAGATAATATAATGGCAATGGATTATGATGAATAGTGAATGTAAGGGTACAAATGGCATGGTTATCAAATAGGTTGGTTTTATCTAGGTCATCAAAGGTGAGGCTATGATCAGACTCTGCTTCACTATCAACATCATCATCACTAGTCACTAGTGATGGATTTTTAATAATATATGTGGGGTCACTCCCAGGCAGTTTAAATCTAAGTTCATAAGGTCTTTCATACTTAGTCATAGAAATTGACTCAATGGTTCCTTGCTAATTTAGTCCGAGGCCTCTTCCTTCATAATTGTGATGCTACATAATCCTATTGGGAATATGATACTTTGCACTTTTATAATAATCATCTTGGTTGTCATTGTATAACCATGATTCATCCCCTTTAAGAGGGTTAGGTTCTAGGCTAGATGCTGGTACAAATGTGATAGGTCTTTTATCTTTGTTCTTTTGTTACCAATACATATGTGGGGTGACTTTAGGTCTCTGAAAGGTTTTTAGATTTTGAGGAAGATTGGAAATATGAAATGTATCATGGGTCACATACTCTCCATATCCATTATCTACAATGGTAAAATGATTAGAAGCTTCAGAGGGTGACATGTGGGAAAGGGAATCCAAGGTATTAGGATCTATGTAATTATTCAGTGAAGGAACATTAAGTATAGCCTTTCCTTTATCCTACTTGGAACTTGGATTCATGCCATACTAATAATTATAGCTTTGAAATTCAGCCTCAAGATGTTTGTAGTGTTCATATGGGTATAAATCTCCTAGAATATTGACTTCCATCCCTGAATGGAAAAACTTGATACATTAGTGCAACATTGATGAAACTACATGAATCTCATGTAACCAATGCTTCCCTAGAAGCATATTGTATGACAACTCAATATCAAGCACATGGCAAAGTGTATCAGGGGTTAAAGGCCCAATGATAATTGGTAAGCTAATTATGCCTTGTGATTCTCTTTCCTGATTATCATAGGCTTTGATGGTTATCAATTCTAGTTGAAGATCTACCATTGTGTACCCAAGAAGTTTGATGAGCTAGAGACACTATGTTGAGTCCTGATCCATTGTCTATAAGGAAATGTTTCACTTTATGCCATCTTATATAAAATTTTATGTATAATGGATTATTATCGAGTGGGCCAAGGGAAGACATATCGGTTTGGTTAAATGTGACTTGTTGGGTTGGAGCTAAGTGTCCAACCAAATCTTGAAATTTGTTAGGGGATATGTCACTAACAACAATGGATTGGGTCAAAAACTCATTCAATATGTTCTTGTAGATTATTGACATTCACAAAAAATCTAAAATGGAAATTTGTGCTAGTGTCTTTTATAATTATTTCACAATATGAATCTTCTTTTCTTGGTTAGGAGTGAATGATTTATTCCACTGCTAAATGGTTGGTTGGATGATAGGCAAAGTGGTAAATGGTTGTGGGCTTAGGATAGTAATCTTTGACCTTCGATTTTTGATTTCATAATCAGGATTAAATACTAGACCATTATTGCTAAAAAATGTTGGGAATGGTGTGGGACCAGATAGGACAAGTCTCGATTACTGGTGCACTCATATGTGGTCATATGGCAAGGATGAGTTATCAATATAAGGTCCAAAAGGGGAAGTCCTAGTTTTCTAGTTTACCTATATGTACTCCTAGGTCAAATAAGGATTATCCATGTAATTTGGCTAAATTTTTTTATTTATCAATGATTTAGGATGATTAGTGTTTGGTCTAGGATTAATGGAGATGGTATTAACACTACCCCCTATAATATGATCTATAACCCTATTGTAGTCATGTGCAACTGCATGGTAGGTTTTTTGGTTATTACCATTTTGACCTTGGTTTTGTCCATTATTCTATTATTGTGGGTTCTGCTATTAATTTTGTTGATTTTATTGGTTCGGCCTTTGATTTTGATACTATTAATTTTATTGATACATTGGTCGTTATTGTTGTTGTTGATTATTTTATTGCTACTGATTGTTATGTCAGGGAAAGGGGTTTTGATAAATCCTAAGAGTTTTATTGGAAGTTGAAGCACCATTATCTAATGTTATCTCCCCATTATCTAACATATTCTTAATTAAATTCTTAATTTAGACACATCTTCATAGATTATGCCTATTGACCCAATGATAGTCACATAATTTGTTTTCATGGTACCAATCAAGATAAGGAATGCCTTATAGATAATGATTTGGTATAGGCCAACTAATCAGATTAGTAATAACAAGCTTTTAAAATATAGACTCAATAGGTTCTCCTAAGTCACTAAAGACATGAGGTGTAGGCATGGGTTTCTGAGGAGGAGGGGTTTGCAATGGTAAAGGCTAATGTATTTTTTGTATAGGTCTTGGTTTTTATGCTTGTGGCATTGGTTGGAGAGATTTTTGGGTAGGATTAAGATGAAAGGATGGTGTAGATGATGTTTTCACCATTTGGACATGATGGGATTTAGTTACTCCATTTCCCACAACACTATTATTGTGGTTGAATTGCTTCATTCTTTCTTGGTTATTGGCCTGTGTTGGTTGTGATGTTTGTGCTTGAATGAGATGTTGATGTTGGCCATTTCCATGATTAGTACCTTGATTTTTATTAGTTGAATTAAGCTTAATGACTCCTTTATTGATGAGCACCTGCTCAATAAATAAACCTTTATCAATGATCTCTTTGAAAGTATGTACACATTATAGTTCTATATGATAAGCTATCTCACTATGCAAATTTTTAGTAAATGTAGCAGTTAATTGTTTATCTGGGAAACTATGGGTGAAAAGGATTGCAAGGGCTCTCCACCACTATATATAACTTGCAAAACTCACCAAATTTTTACTTTGCTTGTGTTAAGTCCACTAATGAAATATCATGCTTGAGATTATAGGAAAAGTCCTGCACAAACTTATAAAAAAGATTATCAAAATTTGTTACTAAATTTTTGAGAAACTTTAAAAACCACTCCAAGGCTTGTCTAGCCAAGCTCCTTGGAAACAATAGCAAAAGGTATATGTCGCTATATGCCACTAGTTGACATGTGAAAAATAATTCAATCAAGTGAGCCTTAGGGTCACCTTTCCCTTTGTATTTGTCAAATTTTGATGTTTGTATCTTGGAGGAAATGGTATCTACAAATAATCCATGTTGAATGGATAGGAATACACATCAATCAATTTGATATTTTTAGTTTGTTTCTTAGTTTAAATGGAAATATTTGCATCCTTCATCTGTTACAATTCTTGGGATAGGAAACTAGAAGGAACATTGGTTTGAGGGATAATATTGGTTTGGGTAGATGGTTGGGAGGTCACAAGTGGGACACATTTACTAGGGTATGATAGAGATACCTATTGGGGTACACTGGTTTGGTTGGGGAATGGTCCAAGAATATGCATATGTAGATTAAGATGCACTTGAAATTGCACATTTAGTTGTGCAATATTCTAGTTTGGGTTGGCGATAAAGGTTTGACTTGGATTATTTTCTAGTTAAGATGGAGGGATATAACTATACTATGCTTGTTGTGGTTGAAAAGGGATATGGTGCTGACTAATTGAACCTTGTTATTGAGTGGGAACTTGTGGACTAAGACCCTATCTCTAAATTTGTGGCACATTTTAAACCAATAGTTGTCTATTAGGTACTTGAGAAACATGGGAACCTTCTTGTTACATAAATCCCTATGGGGAAGTGAAAATAGTATACAGATTTGGCATTTGTAGCTAACCAATATTTGGATGTTATTGACTAGTCATTTCTTGGTTTTGGATTGGTATATTAGTCTGTGACTGAAGAGGTATGTTTTTCATTACTTGGTGAGGTGGAACATTAGTTTCCCCTGATTAAGGTGGTAATGTATTTGTCCTCTATTGCATTGTTACACTAGATTGCGCCTGTTGTTATGGAATACTATTCATTATTTGTTGAGGATTATGATTTGTCATATTCTATCATTAAGATGTGACATTGGCCATTTTTTGACTACCTAATCCAATAGGTTGTACACTCGAGGAAGCAATCGATTGAGGTTGGGATGTAGAAATCCTATTCCCTAGTATGATGATTCACTCATGGTATTAACTATAAGCACATGTTGTTGGCTAGTTGTTTGTGCATTAGTATAACTTTGATCAAGATTGGATGTTGTTTGTACACTGTCCACTACATTTGGCTCACTATTTTATGTAGAGGTTGAAGACACTTATTTAATAACAAGCATATACATCAAGTTATCTATTGAAGTAGTTTGCATGAGTGGGTAAGAACTCAAATTCTCTTGTCTAGTTAACTCTATCAACACTCTTGTTGAAGGAACTAGGTCAATAAGAGGCTTACTCACCATGTTCATCTGATTGAAATTATGTGATAGATTCAGGTAGGTTTGATATACTATCTACATTTGGTTAAAGTGATCTTCCATGATTTTTTCCTTGATTAGATATATTAGGGTCTTGATATGTTGTTTGGACTACAACCATAAGATTGATAGAAGAATCCTATTGATCGTAAATGATATTGTGGTGAACTCTTACTAGGCTTGGTAAATTTTAATGGGGGAGGTTTGCTGGAAACTTGGCCCCTACCCCTATAGCTATAACCAAATTCTCATCTTTATTCTCTAACAAATATCACTCAAACAAAAATAGATCATACATGGAAGCTATATTAGTATAAAACTATTGAAAAACTATACCCATCCACTATGGGTATTGTAGCTAAGTACTATGTGGTTTGTTCTTTATCTTGTTCTAAATAAGGTAGAGTGTTAACCAAATAGTTAGCTAATTGATCCTAGATTTGTGTCCCTAATTGAGTATTGTAAGAGGGATAGGAATGTATCTCATAAGGAATATTATCTGCATAGGGGTCTGGTACCATTTCTTCCTACGCAACCACATTACTAATCCATGGATTTTACATGAGTCCACATGAGTGTAGGAATACATGTTGGGATTGATAGTCAAATTTTATGATAAAAGGTTAAAGAGTTATACAAACTATAAAAAGGAAAAAATATAAAATAGATGATGTTCCAACTTGGTCTAGATTCAACAAAAGGATCAAAAGGTTTATGCAAATATTTATGAGGAAACAAACTAGTGTGAAGTATCTAACATTTTAATATTCACAAAAATATAAGCAAGTAAATAGACTAAAAATAAAAATGCTAAAATCTAAGGTCGAAGTGTTTCAAATTAGTCTAATCTAGAAATTTAAATGTTGCTAGGTCTTTTGGCCAAACGTGATATCAAAAGCTAGGCTCAAACGAGGCATGTGCTAGGACTCTTGGCCAAATGATGTCAAAATCTAGGCTTTGAAATACATGAAAGTTTTAATCTAATGGATTTGAAACACTTATAACAAACACTAGGCATTTGATTCTTGGACATGAAATTGATAAACTAGGTATAAGGTATGAAACAAAAGTCACTTTAGAGATAATTTATTTTCTCATAAATAATGGTATAAAACTTGGTTCTTTTAACAAATAAGCTAGACAAAAGTGAATAGTATAACTGTGGTTGACAAAAAAATCACAAAAGTAGACTTGAATTTGTCTAGAAATGTAGGAATTTTTTTTGACTCTATGCAAGAGGGTCTATGAAATAATATTTGGAATGTTTTGGGTAGTGTATTGACACATTGACACACAACTACCTAAAAGGTGTGACAAAAAAGTTTGTTTCAAAAACACTCTAAGGTAAAGATAATTCCCCACAATTTTGATATCATAACACTACTTTTCTTGACTCAAAATACTGTGGTGCATAGACTCAAAGTGCAAGTGTTTAGCACAAAATGTCTTAAGTCTATGAAGTGATGATAATGATTATGAGTCTTAGATGACCCTCAACCAAAATGAGAAATTGAACCTAAGTTCCCTCAAGTTTAGTGTAAATGGTGAATCCACTTAACATATCAACCCTATGAACTTATAAAGTTGCATTTTTCAATTTAGATTGTAAGTGAAGGACTTAAACAACTTTGGTAAAGGTTTAGATTTAATTGGGCAACACAATTGTGTCAAAGTGGATGATATGACTCCCAAGCTTTTGATGAGCTTTAAACAAGGAAAATTGATGATCTCATGTGGGCAACATAATGCCTCTTTGTTCAAAGAAAAATGAGGACCATGTGTTTTGGTTTCAATTATTTGTTTACACCACGTTTTGACTGCAAATAAGACTTTAATCTAGGACAAGACTTCACTGATTAACCACTCTTAGACTCTAAATTGACAAGGTTGCTTGGTATTGTTGGAATCCATTAATATATGTCATTTGAGTGTACTTTAATTGTTCATCTAAAAGTAAATATTCATTATATAGTAGGGTTTTTATACCCCCTCCTCTCAAATGATAGTACTGTGACATGGACCTTGAGGTACACCTTGTACCAATAATACTTCCATAGCAATTGGGGATTTGTCTAAGATCTAAATTTTTTTCAAAAATTCTAGGGGAATCAATTACACAATGACTTTCATACCAAATAATGCAAAAGAAAAGCACAAATTTTAGGTCTGTATCACTTGGCTTGTTACAAAAAGGTCTAATCCTTTTTATAACCACTAGATCCTATTATTCGCTCAATGTAGTGCGATGTCCAAAGTGCCACTATGTCTTGTGTGCAACTCCAATTAAGAACCAAATGAAGTCAATGCTAGGAGGTGAAACCCTAGGTCAAAGCTTCCCTAAAGAACTTGTGGGAGGTGATGAAGTCCCCCTCACACACCAAGTTTACATAAAAATAAAGAAAACATGAGATAGAAGGACTTTAGGGTCATTTTTGAGTTCACCCAAACTTTGACAAGTTTTTGGGGAGTGATTTAAATGACTTTCTTTCTAATCCTTGGACTAGGCTACTTATAATAGGAATGACACTTTTGATCCCAAGGGTTCCCTAAAGGGGACAAATATAAGAGCATACACACAACATCCCTTTTTTTTTGCCAAATAAAGATTAGATTAAGCAACTATTAACGACAAAAATCTTGGGATGAGTTCATTTTAAATCCCAAATGAAAATGAGTTGGTGTTCACTTGACCCCTTGGTATTAGTTGTAACTTTGAAAACTAATGCTAAAAGACACTTATTTAAGTAACTTAAATGTTACTTTAAGCACCTTAAATGTTACTTTAAGCACTAAAATAATGTTCCTAATTCATTTTTAAGCATGCAAAAGCTGATCCAAACATGTTTTTAGCAAATTTCAAGCTTGGTCCTGCAACGAAAATGTTAGCATGTCCTATGGCTTTGAAGCTACTTTGGGTTTGAAATAATGAACTTCAAAAAAAGAGATATTAGATTTATGTTTTAAGAAAAAAATAGTGACCAACATCAATTATATAATTGATGATGGTTACACTGGCTAATTGATGATGGTTATCTAACCGACATCAATTATACCAATAGTGACCAATGACAACTATCAAATCGATGTCAATTTTACTAACCGATGTTGGTTACTATGTAAACCCATGATAAAGAAAAATGGTAAAACAAAGTTAAAAAATGAATTTGCAAGAGTTTTAATGATCCAAATGAAGATTTTAAAGCTGCAAAATGATCTTCTTAATGTGTGGGATATATTTGGTCCCATCAGGTGTGCCATATATGTTTTAAGAATTTGACTCAAGAGAGGATGGTTAGTATTATGTTAGTTTCAAAATGAAAAAAAAATGAAATAAATACACTAACTATCATAACATATTTAGGCTTAGACACTAACGAGATCTTAGATAACAAACATGAATAAAACACACAACTAAAATGTAAAATAAACCCTCTTTTACCTTCCCTGGATGCTTCAAAATGCTTGTTGTAGTGGCTTGCTCGGCTTGTGCTTATGAAGTCCTTGGTAATGGAAGCTTGGCTACCTCCATCTCTCCTTGGCACCTTTAGCTTGTGGCTTGGATTAGAATCAATTTGGCATGGTAACACTAATTGAAATGGATTTTGGAGTCATTTTTTCATTATAACTTTTCATTATCAAGACTTAGAAATGATGTTCATGACCTATCTATTTATAGATTTTTGAGAATGTCTAAAATCAACCTAAACCATCCATCCTGAGATTGAGATGTGTGGTTGAGGATTAATTCAATTTTTGGAATCAAGTTCATAATTATCCTCATCATGACATTGGAAGAATGGGTAATTAAGAGGCATGAGGGGCATCATGGAAGGCATTGATGAGGTATGGAGGGTATGAATTCTGATATTTATGGTATTTATGGCCTAAGGATATCTTCCCAAGAAATGAGGTCACCTAATGATGTAGATATTCCATATTCATTTCCAAACAAATTATTCAAAATTTTTCCATGGAATTATTGATTAGGCCTTGATTTGGATTAATTAACTCTTAAGCATGTTTAAGCACTTTGTGCACAAATTACTCAAATTGATCAGAATATCTTATTATTGGTCCTAAATTTGACTGGATTAGAATTATAAGTAATTTTTAGATGCATTGGAATCATATTCCCATTTAATATGTTACCAATAAAAAATAACAAAGGCACGTGTCTTGTGCAAGAGATTTGATAGGAAAGAGCAATCTAGAGCACCCAGGTGCAAAATTGGCATTTTGATTCAAAATGATTTGATCAAAGTTAGCTAGCCCATAAATTGTATTACCCCATTTAGGGATATCCTAGTTAAAATCAACACTTGAATATGTTCGTGTTACATCATTTATCATGTTTTAGTGTTTTTAGGCCAAATTGTGCATTTTGGGTGGAATTGGTCATAACCCTGATTGGAGGTTATCAGTGGCTAGATTTAGGTGTCTAAAAATATCATCCTTCAACCTCTAATAAATAAAAAAATGCTTCAACATCTTAAAAATGAAACTTTATCCCCATTCATTGCATCCATAGATATTGGAAACATTTATCCAACTATCACATATAATAGGACTAAGGACCCTACTATCTTTATTAAGTATTTTGGAAATATGTATATGGAATGGGTCCAAACTAAAACCTTTGATAGCACTAAGCTCTTATCCAAAAACTTTGTGGGTAATGAACTTGAATGTTACAATAAAATTCCTAGACATTCCATCTCATAACTAGAGGATTTAGTCAATGCTCTAGTGAAGGAATTCCAACATGATGACCTTCCTAAAAATTACCTTAGCCATTTCATCAATGACAAGCAACTTCCTAATGAATTTTCTCATACTTTTATCAAATGATGGAAGTATCTTGATCATAAAGTAGACCATAACATGATTGATGATAAATCAAGTTCACCAGAATATATGTAATAAAAAATGCATCATGTCTATGAATTAATCCTAGATCAGATAAAATAGATCATACCTACACTTTTGATTGGGATACATTTGTTAACTAGGAGCATGACCAATATGATGATCCACTAGACCTAATTATGGGATCACTTGTCACAACATATCATGATAGGAAGGGTTACAAAGCCTACAGTCTAACATAATTGCACAACAATCCTAATGGAGTCCTAAAGTTTAAAATGTTCTCTCTATTCTAATAATAAGAAAGTAAAATATAATCTAGTTCACACCAAAGATTTTAGCACAAAGTTGGGGTTAGAAGAAATTAAAAAAAACTAAACTAAACATGTATTAGAATACATATACTCACATCAATGTATATGGAATCTTAATACATGGAGAGAAGAATAAAAATGTATTATCTATCTACTCTTACAAAGGAGAAATAAAGTTAGAAATACTTACCTTTGAAGAGGAACCCACCGAGCCTCAATCTCTCCCTTAGCCAAGGTGCTTCATAAGATATTGTTGTGATATGTAGGGATAACCAAGATAAATTAGATTTAGGCTACATAACCTATCTAAGCATTTAAAAGAATTCTCCATAAGACAAGATCTATATCTCCAACTAAAGTATGCAATCCTAAGCTTTATTATTCAAGTAGAGTGGTCAATAAGCAGATGTTTTCTTGCACTTCTTCATGAATAATTCTTCTCTTCTAAAATGGTTGGAAATAACCTTGTATATATAGGTGGATCTTGTCTTAAATCCTTGTAAGATTGTTGACTGTACATGGTTAGCCTAGTTGACCCAATGCGTTTTTGGGGATAATTTACTAGGTTTGTGTGAGGTCAGCCAAAAGGCTAACAAATGAATAAAGTAAAGAATACCCCTAAACTAAATTGGGTCAACCTAGTTGACCCAGTACAACTGATATTAAAAGATAATTTAAGATAATAAAATGAGGAAAATACTAGAATAGGTAGGACTAAGAAGAATAAGCTTCAGGTTAATGGTTTTAGGAGTCAAGTGTGTAGATGGTAAGTGGCAAAAGGGACAACAATATTATGAAGAACCGATGGTTTTCATACCCCTTTCTTGGTATACCCCTTAAGTCATGGACTTATAGAGATTAAGACTTGACATGCTACGAGATACAAAGTGTCAAGTAATCAATAAAAGTTTGAAAATATTATGTGTATACATAAGGACCTTTTATTTTTTAACTAGGGAGATGACCATTACATTGGAAGATGTGTTTTGGATCTTTCATCTTCTTATGAGAGGCTACACAATATATTGGCATTCACACACCCTCAGTGTTATTGTGCAAAATATGGTGCAGAGGTTACACATTAGGTTGAGAGATTCATAAGTGGACATTGATAGGTCTCTAAGGGAGGGCACAATCGATAGGTTGACATTGGTAGTGATGTATCTTGTGATCGATATACTTATGATAGACAATAATGGGAAATGGTTTCTTTTGGGTTTGGGAGATGTAGTTTCATACATGGTTCAATACTCTTGAGTGTTTCCCTAGGGTCTAGTTGTATTGGCTTACTTATACTAAGAGATACACATAAGAATGTATAGAGGATCTATGATCCTAGGCCCATCTCTACTATTATAAATATGGAGTTGGGAACACATAAATATATAATGACCTCTTGGTACATGTGAAGATAGATAGCCCTATGAGCCCATATTTCTTGGTTAGTACATTATTATGGGGGTAAAGATATCTCATGCGGGGGAGATCCAATTTTATAGACAAGTACTAGATATATTGTGGTTAGAGCACATTACATGGATGCTATATAGACATGTTCAATTCTAATGGGGTGAGGATTTGAATGCCACTTTATTTATATTAATAGATTGTTATATTACTAGATGTCAAGACTATATCATTAAGTGTTATAGACCTAATCATGTATAACAATATTTCAATAGGTTGTAGGATATACATGATGAGGAACACCTATTTTCCTATAGTGATAGAGAGATCTCAGTGGGGGATTATTATGGATAGGGCATTAGCTCATGTTGATTATAAGAGTATTACCCTAGTAGTATGGGATTACCAGATGCTGATCGTAGATCTTGGTGTGACATCAACATATACTAGTTGGTGGGCTCACAAATGGCCACTTAGGCTACTCAAGTGATAGGCTAGGGTGAGGAGGGGTGTTGTGCAGAGATTGATATAGGAACATGTTAGAATAAGGATGAAGCATGTTTAGAGAGCACATGCCTAGGTATAGGACCCAAAATATGGGTAGGGGGACTAGATATCATGGATGTGGATGGGGGAGATTAGAGAGGCCTATATGGAGGTCAAATAGGTGTTGGGAGAGTTCAAACTGCATGAGATAGAGTGCAAGATGGAGGAATGGAGGTGGAGATGAGGTAGGGCCATCCAAGCCATCATTGATGGAGGATGAGTGATCATTATTATAGATTATCAAGAGAGAGGTATAGGCCCCTACCTTGGATATTGAAGGGATAAATATAAAGAGAGATAGGATTAGGTTAGACTTATAGGGATAGTTAGTATAGAGTGATATCCATCTAGTTGGGGATCATATATAGGTTAAATATATATAGGGATAAGTGGAGACACTATAGGTTCATAGACAAAGCTAAGATGCATATATAGTAGTTTTTTAGAGTTAGATCTAAAGCTAGGATGCATAGATTAGGACTTTATAGAGATATATTAGGTAGTTATATGCTAGGGTAAGGGAGTTGATGGGATAAGTATAGGTGGTTAAGAGGGCCAAAGAGGAGGGGGATACAACCATGTCAGATAGGGGGATGGTCATGGTTATTAGGTAGATCACATGACTAACATAGAAGGCTCAGTACTACAGAGACCTATATGAGGCAATAGTGCCACTTAAGTGATGTGCAATGACATTCAGAGTTAGTTCATCATAGTCAGTGTACCAACCTCCCAAGGGACCACTTGGATCATAGTTGGGTTTTTGTGATATATGGGACTTGTATCATATCATGGATATTTATATATTATATCACATTGATGCCCATATTTGTATTTATATTTTTTGACATGGAGTCTGATGGATATTATAGACCGATGATTTGGAGAGATATATAATGTGATGCATTGTGATTATGTTATTTATAAATGAGTTAGATGATGTGATTGTTAGACATAAACATATGTATCATGGATGTGAGTTTTTTGATTATTATGTGATTTGATTATTATGCCTATGACATTGTATGAGTGATTGATTTTATATTAGTGTTATATGTTTTAGATGTTTGGTTATTGATTTATGTGATATGATTTTGTGATAATGATGAGATGGTTTAGATTATGATTTTATTTATTATGGATGATGATCATGATTCAATATGCTAATAAAATGATCTATTATTTTTAATTTTGTGTCTCATAAATTAGTGTTGGGCAAAAATCCTCCTACACCAAGGAGATTGGTGGGTATGGGAATATAGGTTAGGATGATTAGAATAGATAGTGGTATGATTAGGGGGATGGGATAGGGGGAATTTTAAGCCATTAGAGATGTAGGAAATCCAATTTACTATTGCATGGGAGAGTAGAAGTGTTCTAATGACATGATAGTGGTCAAGGTCACATTAAAGTCATGGTGCATAAGAAATCCATTTTGTGTCAGTTGCCCAATTGTTGCGATTGGGTAGTTACTAAGAACATCCTTGTTCTCATTTTATCAAAAAGAACAAAATATGAAAAGACAATATAACAAGACCATAAAATTAACTAATGATGACAATTATTTACAAGACTTAATGATTTGAAAAATAATATCATACATAGACATACATAAAAGGATAAGACAAAACATAACATAAAAAGCTACAAAGGATGAATATTAAGATGCTTGATTTACATACATGTGAATTTAATAAACAACCTAAGGAAATGATGCTAGATAATGATTATTTACAATGGAATTAATAATAAAGTTACAAAAGATCATAAGAGGAACAACTTATTAGAGACATAGTGAAATATAAACATGGGATGAATTGTGCCGAAAAGTGGTTTTTAGCATGACTGAGACAAGGATCCAAACTGGTCATAAACAATTAGCTCTAGGGCCTAGAGTGAATGATCAAGATTTAGTTGTAAAGGACATTATGGATCTTGGAGTAAGAATACTATATGACCCTTTAATAATGATGAAAGAATATATATTAAAATACAAGGATGAATGCAACTTGAGGATAGTAAGAGAAATAATCAAGGAGGATGTGATTGGGATATGTATTATGATGTCACAAATATGATGGATGATGCATCAAAAGTAGATGGAGATATTCTGAAAGATTCCTCAATAGATATTCCCCTTGCATGATAGATAATGATGTGCCCCAACTTGAAATTTGTGTGTTTTAATATTGTCTAAGCATGTAATATACACCCACTATTAAGACCAGGGTTAACCAAAGAATGATTTAATGGAATAGTGAAGAATGGCAATGGATATGCCCCCAAGAATGGGGACTCATATATGGATGTTTTGAAACGTTTAAAGTATAAAAAAGTTTTAAATACATTATATTCATAGGCTCATTAATCTCATCACCATCAAGTGTATCTAATTGATATGCTCTTGATCTAAGTTTTACAAAAATGATATAGGGCCTAATCTAGTTTTCTTCAAATTTAACCTTTTTGTCCCAATCTGCATTGGTTTTCTTTTGGTTTTCCTTGAGGACTAGGTCATTGAAATCAAATTTTTGGGATTGCATATTTTTGTGATATTTTCCCTTGATATTATTTTGATATGACTGAATATAATTCAAATTATTTAAATGTTTTAATTATGGTAAGATTGGTAATTTTGCAGCCAAGTGCCCAACTAAAGACAATAGTGATGAATAGGAGAGTAAAACAAAATTCAAGAAGATATTCAAGAAGAATAAAGACATGAAGATATTTGAGAAACAAAATAAAAGCTTATACTCCAAGAGGAACTATATCTCATCCGAGGAAAGTAGACTTAGTGATTATGACAATGATGATGAGGAAATATTATTCATGGCCATAGAAGACAATGCTTCCATAAGTAGAAATAATTTAGAGGAAGAATAATAAGAAGGCAAGGTAAATCTCAAAGAAGAGATTATCTATTCCTTAGGAGAGATAAAAATTCTTAAGAAAAAGAACATGAAACAAAAGCTTTAGATTTAAAGTTATGAAAAAGAGAGTTAGGAATCAAAATCCAAATTATCACTAGGTATTGAGTAATCAAAGAAGATAATTATTGATCTAAAATTCTAAATCAAAGAGGCAAAGAAAATTGAAGAAGATATAATGAATCAGCTAAAGAAGATAGGATAAGACTGTGAAAGTTATGAATATGAGATTGATGCTTTGAAAAGGGATCTAGAAAAGGTGAATACTAAAATAACAAGTGACTTGAAATTTGAGAAGAGCACCCAAGTTTTGAATGATATTCTAGAGAGTTAAAGATCACTATCTAACAAGTCAGGCATTTGTATGAGAAAGAAAAAGAAAAGGCTAAGAGCTATGATTAAGATCTTAAAGAATCCATGAAGAAGGAGACCAAGAAGGAAGAAGGCCAAAATATAAAAACCAACTCTATTAACAAAGAAAGCAAAGGAAAACAAAACTTCAGGAGACCACTTGCTCTAAGATATACCAATAAAACTAGGTCTGGTAATTATTTTTATGGATATTGTTATTATTGTAATCATTTTGGTCATAAGAAATTAGATTGTAGAAAGAGATCCAAGGATATTGAAGTCAGGAGTGAAAACAAAGGAACATATGGAGTTTTGAATATAAGCTATAATTCATTTACTCCCCTATTGAAATTTGATGAAGAAGCTATAGTCTATTACAAGTACAACAATTATGGACTTATATCACACTATTGTAGAAGTGTGTTTGAATTTATAAGACTAGATCAAAAGTTCAAGGCTCTAGTGATAAAGAAAATGGAACCAACAAAGACCTGAAAGAAGGGGCAAGAAGATAATGAGTAAAATAAGGAAGAATCCATGATCGTTCAAATAACATTCCATGCTATAAATGAAGGACAACAATGGTTTATTGATAGTGTATGTTTGAGAGACATGACTAGAGATAAAATCAAGTTTAACTTGTTGAAAAAGTCAATGAAGGCATGGTGAAGTTTGGAGACAACATGATATACAAAATAGCAAGAAAAGTTATGATTAGTCTCGATAATGGAAGAACCAAAATAGAGAATGTGTTATATGTGAAATCATTAAATAATAATATTCTAATTGTGAGCCAAATGTGTGATCAAATACATAAACTCAAGTTATTTTCTGACAATTACAAGATCAAAAAAAGAGACACGAGAGAGCTAATTATAGATGCCCATAGGACAACAAACAATCTATAGAATCAAAGGAGAGAAGTGTTGTTTGAGTCAAGCTGAAGAGAGTTGGCTATGACACAAAAGGATGGGCCATATAAATTTTGATAACCTTGTGAATATAAGCAAGAAGCAAGTTTTAAGGGACATTCCAAAGATAAAAAATCCATCAAGCATGCTTTGTAAGCAATGCCAACACGGGAAGTCAACTATGACAAGATTTAGAATGAAGGAATATTCCACCATGAAGAAATTAGAGCTCATTCATATATATCTATGTGGACTGACCAAAATGTAAAGTATATAAGGTGGGAGGTATTTTATGCTAATATTTAATGATTACACTAGAATGACATAGGTTGTTTTTTTAAGAGAAAAGTTTGAGGCCTTTAGCAAATTCAAAGCATTTAAATCATTAATTGAAGATTAAACTAGCTTAAGGATCAAATGCTTAAGGTTAGATAGAGAAGGTGAGTTCATGTCAAATTAGTTCATTGAGTATTGTGAGGACCATATGATAAAAAGACATTATTCAATTGCAATAACCCCACAACAGAATGGGGTAATAGAATGAAAGAACAAGACTATCTAAGAAATGGCTAGGACAATGTTGAATGAATCCAAGTTATCAGATAAATATTAGATAGAAGAAATCCATAAAACTATATACATCATAAATAGAGGGTAGATCAAAGTCAATAATGATAAGACCCCATACGAGTTATGGATGGCTAGACGAACTTTCATCAAATATTTAAAAGTATTTAGAAGTGATTTATTAAGAGGATCAAAGATGATTTGGGGAAATTTGACTGAAAAGTTGATGAATGAATTTTTTTGGGATATTTCACCAAAATCAAGGCCTACAAATGCTACAATAAGAAAAAACAAACTATTGTAAAAATTACTAGTGTTAGAGTAGATAAAGTAGGACTTAGAAGGTAAGTGATCCATTAGTAAAACTAGATATCTTTGAAGATGTTGAAGTAGAGAAGATGGATGAAGATGAATGACAAGACACTAAGGCACTATCTCATTTCATTCAGAAGAACCATGTCAAAAGTCAAATCATTGTCAATATAGATGCTAGAGTGTAGACTAGAAGAAAGATTATAAGTAATTTTGAACAAGTGAATCTTTCTTTGTTATCTAAAAGATATCCTTAGAATTTTTGAGAAATGAGCCATGATGAATATTGGGTAAAAATAATGGAAGAAGAGATAAACTAAATTGAGAAGAATGAGATGTGGGAACTGGTACCTAGACTAAAATATCAAAATGTGATCAACACCAAATGGGTATACATGAACAAACTAAATGAGGATGGTCAAGTGAAAAAAAAACAAGGATCAATTGGTATGAAAAGGATATGTTCAAATTAAAGGTATTGAATTTGAAGAAACCTTCACTCCTATGGAAAGATTAGAGGCAATCAAAATGTTTCTTGCCTATGCTAAATTTAGGAACTTTAAGGTATGTTTAATGGATGTAAAATATGCCTTTATGAATGGTAACTTAGAAGATGAAGTGTACATTAATCAACCAAAAGGATTCCTCCTATCAAAAGATAAAAAATATGTATATAAATGGAAGAAAACCTTGTATGGATTGAAGCTAGTCCCTAGAGCTTGGTACTCAGGACTTGTATGTAACTACAAGACTAGGGATTTAAGAGAGGATTTACCAATGGTAATTTGTACATAAAAACTAAAGGTGAGCATCAATTAATTATTGTAATTTATGTTGATGATATAATCATTGGAGGAGATAGTGATAAGTTGTCCAAAGGTTTAATCAAAGACATGCATAAGGAATTTGAGATGTATATACTTGGTGAGATATCATTATATCTTGGATTGCAGATATCTTAGTATAGTAAAGGAATATTCATCTCCCAAACTAAGGATGATAAAGAAATTGTGAAATTTAGAATGGAAAACTATGCACTGATTTCCATGCCTATAGATATAGGAAACAAGTTGAGTAAGGATGATAAATCACCAAATGTATAGTAGTCCCTCTACAGATCAATGATTGGCATTATTTTATACATAATGGCATCTAGATCAAATATCATGCAATAAGTGGGCATGGTAGCACACTATCAAGTAGCTCCTAAAGAAACACATGTTAATTAATGATGCAGATATTTAAATATCTAAAATGGATGATGGAATATGGATTATGGTATCCTATAGGGAAGGATTTCACATTGGTAGCATATATAGACTTAGATTGGGTAAGATGCCTAGATGATATAAAAATCACAAGTGAAGGAGCATTTTTACTTGGAGATAGCCTAGTGTCTTGGCTAAGTAAAAATCAGAATTCAATTTACTTATCCACATCAGAGGCATAGTACATAGCATTAATATTGTGTCTAATTCAAGATTTTTAGATGAAGAAGACCCTTAAAGACATCAAAGTAGAATTTGATCATCTAATTTCAATATACTGTGACAATACTAGTGTTATCAACATCGCAAATAGTCTAGTGATGCATTCTAGAACAAGGTACATTCTAATCAGATACCATTTCCTGAGATAGTAAGTTGTATAATAGTAGGTGAAATTGGAATATATTATTGCCATAGAGTAGATAACGAACATTTTCACCAAGCCACTTCCAGAAGACACATTTAAATACCTATGTGAGAAGTTGGGAGTAATCTCTTTTGCTTCTTATCACTGAAGGGAAGTATTGATTAAGGGGGAGCTAAGCATTGCATTATCTAGATCTTGGATAGTCCTTTGTCATTGATGTCAAAGGGGAATAAGAGTAGAAAGAGGAAGTCACAGAAAGGGGGAGATACAAAAAATAAGATCTAAGATAGAAGAAATACTACAACAATGGGGAACATATTTAGTGCACGGTTCCATCAATGACAAAGGGGGAGATTGTTGGAAATATTTTCATTGATGTTAAAGGGTAATCATGAATCTAATTGATGGCAAAGTATTTTTATAAAATAATTATATTAAATCAAGAATATTTAATTTAATTGAGGTAATTAAACATGCAAGTAACGGTCATATCCTTGTGTGGAATCAAAGACAAATTAACTATGTTTAAATGAGATTAAAGAAGTAATTATGGTGATGTTTTCAAGTTATTTTTAAAGGCTAAAATGGCCCCCAACCTTGGCTGACCTACTAAAAGACAATGAAACTAATTTCTAGGAAGTCATCCAACCTTTGGGAGGATTTGTGACCATTAAAATGGACCTTTTCCTTTTTAATAGTCATGACCTTATTTTATGGATTTTCATGGTCTATAAAAAGGTGGATAATGAGTGGGAAAATAACAAATCCAAAAGTATAACTTAATAAAGAAGAGTAAAAATATTTAAAAGTATAAATTGTTAGAATATTGAAAGAAAAATAAGCAAGTATAAGGTAGAGCATAACAGCATAAATACTCAAGTGTAGATCAGATCTAAAGGAGATAAAGCAATTTTCTATCATTAGTTATGTTAGCAACAAATCAAAGATATAAGAGTGATTCTTGTAAGATGGTTGGTTCTTTCATATTGAAGAGATTGGTGTCTCTTGCTGAGTTGGTTCTAAATGAAAGGGGTTGGTGCTATTATGGGTTTGTGACTATGAAATTATAATTGGGGTTGGTGATCCAATAGGTTGGATCCTATGAATTTTCATATTAAAAAATATTTCTATATGGTTTTCTCCCAAAAGGGTTTCCACGCATATTTGGTATCACTTTGCATTATGTTATCTAATGTTGTGATTTGATTACTTTGAATATCTTAATTGGAATTAGTGATTAAGTTTTAGAAAAGAAAAGAATATATAATATTGATTCACCCCCTCTCTCAATATTATCCTATGCTCAACGTACTCCATAGTGGTGATTATAAAATTATGTCCATCAAAAGATGTTGGATTTATCTTGATGATTAAATTTAATCCCCATATAGAAAATGGACATGGGATCATTATAGGTTACATCTCTTGTATGAGAGTATGAATAATATTATTATGCTTTTGATAGGCTAGACATTTGCATACATATTGGTATGCATCCTTATCTATTTTAGCTCAATAATATATATTCCTAAGTAACTTCTTGGTTAAGGCCATTCTAATGACATGGATGTCATAGATGCCATTATATACCTCCTTGATTACAAGATTAGCCTCTTCTAAGGTCAATTATCTCAATAGGGTCCTGTCATAACCTCGCTAATAGATCATGTTGCCAAGGATGGTGTAATGGGATGTGCAATGGATAAACGCCTTGCATTAGTGATGATTTAGGTCTTGTGGTAGGATGTTGTCATGGAGGTAGGTATATATGTTATGATACCATGGTAGACTAGGATCAAGGATGGCACAAATTTGAAAATGAACCATGGATTGATGATTTAATAATATCAAGTGTTAAATTATAAACTTACCTTCAAGGACATCTTTTGGAAGGTCAATCAAAGACCCAATAGTTTACATAGAGTCAGATTCTTTATTACTTCCCCTTAGTACTTGTTCAAATGTGATAAACTAGATTTTTTTTTAATTGGTCCATTAACTATTTATAGGGAAGTAGTTTCTCATATTTTATTTCAAACTCCTCATTCACTTGCTTAATAATCAATTTTGAATCACCTAATACTTGAAGTTGTTAGATATTCCACTAGATGGCTAGTTGGAGGACATAAATTAGGGCCTCATATTCAAAAATATTTTTGGTACATGGGAAACCAATGTGAAAAGCTTTAGGGATGATGTCACCTTATGGGGTTACCAAAAGTATTCTTTCCCCTAGACCATGAGTGGTGAAAGAACCATCAAAATATAGGTTCTAGACATTTAATTCCATAGTAGTCAATATGGACTCATCTAGGAAAGCCATGATAAGAGGGTTGGTGTCTATAAAGGGGTAATTCCATAAGTTGGTTTATGATTTCTATTCCTTTAATGGCCTTTTGATTGACATATTATATATAAAACTCACTTCAAAACATAATCCATTTGGCCATTCAAATAGTTAGAGTAGATTTTGATAGCATGTACTTAAGGGGATCAACTTTGGCTATGAGTTGAACTTGGCTATTGAGCATATAATGCCAAAGTTTTTATGATGTAAAGATAATAATCAAACAAGATTTTTTGATAGGTATATAATTAAGCTCATATGAAATAAATGTCCTATTGATATAATAGATTACTATTTTTTTGAATTTATCATTTTGTTGAGCTAAAAAGGCCCCTATTGCATAAGGTGTTGCAGATATATATATATATATATATATATATATATATATATATATATATATATATATATATATATATATATATATATATATAAACAAAGGCCTTCCTATGACTAGTGGTGATAGGACTAGAGACTTAACCAAATATTGATTGAGATTGTCAAATGCATATTGACACTCAAATTTCTAATTGAAATGAGTCCCCTTATTTAAAATATGGGTGAAGGGGTGGAATTTGTCTACTAATTATGAAATAAATTGATGGATGGTATAAAATTTACTTTAAAGGCTCTTGAGCTGCTTCAGATTTATAAGAGGCATTTCCACAATAGCTTTGAATCTTGATATATCAAGCTTAATGCCTTTCCTAGAGACTATGAACCCTAATAATTACCCAAGGTGACTCCAAACACACTTTTATTTGGGATTAATATAACTTTATATTCTTAGAGTCACTCAATGTTTCTTCTTAAGACTATAGGATGCTGTGATAGGAGTTTTGCGTTCCCCAAAATATCATCTACATAATCTTCAAAAATGTCATACATCATGTCATGGAAGATGATGGTTATAAACATTTATTAGGTAGCACATACATTTTTGAGACCAAAAGACATCACTTTATAACAAAAAATTCCCCATGGAGTAATAAATGAAGTTTTATGCTGATCTTCAAGTGTAATTTTGATTTGATTATATCCCAAAAACCCATCCATGAGGGATAACATATCATAGCATACAATGGATTCCATGATAATGTCTATATTTATCAAGGGAAATTCATCCTTAGGTAATGCTTTATTGATATCTAGATGTGAATACAAATCTAGATTCCACCTTGTGGCTTATCCATAGGAACAATGTTAGATATGAAGTTAGAATAATGAGATGAATATAACCAACTTATAGGAATTTATGTAATTATTCTTTGAATAAAAGATCCACCTTATGGTACATCTTGAATTTTTTTTACTTTATTGGTTTTGCATTAGGATGGACTACTAAATGATGCACTACCAAAGATGGATCAAGCCATGGCATGTCTAAATAACACCATGCAAAGACATCTATATTTTATTTAAACATCTCAATAAGAATTTTACATTCCTTAGGTGTAATAATTTTCCCAAATTTGATAATTTTAGGAATATATTATATTTTGATATTTAATTCAATAACCTCCTTGATGAGGGAGGGTGATTGGTCCTAAAAATACATTGGGGGTGATGGCAACTCCTATATTTATGAAGCAAATTCATCAAGGAGCTTTGTATCTGATTCTGAATAGAATTTTGACTCATCAGGAGAGGGTTGAAATTATTCCAAATTTTGAGAGAGATATTCATCTTTTTACTCTTATTCAATTTTATTAATAGATATTTACTGCTCTCTAAAATAGGTTGACTTGTTGAGACTAATAGAAAACCCCTTATTGTAATCTCTTGATGGCATAAAGTATTGTACTACCAAATATTCTATAATGGCCTCATTACTTTGAAACATGTCAATAGAAGGCTCATATTTTTGATCCAAGTCTATCAGGGTAGGGTAACTGAGGGAGATGTTAATGGTAGAGATGATGGTGTCATGGAAGATATTGGTAGTAACAAGATCTTCATAAAGAATATAAAGGAACCTATTTCAATTTATTCATTAGAAGAAGAATCTTAAAGAACCAAATAAGTGTACAAAATGATATTGTTTATGTTGATTACAAGAGGGTTTTACCCCAAACCAAGATTTTTTGAGTGTTTGATGGATGACAGGTCCCATAATGATAGGAATATAAATGGTTCCTATATATGGCCTTTTTTATTATCATATCCCTTGATCATTATGAGAGTAGGCCCTAATAATGCCTTAGAGTACCCCTAATTCTTTAGAAAGTCCAAATTTCACCAATTTAAAGTAGACCATATATCTATGAGTACTTGAGGGATTTTGTGGTTGGAGATGGAAATATCTATGAACAATGGGTAATTATGATACATGATGATAGGAGTCATGTCTTGAGCACTGAAAGTGATTTGGTATGAGGGACACAAATGACACACCAATACTTGGAATTGGTTTGTGTTAATATCTTAAGGGACTTTGAGGTCATTTAAGACTTGATTAAGAATCTTATGATGCACCAATGAAATTTTAATAAGATCCATATTTGAGATTTGGGTTGAAGTATTCTCAAGATGTAGGATTATGTCATATGGATTGTGAGAAGACATAGATATTTTTTTTAGAGACATTAACCTTTTGAGATGTTGAAGTGGATGGGTCCTTTGGTGGTGCTCCAAGAACTACAATTTTACTATGTTGTGTAGTTACTACACATTCATATGTGGCCCAGTTAATATTAAGAATGGTGGATTGTGTGTTAGAGGTAAAATAACTAAGAGGGGAAAGAATCAATGAGCCTAGATAATCCATCTTAAAATTCAAACCTTTCAAAACTCTTAATTAATTACAAGCATTCATGAAGCATACACATCATTCATTACAATGAACAAGAGAGACAATCTAAGATCAATCACATAACACATGACATATCTAGGAAACCCTCTTGGGGGAGAAAACCCATTGGAACCTACAATTAGACTAATGTATTATAATAACAAGAACCAATTTAGACTAGAATAAACTAATCAAGGAACTACCATCCCTTATTTAGTGAAACTACAATCCCACAAGGTGTTACAACACCTATCTAGCTAAGCAACCACAATAATTAGATTTTTAACAAGCTTCATCTTGAAAGGAGGATACAACCCCCTAAATGTCGAGTAGCCACAATAACACCTATGAACATAACATCTCCTAAACACTGATTACCTACCAATCTAATGGAGATACAAATTATATCATCTCTCTTCAACTTTATACACTCAAAGCATCCAAAGCCACCCTTTGGATCACCCTAAACCTCTTCTCTCATCTTCAACCTACAAGAGCACTATTCTGACATCAATAACATGACCCATAGGTTATACAAATAGTCCTCAATCTAATCTACTCCTAAACTCATCTACTAGGCATTTTAACTCTCCTTCACTCCATAACTCTCACACACACTCCTCTTACAAGTCTAAAAACCATCACATTTGGTTTCCTTATTTATAGATCATTCATGATCATCACCATATTGGTTGGCCATAAGACATGACTTAGCCCTTAAGGATTCTCTTACATTGAGACACTCTCAATACCATCCACATAGGTTTGCCATAACACCCATGGGTCACCTTTAAGCAACTAAACCTTTCAATTAGGCCCTTGTATCCCTTATAGGTCTCATGGAGACCTATTCACCCATTTAGCACTTCATCGATAAAAATAAGAACATAAGATGACTCTTAATTGCATAGGTCCACTCTGCATGACCCCTTATAATTCCTCAAATGGCCATAGTCATCTATACTCACCTTTGCGTATGTTTAATTAGCTCTAATAATGACCTTATACATAAAAACACCATGACTGAACACACAATCAATTTCATAAGCATCGTTCATACTCAAGATTGATTGATCACACCTCTAAAATCTATATAGATGATCCTCATGGAGTCTACAACACTTTCCAATAGTTAAGTCATCATGCAACATCATCAACATAAGCTTAATTACCCTTCTTGGATTACTTGTAGATCATACATGAACATAGTCAACTTTGAACCTTCATAACTTTGACTATACACAATACTATTTTTTTCCTTTGTTAAATTCAAACATTCAAATACAAAAAATCACAATTAAACCTTAGTTATTTTTCTCACATCTTATGTCCTCACTACTTAGATCAATCATGCACCATTTCTCTTATTGTAAAGAGTTTGACCTTTACCTTTCATCACTCATCGTTGGATCTTCATCTTGAATATTTAACTTAATATATGCCATCGATCTCCTGTACATATCTCAATCTTTATCTATGTTAAACATTGGATACCTTGAAATGATCTCACTCAATACCACCATTGATATCTTTATAAATGAACACCTATTAACCATTAGATCTTAGAATAAGCTCAATATTTATCTTTACTTGATTTTAAACTTCAAACACTTGTCCTTTTCTTGCTACTTCCTAAAATATTAGAATGAACATGCTCTGTTGATCCTTTTGTAATGAGATCAATCTTTAACTTCAATAACCAATGAAAAATTTGACTCATTTGAATAAACATGCACCATATATCTTCACTATATGATCACTTATGAGCCATTAGATCTCCATCCGGTCCTGATCTTTAACATCATTCAAAATAGATTAAGTATGGGGACCATTGCTATCTCCCTAGAAGACTTACTTTGGACCTTAATAAAATTTAATACGCTTAGATGCATGATCTAAAATTTAGACCATATAATCTCCTTACATAGGAGAATCCAAATATATATTAATTTACTCCTAAAACTTTCATACATATGATATATAACTCCATTAATATGTCTAATCAGATGTTTTTTGCCATAGAGCCAACTATGCCTATAACTGTTAGGAAGGCTATCATTACAAATGCATATCTTTTGATGCACTTCATCGCATGAATTAAAATTTATCACTAATCAATTAGGCATAAAAATAAGTAAAACCCATATGATATTTTTATCCTAACACCTTCACACTATGAAATATAACACTATCAAAATGCCTACTTAGCTTTTCTTACCACATTGTAAATCTGGCTAAGTATGGGAAAACAATGTTAAACTGCTTGGGAGCCCATATTTGCACTTGCATATCTTATATTGTGATTCATTACATGACCTATAATTTAGTTCATATAAACTAGGAGTAAATTTTATCATAACCATATGAACAACACCCCGTGAATCATCCACACCTGGTAATCATGATGTCAACAAGATACCTACTCAAATTTTCTACCATTAGACCCAAAAAGTCTAGATGAAAACTATAGACTACCAAATGAATTCCACTTATGAAAACTAGAAATAAAATCATATAATACTTCTTATGGGACCTATTTCACATTCTTAAATCACCATACTCATCCTTGAACATCTATAAACAATCCAAAACTTAAGATCAACCAAGCCTCCTTCAAGCATTCTAGGATAAGCACATTACACACTTTGTCATTATCACATAGACTATCAAGAATTTTAATTTGCTCACCTAGACACCTTCATGAAATCATTTAATACTCTCCAAAAATATCCCCATTTGTCATTGATGTTAACACCCTCATGAAACAATATACAACTCACCTTCCTTCTCTCTCTTCTAACACTCTCATAATAGGAATATTCTCCCCCTTTGAAATAATGAAAAAGTGGGTACCAACTGATCTTGAGGACCTAAAAATACCATAAAAAATATAGGACCACCTTATAAATATGATACAAACTCCCCCTTACCTTGATCCAACATTTTCTTTGGCTTGTCAACTTGCTCTTGCCACATACCAACACTCACTTTAGCCAAACATTGCAACCAATGAAGAAAGAACATGAAAAACCATTGAAATCTGATGGAACTAATTAGGAAACATCTAATATGGATTCCCTCTAATATCTCTAAGACATTGAACCTTTTGAGCATCTTCAAATCTCCACACACCATGAAGAACCATCACATAGGCTTACTAGCCTTCTCTCTCAAGCTACCACAAGGACCACCAATAAAAAATCATGTCACTCAAAAAATAGGAAACATGCTTTGGAAAAACTTGATAAATTTCCTTTAAACATACATACCTTTCTATTTTGGATAAATTGAGCAAAAAACACTCTTCTTCACACTAGCCCTATTTAGTTTCCATGTAGCCCTACTTGGAACTTGTAGAGACCATAACTTTCAATAAACACACTATCAAGATTTGAAAATTTATATCTAGAGCACTCTCATATGTCTCCTCAAGTGTACCAAACCATAACCTATATCATCCTATGTAACATACTTCCTTCACAAACTTAGTAGCCAATTAGGCATCCATCTTGAGAAAAACATGAATAATTTGAAATACACAAACTGTCAGATCTATATGAATATTTATTTGATAACCAATTCATCCCATTCAACCTATTAATAAGCCTTAAATCTCAAATAATAAGTAAAACCACTTTTTTAGTAGAGCCCAAAACCCTAGAATCTTAAAATAAATAATGTCAGCAAATCTCCTTTTGGTCAATGCCGTCCTTTGAAACTAATTGAAACTTTGGAGATAACCATCACACACTTTTGGACCAAAATTTGAGCCTCCATAACTTTAGAAATATTGACTTCTTATAACCAATTTTAGGCTTGCTTGCCCTTAAGCCAAAAATTGAGAAAACTGAGAGCACTCAAAAATATTCAACTAGCTCAAATAAGATGATAAAGACACAAAAAATACATGAAACACATCATAAATAAGTATACAAAACTTTATGAGCATCAAAATCTTCTTGACATAGTATCAATCTCATTAGGCCACCTGGAAACACTCATTCTCACCTTGTTCACAAACCTCTGGAACAAGCTCATGATTTTGTTGCTCCCCTTTAACCAAAGACCTTTTTTGATTAGAATTGTGATCTTGATCACACAAACGTACTTATCCATAAGAAATATGTCTCCTAAGAAGCATAGGCAGAGATGCCCTACTTCACAATGTCCTAAAATAATGTGAAACTAGGAGTTGCCCACAACTCCTCATATTACTTCTCCTCCTTGGTCATATAACACTTGTAGTTCTTATTATTCTTCTTAGGCTTAAGAGAATCAACATTATCAACTAATAAAACATCCTACTTCTCTTCTAAGATTGAATTGATAATACATGGAGACAATAAAGATTCATGACATACCTATTCATCTGAAGAATCCACCTTACAATTTGGAACTTCATCACTAGGAATAAACAATTGATATTCTTTGCATGATACATGCTTAGAAACATTAGGATGTTCACTTGTATCCATACACACCTCATAACTATCCTCAACTAGTATCTTTGTCTTCTCCTTAAGTTTGGTCTCTTTGTTCACAACATGAGCAAACAATGAGAGCCCTTGACACTCTTCAATTTCTATAGCATTATCCAACATAGCAAACAACATACTTAGATCATCAGACCCATCATGGCTCATAATTACCACCTTTATTTTCCATGAATTAACTTGCCTTCTTACTTTCACTTTAGGAACCTAATTAAACTCATTTTGACTTGATGGCCTTTGCTTGTAGAATCTCGCAATGTGTCTATTCTTCTCATAATTATGGCAAACCATTATTTTTGAAGTGAAATCAACTTTCCCTACCTAATATAGAAAAAATATTGTAATGTGTCCTATGCCATAACAACTGAAACAAAATTTTTATTTTGAAGAAGACTCTCCTTGCCTTACTTTTTTGGACAATGGTTTGCAAAGTGTCCCACATCAAGACAATTGAAAAACTTAAATTTTTTCATACCTTTTGTTTGACGACCACCATCATAGTTCCATGAAATCTCATTTTTAACACGTCTCTTGCATTCTATATCTCTATGCCCAAATTGATTACACGTGTAACAATAACCATTAAAAATTGCATACTTCATGGCATTTGGTTGTCTAATCTAATTTATCTTTAGTCTACCAGCACCTTCATTTCTTGTCTGATGATTTCTCTTCAAAGTCAAATTATTCTTTTTCATATTAGTCTTCATCTTACCTTGAATTGAATTCTCTAGTTCTTCTTTGTATCCAAGACCAATTCTATTAATTGCATGTTTTTGATAATTCAAAATATTGTCTAGATCACTTGAGCTCTTTTAAAATATCACAAGTGACTTCACCTTACTAGATGTCTTATCTAACTAAGATTTTAAAAAATCATTTTTAGAAACATACCTTGAACATTCATCTTTTTTATCTTTCAAAATTATAGATAGGATTTCCAATTGACAATTAAGATGATTGACTATATCTTCATGCTCCTTGGTGTCTTCATTCATTCTTACTTCATACACACTAAATTACTCCTCATAGTCTTTGAGTTGAGACTTCATCTTCTTGTTAATCTTCTTATCAATCTTTAGTTCTTCAAGAGCATTTATCAATGTAGTCTTATAGTCCACCTCATCTTCATCATCATCTAAATTACTCCAAGTAAACTCCTTTTGATGTGAGCAACTTCATTTTTCAACCATAAAGAGGGCTTCATCTTCAACATGACCATCATCTTCATGATCACACTCTAGGTCACTATGTTCACTCTCATCTGATGAGCTATAGTCTTTAATGGTGTAGAGACTCTTCTTATTCTTTAAAGACTTATTCTTATTGTCATACTTTTTGAAACCTTTATTTTTGTATGTCTTCTTATCTTCATATTGGTCTTCACCATGTTATTCATCATCATCATTATGAGGGTACTTTCTATTAAAATGTCACATCTATCCACAATTGAAGCATTTGAAGGGTAGTTTACACTTATACTTTCCTGAACTTGTTTTCAATTTCTTTGTAAACAAAGCAATCAATTCATCCTCATCAATATCAAAAATTTCACCCTCCTTGGGTTTCTTACCTTGGAACTTCTACTTTGGCTTCATTTATGTCTTGAATGTTACTTCATTATTTGGTGGTATAGCATCATTTAATCTCATTTCATAGGTAGTAAGGGTGCCATGCAATTGATCCATCTTCAAATAGGTAGGATCATGAATTTTTTCTATAGCAGATACTTTTGGATAAAATTTGAGAGATATAGACCTTAATATCTTTTGAACTATAGTAGCCTCTTCAAGGTTCTCTCTAAGACCTCTAATGATGTTCACAATCTCATAAACTCTTTGCAAAAATGATGCCACATATTCTTCTTCCTTCATCTTGAGACTTTGAAATTAATTTCTATGAGTCTACAGCTTATCAAGCTTGACAATTGAATCTCCTTCATAAATGATCTAAATTTTTTCCCTTATATCTTTAGGATATTTATAATGGATTACCTTGGTGAACTTAGTCCCTATAGGATCACAAGTGATGACATTCATTTCTGTAGAATTATTCTCAAATAACTTCTTGTCTACAACACTAGATGGAGGAGTAGTAGTAGCAACATAACCATCCATAATAGATTGCCATACATTAAACCCTAGAGACATAATTTATGTCCTCATCCTTGAACTCCAAAAATCATAACTGGATCCATTAAACATTGGTGCTTTATTAGTAGAGAAATCTCCTTGATGAATACCCATATTGTACCTTAGATCACCTTCAAGCTATCAATCCTTTACCAAAGGACTTACTCTAATACCAATTATTAGAGGTAAAATCACTAAGAGGGGGGATGAATCAGTGAGCCTAGATAATCCAATTTCAAATTCAAACCTTTTAAAACTCTTAATTATTTACCACAAGAATTCATGAAGCCTACACCATTCAAGGTAATGAACAAGAGAGACAATACAAGATCAATCACATAACACATGACATATGTGGGAAACCTTATTAGGAAAGAAAACCCATTAGAACTTGAAATTGGACTACTATATTATAATAAAAAAATCAATTTAGATAAGCAATAACTGATCAAGGAGCTACCATCCCTTATTTAGTGAGACTACAATCCCATAAGGTGCTACAACACCTGTTTAGCTAAGCAACCACAACAACTAGACTTCTATCAAGATTTACCTTGCAAGGAGGCTACAACCCCATGATGTTGAGTAGCCAAAATAAAAATTATGAACACACCATCTCATAAAAATTTATTTCTTACAAATCTAATGGAGATACAAAGTATATCAACTCTCTTTAACTCTGCATGCTCAAAACATCCAATGCCACCCTTTGGATCACCCTAGACCTCTTTCCTCATCCTCAACATACAAGAGCACTATTCTAACATTAGTAACATGACCCATAGGTCATACACATAGTCATTAATATATTATACTACTCTACTCATCTTCTAGGAACTCTACCTCTCCTTCAATCCATAACTTTCTCACACACTTCTCTTACAAGTCTAGAAACCATCACATTTAGTTTCACTATTTATAGAGCATTCATGATCATCAACATCTTGGTCAGCCATAAGACATGAATTAACCCTTAAAATTTATCTTACACTAAGACACATCTCAATAACATCCACATAGGTTGACCATAACACCCATGGCTTACCCTTAAGCAGTTACACCTTTCAATTAGGCTCTTGTTGCCCTTATAGGTCTTATAGAGGCCTATTCACACATTTAGCACTTCATCAAGAAAAAAGAAAATAGGAACACTTTATATTACATATATCCACTCCACATGACCCTTTTGACATCCTCAGATAATCACAGTCATCTCTACTCACTTCTACATATGCTCAATCATCTCTAATAATGACCTTATATACATGAACACCATGAATGAATACACAATCATCTTCTTAAGATTTTTTAATAATTAAATATAGATTGATCACACCTAAAAAATACATATAAATTAGCTTGATGGATTCTAAAATAATCTCTAATAACTAATTCATCATGAAACATTGAAACAACATCAACACAAGATCAATTACCCTTCTTAGGTTACTTGCAGAGCATACACGAGGACTACGTCAAATTTGAACGTTCATAAATTTTACTATAAAAAATTTAAGATATTTAAATATATATTTATACATGTGTCTTATATTCCCATACAAATTGTATTTTTAAGTCATGAGCAAATTCATCTTGGATCAAAAGTTGTAGCCAAAATACACAGCACTAGTCTTTTCCTTTGTTAAATTCAAATATTCAAATGCAAACGATCATAGTTAAACCTCGGTCACTTTGATCACATCTTGTGTCCTAAATTTTTATATCAATCATGCACCATAAATATTATTTTAAGGAGATATTAATCTAATTTTCATCACTCATCATTGGATTTTCATCTTGATTATTTGACTTAATGCGCTCCGTCGATCTCTTATACATAGTTTGGTGTTTATCTTTGTTAAACATTAGACACCTTGAAATCATCTTGCTCAATACACACCATTGATATCTATCTATATGAAAAACCACTCACTATTATATCTTGGAAGAAGATATATATTTATCTATACTTGATGTTAAACTTTGAATACTTGTCCTCATCTTGCTACTTCCTGCCATTTTGGAATGAACATGCTCCATTGATCCTTTTGTAAGGAGATCTATCTTTAACTTCATTAACTAACCAAAAATTTGACTCATTTAACTAAAAATTCACCATATATCTTCACTTTATGATTACTCATGAGCCATTTTATCTCCATATGGTCCTGATCTTTAACATCATGCAAAATAGACAAAGTATAGGGACCATTGCTATCTACCTAGAAGGCCAAATTTAGACATCAATATATTTTGTTTTGCTTATATGCATGATCTAAAATTTGGACCATATGATATCCTCACATAGGATAATCCAACCATATATTAATATACTCCTAAAACCTTCATAAATGTGAGATATAATTCCATTAATATGCCCACTCAATTTTTTTTGCCACAGAGCTAACTATGCCTAGAACTACCTAGAAGGCCAACTTTGCACATGTATATATTTTGATGCGCTTTATCACATGACCTAAAATTTAATGAAAATAAAATAGGAAAAAAAAAAAAAAAACCCATATGATTATTTTCTATTGAAATCTTCATACATGTGAAATATAACACTATCAAAATGCCTACTTAACTTTTCTTGCCACATTGTAAATTTGTCTAAGTATGGGAAAACACCGTCAAATTACCTAGAAGCCCAACTTTGCACTTGCATATCTTATGTTTCACTTAATCACATGACCTAAAATTTATCACAAAGAAACTAGGCACAAATATTATCATAACCATATGACCAACTCCCTCTGACTCATCCACATATGGTAATGGTGATGTTAGTAAACTTCCTATTTAGATTTTTTGCCACTAGACCCAAAAAGTCTAGATGAGAACTATGGACTACTAGATAAATTATAATTATGAAAAATATAAATTAAATCATATAATACCTCTTATGGGACCTCTTACACATGATCATATCACTATACTCATCCCTAAACATCTCTAACCAATCTAAAACTGAAGATCAACCAAGCCTCTTTCAAGCATACTAGGACAAGCACATTGCACACTTTATCATTATCACATAGACTATCAAGACACTTAATCCACTCACATAGACACCTTCATAACATCACTATGGCATCATTTATAACTCTCTAACATGTTTGTGGTGTGGGCTCTTGGGGGCTGTAGGTTTTAATGGTGTTGACATAATGGTATGGAATGACGTGGTAATTGGTTCACTTGGAGGTGGATGCTTGACCCTTGTCTTTGGGTGGTTTTCTTTACCTTTGATCATGTTTAGGTAATGGGTCTTGATATATTTTGAGATTTTAATTCTTATATTGGCTGGTTGGGCTCTCCCCTTCTACTTTAATATCCTCATTTTCAATTAGATCTTGGGTATAATGTTTCAATTGCATGAATTTTTCAATATCATGTCCTTTAAATCTGTGGCATTTTAAAAATTCATCCTCATGATACTAATCTAGTCAAGGTTTAATATCATTTAAAGGTCAAATTTTAGGGATAGTGATCATATTTGCATCTAATAACTATTGTAGGACCACTTCTATAGGTATCCCAAGAATAGTGAGAAGCCTTTTTCCTATTTGGGGTCAGGCTTTCCCTATGGTACTCTTTTGGTGGAGACATCATACCAATTAGTAGAATACATTTTATGAACTATTTAAACATGCTATTTAGAATTTATGACTCCATCTCCCATGCCATTTTTGTTTTTATTAAAGACTTTGGGCTTATGCAAAAAGGTGTTATCTTGATTATGACTCTGTTCACTTCAGGTATACAATTTGATTGTACCTTTCTCAATAAGGGATTTTTCATTTTAGATACCTTTTTCTATGATCTCATCAAAAGATTTTTCACATTTTATCTTTAATTTATATTTAAATTTGGTGTTGAGGTTTTCAATGAATATTTTGGCCAATTCATTTCTTGGAATCATGCAACAGAATCAGATAGCAAGATTTCTCCAACATTGTAGAAATGAGGTTGGGCTTTCCCCATTTCTTTGTTTAGTGTTATAAAGATCTATGATAGATATATCATGATCAATATTGAAATATAAGTGCATTACAAAGTTATCTATCAACTCTTTGAAGCTGGATATGGACCCTTTGGGAAAATGCATAAACCATTCTAATGCAGGCCCTATGATACTTCTAGGGAAAAGCATGAGGAGATAAGCATGATCATAAGAAACCTCATGACACGCTATATATAATTTTTGTACATGATCTTGGGGATCCCCTTTCCATTTATACTTTTTGAATTTTGGAACCTTAAAATGTGGTAGGAAAGGTTCTTGTAAGATGCTCATATGCAAAGGAGACGTGCAAAAATCTTTATAATTATACCTCATTACTTGTGTACAAGGATCGATCTAATGAAGTGTCTCCTTTATTATCCTCCACTCTTGAGCAAATGATGGATCCATGAGAGGATTGGAGGTTTGAGTATGACTAGTGTGAGCTATATAATGATCAGGATTGGTGTTTTTGGCATGTTACCTTCAAGAAGAAGGTCTTTGATTTTGGGATTAGAATTATGAGGCGATGGAGTTAATTTATTGGGTTAACTGGTCTAACTAACCCTCTAGGGTGGTTCTTCTCCTATTAGTCTCAATGTGATTATTTTGGAGGGTTTCTTTTTCTTCTTATTATTCAAGATCTTTCTCATAATCTTTAAAATTATCTTCTTTATGCTCTTGGTTAGTATGGGTTAATGATGTGGAGTGTTGGGCCTAGTAGATGGATGGATTAGATGTTACAAGAGGTGTGGGTCAAAGTTACGGGGTCATTTTCCCCCTATTATAATGACTTGGGATAATATTTGGTCATGATTCTCATAGATATATTGATCAAAATGGGCCTTGACCTCATCACTATGGAAGAAGTCATTTATGAATAAGTCTTCCTCTCTAGAAGTATGCATATCACTATGTATGTCATCATTATCCTGATTTAGATCACCTAGGATCCCTAAGAAGTCATTTTACTACTTAGATCCTTCTCCCATTCTAAGAATTTGGGCATGAGTTTGGATAGGCATGATGTATGATAAGAGTGATGTAATAAAGGTGATTTGTTGTGTATTTAAAGTAGGGTGATGGGAGAGAAGGTGACTTTGGATACTAATTTTGTCTAAAAACCAAAACTAAAAGTGGTTAAGATAAATAATTTTGACATGACTTGGATTTATAGTTGGGAGGATACGAAGACTAAATAGTATCAAAGCTAACACCCTATAAGGATTCAATCTAGAAAATATACCAAGGAGATAAGGTGACTTGAATATCCTTCACACAATCAAGGTGATGCTTTGATAGGTGCTAGATATGAAAAGGTGGGATGATGAGATGATGGGTGCTAGATTAAAACCAAATAAGGTTGTAAATGTTGATAATTTTTAGTCAAGGATATTAATGATAGAAAATGATGGGTGACCACTAAAGTTTGATGTCGAGATAAAGGTTTATATCCAAAGGTGTAAATGGTGATATTGAATGGTCCTTGAGATACATGAAGGTATGTGGGGCCCAAATCCATATAGGGTGTTGTCTAATGCCTAGTTTAGAGAGTTAACTCCTCCCCTTCATGGATGACCTATATGGGGTCAACTTATTAGCCTAATGACAACTATCTCTAATATTTATACTCTGATGGAACACATAATTTAGTCAAATAATGATGATAAAATCTATGACACCGACCTTTAGTGATAAAGCCCATAAATTGGGATGTGTTTAATGTCACGTACTATCTTAGACAAACATACAAGCGAAAAAGATTGATTTTCTTGATTAATTACCTATGTGAAGAAATCAAAAAGAAAAAAAACAAGTCATACACAAACAAGATATATACAAGCAAAAAGTATCAAAATGTATAATTTAGGCACTCTTCCTACAAGTACATAGGTTAAAATATTATATTTAGTTCTTTCACCTTGAAATGTCTTGCAAGAAAAGGATTAGTAGTTTTAACTCAACAAAAATCACCTATTTCCTTTAAAACCACAAAAAATAGTTAGTGTAAAGTAATATCACTTCCAGAGACTATAATATCATAAATTTTATGCAAAACCACTACTCTTGAGTTATGGTTTTGTGAATTATTAGCTTACCATAATAGTTAACTGTACATACCCTATAAAACTATAGATGGTTAGATAATATCACAAATTTTATTACAAAAATGAAAATTCATAAATAGAAATATTACATAAGAATAAAAGACTTTAGTATTCTAAAACTTAGACTAGACTATGGATACAATAAGGTTATTTACAAATGTACTAAAATCCTATTTACAACTATTTATATCAAAAATTTACTGTAAAAAAATAGAAATGTAAGATGCTTGATCTTTTATAAACTAGTGTAAGATTGATAACACTTCAAAATAGGATGATATTTATTTGTCAAAATGATCCTTGGACTTGTATTAGTAGTGAAAATAATAACAAAACTTATCAATACAAATTTTAACACCTTTTATCAAAGTTGCTTATTAAAAGATAATATTGCCTATTTTATTACAAAAATGCTAATTCATGATGGGTGGTATTGTAGAAAGTGACCAAAGGGGAAATGATGAGAGTTTGAGTCCTTTTTTATGCAACCCCTATCCCTTTCCTATTAATAAACAACAAAAAATAGAGATTGTTAGTAATAAATACGCTAATACCTTATATTTATTAAACAAAAGTGTAATTTTACATGAAAAGACTTTGTAAGATTGGTTCCTCCCCCTTCCTACAAATATAAGATAGTTATGTAGACAAAGAGCAAACTATCAGGGAAATAATAGGCCAACCAAGGATTTATAACTAAAAACACAAATTATGATTTATGAAGGCAATATCACTAATTTTATGGCAAAATCTTGACTTTTAAAGTAGTGGTTTTATGTGTTGGCACCAAGGTGATATAGGGATAACATGTCCTAATTTACTATATACATAAGACAAAATTCCCCTCCTAAAAGATAAAAATGGTTTACATAAAATTACAAATGATGAAATACTGAACACAAACTAACTATATTTGGTTATATAGAATATCCTGTAAAACTATGAGTTAAATGACAAAATCACAAATTTTTATACCAAATCACAATTTAGAAATTAGCATTATTGATAAAAATTCAAAACTATCAAAAAGATAAATTATTAGTGTTAAACTAATAGTTAGAATAATATCACTTAATTTTAGGCAAAATCACTATTATAATATCATTATTTATAGGTCAATATCATTGAATGCCTATATGTGAAGTTTTGAGCAATTTCAGAGCTTGTTCTTCATCTAATCAAGCTTGCTTGTCACAAAATCACTTCTAACAAGCAAAGGGGGTTACATTAAATGAGATATACCATTGTGATTTCTAATGTGTGATTGTATTTTGAGTTATTTGTAAAAGTACTATATACAGTAATTATAACCCAATAACACAAAGAACATGGAAGGAGGGGATAAAGGAACAATCAGACAATTAAAATGGAATTATTACCATCATTTTGTCCCTTAGAGATCCTTTCCAAGATATTCAAGATGATTTGAATGTAAAAATGGTTAGATGTGGATTATTTGAATTGAGTTTCTAAGTAACTCCAATGGCTTCCTTGGGTTATTAAATAGATTGACAAGAGTGTCAAGATGCTTGATATTCGCTTATTATGAGAGTATAATGGAGGATTATTTATTTCTAAGTTAGTTTTGGTCATATCCCATGCATGTATTATTTAGGATGGTGGATGAGAATTTAGGGAATTTTAAATTATTTAGAAGCCTCTAATTTAGAGACTTTTAAAAATTTGGAAGAACTTCCATAGTTATATAGGTTTCTTGTTTAATTTAGGGATAATTGGGGATTAGATGGGAGTTAATGAGGTTTAGGATTCATAGGGGTGTAGGAAAGGCTAAGGTAGTAGGGTAACTAGGTGGTAGGTGAATAAAAGTAATTTTAAATTGTCAAGTGGGCTAGTGGATACATTAATAGCTAAGTAGGCTAGTTAGTAGGTTAATGGGGTAATTAATTGGTTATAAGGGTTTGTTAAGGTTCATGGGATGTAGGGAATTTTATGTAAGAATTAGGATATTATTTGTTTGGCTAGGGATATGGTTATGGGTTAAATTATCTAGTTTAATAGGATTATTAAGGTGAGAAAATTTAGGTGCATACACCCTCCACTACTATAATTTAGAGATATGGTTGTCTTTCATGGTAAAGATGATAAAAATGGCATATATCCATCACCATAAACACCTTAGGGAGCACATTTTAGAGTAACAACAACCACTAGGGAGTGGGTAAATGGTAAGTACCCTTTTTATTTATCTAATTTTTCACTTATGGCATTTATTAGGCCCTAAAAGTAGATTAAAAGGCATTTTTATGTTCTAAAAAAGAGGGAAAGAATGAAATTTCCAATTCAAACATCATGGATGACATGCGAATGATGATCTCACATGGAAATCAGTGAGATCACCAAAACATATGAAAATGCCAAAATGGTGAAATTGTGTATTTTGTAAAAAATTGCATAAATGATGATATAGACAAGAGAAATGAGAAAATGTGAGTCAAATAGCATAACCACTAGTTAAATGATAAAATAAAATAATAATTAAATGGCACATGAGAATGGAAAATTCACTAAAAATAGAGAGGTTGTCTTTCCAAATAGTAGGAATGACATGTAGAATAGAGAAATCATGGACCAGAGAAAGAAAATGGCAGGATCACCTTGTTGAGCAATGAGAACACTCTTTCAAATGGTGAATTAATTGAGGAAAATTATAGGGTCACCAAAAATGGTAAAAAGTCCAAGAGAAATGGGAAACTAGGATGGAAGAATAAATTTATATGTTTAAAACTAGAATAATATGGTAAATTGATTAGCTAGAATAAAAATAGACAAGTTACTAAATTGGTTCTATTTGGTGTGTGATACATAAGAGTGATTAGGAGTCATGATGACATGTGAGCATTAATCTCAAGTACCATGTCAACCTAGGATCATGATGAATTTGATAGTGGGGCTATTAGAGGTAGTGGATTTATGGCATATAGCCTAGATACTAGTTATTCAAGTTGATCACACTTATTAATTAGTACTAGTAAAGTAATGGCACTCTAAGACTTAATACATTTCACCTACCCACTAGAGAGGCCACCATGAATTTTTAGGGTTTGCACAAGATACTATGAGTGCTTATTTATGGTTGATGAATCTAATAGATGATAGATTGTAGGATAGTGGTACTTTAGGATTTGATTGGTGTGACAAATCTAAAAATTATTGAGGGGACTATTGAAATTAACACTTTAGAAGAAATAACTTAAAATATTATGAATTTTCCTAGAGAAATACTACCTCCAACATAGGGTTCATTTCCCTAGGAGGTATTGGTCCTTATGTCTCTTTTTAGTGGCCTCTTGCTTCATAACAAGAGCAAATGATTATTTTAGATTGGGATCATAGGAATGGTTAGAGATATGATGGATTTCATCACTCACTTAATCCATCACTCACTTTTTATGGGTGATATTGGATCAAATATACCATGAACTACATATGATCACTTATTAGAGGGGCCATAGTATTAGACACAATACTCTACTTGAAGTATTGGCCTTAGAACACATCGTTATAGAGTGACTAGTTGGCCAATGGTTTTAGAGGAGACTTAAGTATCCTATGGCCTATGTATATTTCTAGATAGGAGTTGTTTTATGAGGCCACTAGAGAGATTTCTACTTTTAAAAATGAGCCATCAATGATATGGTTTATGGGGTCTTTATTTGGTGGCCCTATATAGCCCTGCAGTTTGGCTAGATCAAGGATGTGTTTATGACTACATATATGATATCACCATGTTACATTTTAGGTCAGAATGATTTTATTGTGGTTAGGTATAGTCAAGATCATGTAAAATATTATATTAGATTCTAATAGGGTGTGCTAGAGGGGACACAATTTGATATACATGTCATATGAGAGATTAGAGAGTGGGGGATACTAGTACTAATAACATAGGCTATCATATATTTTATTATGGTAAAATCCATAGTTTAGGGTTATATAGGTAAGGTAAAAGATACTATCATGAAATATACTTAAATAGCATGATGGAAAGGTTATTGACCCATCCAACTGAATATACCATGGCCCCAACCTCTAGGGTAGTAGCATAAGAGGGTGTGATAGAAGAGAGATGTAAGCAAGACTAGGTATATGCATAGGTAGAGGGACAAGTTCCTTTATAGTAGGTGATACCAAATTCTATCCCCTTATATATTATTTAGGTTCTAGTGAAGTATACTATGTAGTAGGTTTTGAAATCCTTGTGTAGCAACTAGCACAATATTTTATATACCTCCTATTTATATAGGGTGGGGATGGGGATAAAGACGGGGATGGGGACTGAGATAGAGGTGGAGATGGGGGATAAGGTCATCAAATAGATATAAATATATCCAAGTTAATAAGTGGTACCTTAAGATAGGTTACATATATATGATATCTTGAAAAATCTATCACAATTAATGGTATAAGTATAGGGGAGGCTAGTACCTCTAACACATATTTGGGGGAGGCATGGCCATCCAACATAACAAGGTTAATAGATGAAAAGTAACATATTGATAGGATACAATGTGAGATCACAACATGTTTATCAAATATTTTAGGCTTATATCATGATGTGGATGGGCTATAAGATGATTTAACTATATCTCAGGTAAAAACCACTAGTTTATAGGGCATCATTAAAAACCCAATGTTTAGAGATTTATGCATTGAGAGGGAAATTTACCTAGTTGATAGGTATTTAGGCTCAGTTGATTGCATAGGATATAAATCTATTAGTAGTCACATGTAAACAATATAGAGCTCATGTGGACTGAGACATGGCCATTGGTGATGTTCAAAGGCTCTGTGTGGATTTCAATGAGGCTCGATAAGAAGTATTAAATTAAGGGATGTCTATGGTACTAGATAATTTGATCATGGCCAAGGATGATGATTTACATGTGAATGACTATGTCCTACATGTGAAGGATGAGATTTCCTATTATCATAGTTTATATGAGGGAGGGATCCCAATATATCATAGGGATCCTACCTATAGATTATATTCATGGAGCCAAAATACCAATAAGACATCTAGGTTATGGAACACTATAGCTTTAGAGTGGTCAGTGGCATAGCTGGCCCCAAAAAATTTAGTGATGGGTCTACCACCAATATGTCTACCACCATCAACAACACTAGGCAAATCTTTGACCAGAGTCCCCTTAGAGATGACGTGAGCCATATTTGATGTTTTGTTTGTAACTCTACATTTTGACATGTATATGATATGTATATATTCTCTTGATTTATAAAACTATTATTTTTGGATATATATATATGACATTCATTTTGGCTCATGGATTATTGTATATGGAATCTTAATATTCTTTTATGGTTTTTTTTACCACTAAAATGTTATATGTAGTTATGTTGATCAGAACATGGATATTTATGTTTATTTATTTTCCATGATTCTATTGTCTTTTGTGTTTCTAGTTCATTTTGCACTTGTGTTTGTATCATAGATGTACATGCAGTATAACTAGATGGTTTATGCTTAATTTTGAATAATTTTGACCCACATGACAAAAGGGTCAACCCTAATACTTTAAAACATTTTCATAGGGCTCTCTAAGATTGTAGATAGTCACCTAGGTTATGTAATGGTCTTCAAGTGGTCAATTAATCCTGTTTAACATTATTTAAGGTTTGGTCTCTTATGTACTTGTATAGTATTCTAGGGTTATTCATGAGATAATGTTTATTATTCATGTGTGTTCAAGGTTAGATCATTGTGATGAGTCACTTTATTAGTTTTAGTCTTGTCTTCAAAGTCATATAATCATGCATTAGTATTTCACCATGTTTACCATGGACCCCAAGGTCTTTAAGTCATTTTATAATCCAATTTTAAGAATGGTACATACTTATCAAAATGAAAAACATTCTAAAAGAGATTATAACATGTATAGTGTCAAAAGGTGGTCATAGGATGATGAGATTCAAATAAATTTGTAGTATAACATCCAAAGATAGAGAATCATGAAAAATAAAGAAATTTTAAGTCACTTGTATAGCCCAGAATATCTACCTTCATGAAGTTCAAATGTGTATCAAGGTGTCAATGACCTAGTTGAATAAGTCCAATTTTCAAAATCTAACACTCAAAAAACTTTCAACCATCACTTATAGCCATGTCATGAATAGATGCAAGAAGAGAGGTATGTATACTTGTGAGCTTATGAAGTATTGAAGAAGTTAAAAAGGATAAAATAAGTTAACTCTCAACACTATAACAAATGCCATTATTTTTCTCAATGATTTTCATTGAGATCCTAAACTCCAAATGTAGTCAAAGACTCAATGATTACCTATAGGATTGCTTATGCAACTCAGGTTGGTTTCAAACTTGAAAAAAGGATACAATGCATAAAAGTGGAATTGGAATTTAGGTGAGTGAATAGTGAAATTACAAATACCCACTAGAATTAAAAAAAGAACTAAAGAGAAAGGTCAGAGTAGATGATCAAAATAATGCACTTGAACCCTGTAGACACATAGCCAAGTACTCCTACATGCCTGCTTGCCTAGAGTGATAAGTGCCTACTTGGTTTGAGAGAGAAGAGGTATATGGAAATAATTAAATAAATTAGGAGTGATTGTATAATATTATTATGACCCTACGTGATATCTAGGGCCAATGAAGATGATATCAAGGTTGATAGGCCTGTTAAGCCTAAGACCAAATACACAGGCCTATAAGTATAATCATGTAAACAATTGCCTATTAAGGGTAATATGAGAACATAAATACATTTAATAGTATATAATGGTGGCATAGATCCTATAAGGGCATACATAGATAAAGGAAAACAAAGAAAGTGATAATTTGGCCTATGAAACCTTATTGAGCCCTTTTAAGTTCATGACTATAGTTTGAGATATATTTTTTATTGCTAAGTATTATCCTAACCATGTGAATTTTGTATAATTGTTTTCAAGGATAGTGAATGGGTCTCTATAATTCAATATTTTATCATTAATTATTGGTTTAGGTCCCTAACCTTTATGAACAATGGTTAAGACTGCAAACCACTCTTCAATGGTATAATAGAGACCCAAAGAGCATGTTATTAAGATTAGATATGTAAAAATAAGCTACATGGGAACCTAAACACCTATGAATAGTTGAGGAAATTTATACACTTGAATTTTGTGGCATTTGTTCATGAGTTAAGGACTTGAGGTTAATGAATAATCATTAATAACCTGAACTAATTTAAACCATCCTAAAACCATAATAAGAAATTGATGAGAGAGATTATCTTACAAAGAGACTAAAATGGGTTGGAATAATCTTGAAACAACCTAAAAATCATTGATCACTCCTTGGAGGTCCTCACCATGACACTTGTTTATACTTGTACCTATATAGTCATAGTAAATGCTATGTTTTCATAAAGATTTGAGCTCAAAACAAGGTTTTGAGCCTCATGGATAGATGAAAACCATTGGTAAGTATGGATATATGTGTATTATACCTCTTCAAGTCCAAAAATACATACATATTAACCTAAAAGTGCTCCTACATATCTGATTGTTGAAGGTAGTGTGAAAAGGGCTTGTGAAAGGTTATGTTTTTTGGCCATTTCATGGTTTAACATCTAAAAAAGGTATTATAAGACCAAATTTGTCATGGATAATGGTAATAGGATAGATAAATTGAATCAAACACTTAATCTAATTTTCACATGTGGGGGAAGTCTCTGGATCAAAATCTCAGTTTTTAAGGCCTAGAGGCGTAATTAAGGCTTAATTAGAAAAAGAAATTAGGGGATTAAACATAGTTAAACATTGATTTAAGTCATGAAATTTGGCATGGATATGTAGGGGGACATTGGGTACTCAAAACTATTCCTATTTTACTATGATAATTTGTAAATTATTCCACACAAGGATCTTTATGTGTTTTCAGGACTACATGGAATTGAGGGCAAATACAAGCTTTAGGTGCAAAATGAGGTCTTGGGGAGTGTTTTATGGATCCAGATGAGTTTTTATAAGGTATTATAAGATATTAATATGAATTTAATGGAGATATATTTAATTTTTGAATATGAAGTCAAGTTTTTAAGCTTCAAGCAAGGAGAGGCATAGAAGACAAATGGGCTTCGAGACACCTACGAAGTTGTGTGATGATTGCCACTAAAATTTTAGTATAAGAGAGTAAAATGAATGATAGGTGTTAAATAGGAATTATTAATGTTTTTAATGCTGATATGATGATCAAGAAACCCATTTTTCATTCTTCACATGCCAATATGGGTAGTTTTGGATGAATGATGCATCATTGATCTCTCCTATGCCAACTCCCTTGAAAGCTATTACCAAGAAATGTAATACATGTCAAAGAGAGTTTATAAGAATGTTATACAAGTAATTTATTTTTTTTAAATGGATTTTATATGAGAGAAACTTTTCAATTTATCTTTCCTTCACCTCTCTCTCTCTCTCTCTCTCTCTCTCTCTCTCTCTCTCTCTCCCTCCGTCATCTATATATTTTGCCTCTTTTAGCATTGTAAGACATCCATTTATTGGTATGGCAAAGCCCTGCTAAATTAAACATTGATTTTCATTTGGAATAATGATTCAAATTTGTTTTGGTTTTATCAAGTCTTTAATTAAGTTTATTAAGTAGTTTTATTGATTAACAAGTGATAGTTTCATACCTTGAATTCATCTATCTATACCATGCTTTGTGTGAGAAATCTACTTTCTAGTAGGTCATATGATTTTTAGTTGGCAGCTTTGTGTTGTTTTAAGTGTAATGAAGATTATTAGTTCCAATTATAATGGCTATTATTCATCCAAATTTAAGGATACATTACATTTTACATTCATATTGAAGCATTTTTTTAGGATAAACTTGAATTTTAAGATCAATTTTATAGTTGTTCTTCCAAGTGCATGTTCAAGTAAGTTATGGAGTTTATATTGGTGCATCACCTCCATTAAAATAATGTTTAATTATATTATATCCATTTTAATTTAATACATTTAGGTTAGTGATTAATTTTAGGCATTGTACATTAGAGATAGCCCATAATCTAGAGATTCACCTCTTAGAATTATTACCCACAACATATGAGGTGTTTTGATGTTATTCAAAATTTGAGGAGGCTTGAGTATCCATATTTAGGGTGATAATTAGGGTGATAATAGTTTTATCATGCTCAATGGTACCTCATGGTTCAAGAAGTTATCTAAGGTGGATGTTGATCTTGATAAATCTAAAGTTCTAATAGCTTCCTTCATGTAGTATCTGATAACTTTAATAATTATTAGATCTTGGTTGAAAATTAGTGCCTCAATTTCATGCCTATGGTAAGAAAAATATATTATAATAAAGGTATTACTTTTGAATTTTTAGATATACCTTACTATTTGTTTATATCAAATAGGTTTTCTAAAACTCATCCATATCTAAAGAAATCTTTTGTTTCTTGCATACCTATTAGGAGACTCATGTTGGGTCCAATTTACAAGATGGAAACACCAAGGAACCTAACCTTTTTTTCCTTCAATGTCGATAGTCCTCTATCACTTGATCAATATGATGACATTCCTATGTCATACCTCAAAAGTGTGCCTTCTTATATAGGATAGTTTTCCATTACTCCTATTGAACACATAAGGAACATTGTTATTTTTTGCAACATACATAACATCACTAAAGATAATGTTGATATAAAGTTGTTAGATTTTTATTTAAAGGGTAAGGCCCTTAATTGGTATGTGACTTTGGCTCCCAATTATATCACTACATGGGACCAATTGGGTGACTCTTTGAGAAGGAGATTTGATGAAAAATCTAACCACTTGTCTTTGATTGAGAAAGTAACTACTATAAAGAGAACCCTTCAAGAATCAATACAATATTTTAATACAAGATTTCAAAATACATGGAATAGGATCTCAATCTTGGTAAAGCCTACTATGCATCATGATTTTATATATTATCATAAGGATTTTAATGGTGAGATATCCATGATGATTCAATCCATGGGAGGGGATACACCACCTAAAGACTATGATACTACTATAAGGGTTGAAAATTTCCTTATACATACTTGGAAGATCTATTCTAGACATCTTATGCCTTATTTCTTGATGTGAAAACTCATATGCCCATTTGAATCCCATTCCCACACTCAATCATAAGCAAGATACCTCTAATTAGTTGAGTGAATCAAATGATGCAGATATCATAAAGACTCTTAGAGAAGAGAACCAAAATCTTAAGAGGAAACAAAAAAAATACAAAAACAAAAATAAAAATAAAACAAAAACAAAAACAAAAACAAAAACAAAAACAAAAACAAAAACAAAAAAAACAAAAACAAAAACAAAAAGAAAAACAAAAACAAAAACAAAAACAAAAACAAAAACAAAAACAAAAACAAAAACAAAAACAAAAACAAAAACAAAAACAAAAACAAAAACAAAAACAAAAACAAAAACAAAAACAAAAACAAAAACAAAAACAAAAACAAAAACAAAAATGAAAATGAAAATGAAAACAAAAACAAAAACAAAAATAAAAACAATGGAGATATTTTCAAGGCTCTTATGAACCACACCATCTCTATCAGTCTTATCAAGTTCCTAGACCACCTTTTTAAGTCCACTCTCAAGGACAAGGTTATGATCTAGGAATTTTACTCAAGAGAGGATGGTTAGTATCATGTTAGTTTCAAAATGAAAACAAAATGAAAGAAACACACTAACTAGCATAACATCTCTAGGCCTAGACACGAGGGAGAGCTTAGTTAACAAACATGAATAAAAAACACAACTAAAATGTAAAATAAAACATATTTTACCTTCCTTAGATTCTTAAAAATTCTTTTTGTAGTGGCTTGCTTGGCTTGTGTTCATGAAGTCTTCATCAAAGGAGGCTTGGCTATCTCCTCTTCTCCTTGGCACCTTGTGGTTTTAGCTTGGCTTGGCTTGGAATCAATTTGGTATGGTGACACTAATTGCAATAGCTTTTGGAATCATTTGTGAATTAAAAATTTGCATTATCAAGACTTTTTAAGATATTTGAGCATAATAAATTTACACCAAAATATCTTAGAAATGATGTTCATGGCCTCTCTATTTATAGATTTTGGAAAATGGCTAGAATCAACTTGAGCCATCGATATCAAGATTGAGAGGTGTGGCTAAGGATTAATCCAATTATGTAATTAAAATTGATAAATATGATCATAAATATTTGGGATAGATGAGAAATTAAGACTAATGGAGGGCTTTGATGAGGCATGGGAGGCATGAATCCTGATATTTATGGAATTTATGGCCTAGGGATGTCTTCCCAAGAAATGAGGTCACATGATGATGCAAATATTCAATATTAATTTCCAAAACAAATTATTCAACAAGTTTCCATTGAATTATTGATTAGGATCTAATTTTGTTTAATTATCTCTTAATCATATTTAAGCACTTTGTGCACAAATTACTCAAATTGATCAGAATGCCTTGTTATTGGTCCAAAATTTGACTAGATTGGAATTTGAATTCAATGTCAAATGTGTTGGAATTGTATTCCCATTTAGGATGTTACCAATAGAAAATAATAAAGGCACATGTCTCATGAAATAAATTTTATATAAAAGATCAATCTAGAGCACCCAAGTGCAAAATTGGCATTTTGACTTGGAATGATCTGATCAAAGTTAGCTGGCCCATAAATTAAATTGCCCCATTAAGGATACCCTATCTAGAATTAACACTTAAATATATCAATTTCAACTCATTTAATGTATTTTAGTGTTTTTAGGCCAAATTGTACACTTTAGGTGGAAATTTGTTAAAATCTTGATTGAATGTCATTGGTGGCTAGATTTAGGTGTCTACAGTTTGCCCCTATTTGGGAAGATGTTGTAAACTTATGCAAAGAAATGTCTTCTCAAATAATGAGAAATGGCATGTATGCCAAAAAGGAGATGATGGTTAAAGAAAAAAGCTCCAAATAGTTTTGGGAAGCCTATGATGATGCCCCCTCGAGGGAGTGGCCATCACATTATTTGATGGATGGTCCCTTAGAAAGAAACAAGAAGAAGGGTGGAATTAATCCATGGTTGCGATTAATCCAAATGAGAGAATGCTTACATACATTGAGTTAAAATAGATACTGATTTTCCCAAAGGTGGTTATAATCAATAATAAAAGTCAAAATAATGATTTTCCCATAGGTGGTTATAATAAATATGAGAACCTAGATTGGCTAAAGATGATTGTGCCCTAGTCAGGGATGATTAGCAAGCATAACTCAAAGATATAACCTAGAATATATATTAAAGATGAGTGGGTGCATAGTGATGAAAGAAATGGATAGAGGAATAATATTGATCATTAAAAATGATTTAGTTGTACCTACCAATGAGGAGATGCTCATCCTTATTACTAATGATACAACTAGAATGACTAATGGGTTAATTTGATCAAGGGTAGGATAGAAGGATTTGCCAAGGTGCCAAGGAGAAAAGTCTATGGCTCCATTGATTTTAGACCTTCCTAAAGCTAATTTTTTCTATAGCATGTAATGGTAGGCTCCATGATAGAACACCATAAAGACTATCCCAAAATATGCATAAGGACTGATTCTTGATCCAAGAATCACTTGAAAATAATGCACCAATGATTAAAACCATGATGATAATGTTGACATAAGAATATGGATAGACTCAAGAATAATGTGTGTAAGGAATCACCCAATAAACACATATAGATTGAGTCAAGACAACATTTTTAAAAGCAAACAAATAGGCAAGTGAATAAACAAACAAACAAATAAATAAACAAACAACCTAAATTAGACAAACAAATAGAAAGGCTGAAAACAAAAGCAAAAGAAAGCATCTTAACAATGATAATGTCCCGGTAAGGTGGATTGAGGATAAATGACTAGGCGTAGATAAAATAAATATTTTTCAATTTTGAAATATTTGAATGTTTTTGGAATTTTGAGGTATTTTAACTTGTTAGAGAATGATAAGATACCTATTCACAAAATGTCAAGAGCATTTAGCTTAGGTTGCTTACAAAATGGTGAGAGCATATACAAAGAGGGACTGAGGTGACCTCAACATGAATTGAGTATGACCCACATAGTCCTAAAATGACCTCAAGTCATAGTAATTACATCCACACAAAAGGTAAGAAAAAACCAACTAGTTCCCAACAAGTTCTTAAAACTAGCAAATGGTCACTCAAATGAAAATAGTAATGGCAAGGTGATGCAACAAATGCATGATAAATAAGTGTTGCCCCTAGTTTGCCCATAGGTGGTTATAACTAGGATATAATAACATAGGTCAATGATACTAATTTTCCCATTGGTGGTTATAATTAGTAGTAAGACTGGTGAAATGTTGATTTGCCCATAGGTGGTTAAAATCAAACTCACATAAATAAACTTGATATAGGATGGAAAATGAAAGATATCTTGCTAGATCAATTATCACACTACTTTCATAGACTATCATTATAAACATGGATTAGATTGATTGTTGAAACTTGATCAGGATCTTCTCATAAAAGGTGTGGGGAGAACCAAATAAACCAAGATCAAAATGGGATTGGGTAGGATGACTAAAAATAGGCTTTGGTCTAGATAGGAATGGAATGAAATTACATTAGGATAATGATTGTTTAGATAGATTGGATAAAATGGAAGGATGCCCCCAAGTGATGAGGTAAATGGAAGGATATGTGACAATGGAAAAATAATATGTAACGACGGTAATGGCATGGAAATTTGAAATTATATGGTACATATTTTTGGCCTGGGTGTGGTTTTTGATTCCATTATTCTTATTGATGAGGAGATGCACATCCTAATCAATAACTGATACAAACAAAAAACTTGATCATGTTAATTTCTATCCCACACCTCATCTAAATAGTTGCTCTATCAAGAATTGGCTACATATTTGGTTGTCAAGAATGCTTTTGTAATCTTCATTTGCCATTGATTTTGATTCCTTCAAACATGGAGAAAATTTATCTTTGTATCCTCTACAAAGGAAAGTGCATCCATGAATGGTAAAAAAGGACAAATAATGGATGGCAGGTTTGACTATGAAATGGAATGGTAGATGATAATGGAATGTGGAATAGTTGGGAAACAAATGAAAATCAAGATGTTTAGTCACATGTAATGTTGTTAGTGCTAGATTCAACATAATTTTGGTTATGATGGGGTCAAAGACTTATTCTCTCAAAAGGACCATCAGATTTTTCTATTATTTGGGCTTGAGAGTAGTTGACATCTAATTAGGCTATAGATAGGAAGCTGTTTTGATTTGATATTTGATTTTCTCTTCATCAAGTAGTGAAGAATTTTTTTGCTTAGTTATTGGTGCCTCAATGAGGTTTTCAATAATGAAGTTGGCTTGATTGTCATATAGTGCCTTAGAGAAGGTTTCACTAAGAAAAATTGTATTTTGACTTTGATTATCTTTTAGCATTTCCAAAAAAGTTTTACTAAAAGATGTTAAGTTCTGAATTTGATCATCCCCTTGTGCCTCCAAAAAGGTTTCACTAGGAGAGTGTTCTTCTGCTATATGAATGTGGTCTTGGCCTCCTTGCTCTTCTTCAACTACTATGTCACCATAGATGTAGTTCAATAAAGTGTGATTCTATCAGTCCCAATCGACACTTATGGGAGATGGAATGTCAATAATATGGATATTTTGGTTTATGGTAATGGCCTATGGAATGGTAATAGAATGGGTATTGGCATCACAATCCTTATAGAAGATATTAGGATAACTATGTCAAAGCTAAATTACTCATCCTCAAAAACCATAGAAGGATCACAAATTTATTCAAATTGATCTACAAGGCATGCATAACCAATGTTGTAATAACCACAAACATATTCTTCTTCTGAATCTAATTCTGACTCAAGGGACTCTGAATTCAATGTTGAGACTAATGTTGATTCTGATTCTGATGCTAAATCTAATGTCAGTCTAAGAGTAGAACCTAATTTTAAATTTGATTTTTCATCTTATGGGTACTCTATTACAATGATGTCTTATTGAATGTTTGGTATTAGATAAGTAACAAATTATAATGGCATGATGAGATCCACCAAGACTGATTTGTCAAAATGAGATTCCTCTAGGATAGGAAAAAGGTCAAGAGATAAATCCTTAAAGACTAGCTTGTCGATACGAGGCTCTTGAAAAATAGGCGCATGGTCAAGGTAATGATTTTCTCAAAGGTGGTTATAATCATTAAGAAGTGACTCAACAAATATTGGCTCATTAGAGTGAGACTCTTTGACAAATAGTATAGGATCAATAGGCAATTCATCATAGGTTAACTTATCACAAATCATTGATTTAACATAAACATCTTGGATTGGTTGGTTCTCTTGGCATTGGTTTCCAATGAGTTGGAAGATACCAATTTTGAACATAGATTGGTCTTCAAATGATTGTATCAATTAAGGTTTGGATGGGATTGGTAATAGAGGAGGAATGGCCTATGGTTGGATAATGGTAGGGCATTGAGGAGAATGATTTCTCACACAAGCCAAAGGAGTAAGTTCTGAAATGGTAATGATAGGGTGATGTGGAGTTTGATTTCTTGCACAAGTCAAATGACTAGGTCTTGGAATGATAAAAGGGTGTTATGGAGCCTAGTTACTCATATAAGCCAAAGCATGAGGTCTTGGTATAGAAATGGTTTGGCATTATGGAACCTGATTGCTCGAACAAACCAAAGGATGAGTTCTTGGTATATAAATGGTTTGGCATTATGGAAATTTATTTCTCACACAAACCAAAGGATGAGATCTTGGTATAGAAATGGTTTGGCATTGTGGAACCTACTTGCTCACACAAACCAAGGATGAGGTCTTGGTATGGAAATGGTGTGACATTGTGGTCTTAGAATATAAATGGTATGATGTGGTCAACCTTGATTACTCACATAAGCCAAAGCATCCAAGTATTCCTCATAAACCATATCATCCTAGTTGTGAGTTCACTCAAAAGCTAGTTCTTGACTATGTTCCATGTATTGATTACTGCAAAGATGACATGGATCAATATCCTAAAAAACATTATCTATAGTTGGGTCTTCAAAGTCCTCCTCATAACCTTCTTCATACCAATCAAGGTCTTGATTTGGATTTTGTATATTTTGACTATGTTCCCCATATGGAGTATTGTAGGAAGAATAATAAAACTCCTTATAAAATATTTATCTATAGGGGTTCCTAGTGGGATTTGGTGTGGTCATTCTATCATTAATTGGATTGTAAATGACTCCATCATAAGTGTAGCTAGACATATTTTTCATAAATTATGAAATATCTGAAAACAAAAAGGCTTAGAGTTCTACAAACTTTGAAAAACTATGTCCAAAAGATAAATGGTTCAATCTTGGTCTAACTTGGTCAAAAGGGTAGAGCGGTATCTCCAATGTGATCTGAAGGTGGATTTGTATCTTCAAAATGGTTTGTGATAAGACTTGGCCTAAAATAGTCTAACATCAAATGTCTAATGTCAAATGTCATATGCATAAAAGGTCAAGCATCTGAATAAAAATTGACATGTCAAAGGTCTAGGTCAAATATTTCTAAACAAGGTCTAAACTAGGAAAGGGAAAAGTTAAGTTACTAGGTATTTTGTCCAAACACAATGTTAAAATCTAGGCTCAAATAAATATGCATATGCTAGGAATTTTGGCCAAATGACGTCAAAATCTAGACTTGAAATAAAGGTTAATGTGATTTGATTTAATCTAACATGTTTGGAAATAACTTTGACATAGACCTAGCACATAAAATCAAACATAAACATGATCAATTGGCATAAGGCATAAGATAAAAGGCTCTTTGAATAAAGACTATGTTTTCTCAAATAAAAGCATAAACAATGATAAGGATAGGTACTGAAAAAATAAACCATCAATAGTTTTCAAATTTGGGTAATCGATTAACCAAAATTATGAAACCCAAAAGAGAAATCTCTATGTATCAACCTCATGAATTAAGGCCTAAACAAAAATCAATCAATGTTTGAATCCAAACTTGATAAGGCTAATTAAAAACTCAACGTTGAAAACTAGGATCTGACCAAACAAGCTAAACAAGATCATATAGCATGATGACACATGACAAAGGTCTAAATGGTATACATGACATGGTTTGAAATAAATGGTTTTTTGATATATGGTGGAATAAATATTGAAACAAATTAAGTAGCCTAATGGTGTAAGCATGATTAAATGATGTGGTCAATGCTATGTTTTAAAGACTCAAAAGCTCAAAATGTTTTGACATGAATTGGGTAGCATAATGCTACCCTCCTCAACTCAAATACATTGTTTTGACATGGATTATTAATAAATAGACAAATTTTAGTCTCAAAACACACCAAATAAAAATGACCAAAATACTTTAAGTGCAATCATCCAAATCCTAGCAGGGGTATGGCAATGTGAGGTTGACTAAACTATCAAGCTTTCAAACTTTTCTAGGGGAATCAATTACATAATGAATTTCATGTCAAATGATACAAAAGATAAGCATAGAAATTGGGTGATCATGACATTACCTAGTTATAAAAAGGTCTAGTCTTTTTTACAACCACTACATCCTACTATTCACTCAGTGTAGTGTGATGTCCAAATGCAGATACATCTCATGTGTAACTCGGAAGGAGTAAGTGAAGTCAATGTTAGGAAATGAAACCCTAGGTCAAAGCTTCCCTAAATAACTCATGAGAGGTAATGACATCTCCCTTGCAAGCCAAGTTTGCATGAAAATAAAAGACTAATATAAAGACTTTAGGGTCATTTTCAAGATCACCCAAACTTTGATGAGTTTTTGGGGAGTACTTTGAATGACATTCTTTCTAAGCCTTGGACTAGGTTTTTTGCAATAGGAATGGTGCTTTTGATTCCAAGGGTTCCCTAAAGGGGATAAATGGAAGAGCATATATGCAACACCCCTCTCTTTGCTAAACAAAATTAGATTAAGTAACTATTGAAGAAAAAAATGACAAGTGTGTTCAATTTTAAGCTAAAATGAAAGATGTGATGGTGTTATTTTGAACCCTTGTTCTTAATTGCAAACTTTGAAAGCATTCACCATAAACATCATTTTTTTTTTGTTAAACACCAAAACAAGGTTTCTGATCCATTTAAAATAATGCACAAGGTGATCTAAACATTTTTTCAACAAATTTCAAGCTTGGTCCTACAACAAAAATGTTAGTATGTCCTTTAGCCTTGAAGCTACATTGGGTTTGAAACAATGAACTTGAAAAAAAGATTTCTTGGGTTTGTGTTTTTAAGAAAAATAGAATGACCAACATCAGTTCTATAACCAATGATGGTTACACTTACTAACTGATGATGGTTGTACTAAAATACAATGGTTATACCAATATTGAATAATGATGGCTATGCCAATCAATGATGATTACTATGTAAACCTGTGACAAAGAAAAACTACAAAACAAAGTTAGAAAATCAAATTACAAGAGTTTTAAGGATCCAAATGAAGATTTTAATGTTGCATAATGATCTTCTTCATGTGTTGGATGCATCTAGTCCCACTGAGCATGAAATTATGTGATGTCTAAATTTGACTCAAGAGAGGATGGTTATTATCATGTTAGTTTCAAAATGAAAACAAAATGAAAGAAACACACTAACTAGCATAACATCTCTAGGCCTAGACATTAGGGAAAGATTAGTTAACAAACATGAATAAAAAAAACAACTAAAATGAAAAATAAACCCTCTTTTACCTTCTTTGGATACTCCAAAATGATTATTTTAGTGGCTTGCTTGGTTTGTGCTTATCGAGTCTTCATCAAAGAAGGCTTGGCTATCTCCTCTTCTCCTTGGCACCTTGTGGCTTTGGCTTGGAATCAATTTGGCATGGTGAAACTAATTGCAATATATTTTTGAATCATTTGTGCATTATAAATTTCCATTATCAAGAATTTTGAGAATATATTGAGCATAATAACTTTGTACCAAAATATCTTAGAAATGATGTTCATGGCCTCTCTATTTATAGATTTTGGAAAATGGCTAGAATCAACCTAAATTATCCATCTCAAGATTGAGAGGTGTGGCTAAGGATTAATCCAATTATGAAATTAAAATTTATAAATAGGCTCATCAATATTTGGGATAGAGGAGAAATTAAGAAGCATGGAGGGCTTTGATGAGGCATGGGAAGCATGAATCCTGATATTTGTGGCATTTATGGCTTAGGGATGTTATCCAAAGAAATGAGGTCACCTAATAATGTAGATATTCAATAGTAATTTCCAAAAAAAATTATTCAACAAGTTTCCATAGAATTCTTTATTAGGCTCTAATTTGGTTTAATTATCTCTTAAGCTTGTTAAAGCACTTTGTGCACAAATTACTCAAATTGATCAGAATGCCTTGTTATTAGTCCAAAATTTGACTAGATTGGAATTGGAAATCAATGTCAAATATGTTGGAATCATATTCCCATTTAGGATTTTACCAATATTAAATAATAAAGGCACGTGTCTTGTGTAAGAAATTTGATATAAAAGAACAATCTAGAGCACCCAAGTGCAAGATTGGCATTTTGACTTGAAATGATCTGATCAAGTTAGTTGGACCATAAATTACATTACCCCATTTAGGGATACCCTAGCTAGAATCAACACTTTAATATATCAATTGTAACTCATTTAATGCATTTTAGTATTTTTAGGCCAAATTGTGCACTTTAGGTGGAAATTGGTCAAAAGCCTAGTTAGAGGTCATTGGTGCCCAGATTTAGGTGTCTAAAAAGGGTAGCTAACTCAAGCAAGATAATACAATGATAAAAAATATAATTATCATTCTACCTCAAAAGCTCTTTTACCTATCCATAATAACCTTGTGCAATATAATGGAGAGTAGCTTCCATGGGATTAGCCTTATGACTCATCCACTTATGCAAATGAGACATTTAACCAAGATTATATGGCATAGTGGGGAATAATTCTTCTTATGACTCAAGAAGAGATGACTAGTGGAGGAGAAAGTAATTGATATAATTCTAAATTAGGGGCTACATTGATGAACTACTTTCAAGATGATTCATGCGTAGTCAATTATCTAGGAAACTTAAACATAGATTCAAATCCTATAGCTACAAACACAAGGTCAAAGATAAGATCAATTGAAGAGGTACAAGGGATAAGTAGTGGTCCAAGAATGAAATATAAAGCATCCTAAGGAGTAGGTATTCCAAATACATCCCCCATTGCTCAAGTAAATCAAATATTTCAAAGTGGTAAAGCTCCTCCTATGCATCAAGTAACACAAGGTCTTGGTAGTGCTATGGATACTAAAGGGTATGACAAGGTTGGAAACTCTCATATGAAAATTATTGAATAGATTAATAAGATCCATGTAAAAACCCAAATGTGGGAAAAATTTTCCACTTTTAGACAAACATATCTACTCTAGAATGAGCTCTCCAATCTTAATGTAACACCCACGCATCCTAGTGAAAGAGGGACAGTTTTGACAAATACATTGAAGCCTAATGATAGGAAACCAAATAAAATAGAAAAAGTAGATAAAACTCCTTAATTTTACCTCTATATAATCATTTGATACTCAATTGTTCATAATTTATTAATTGATAATGGGGCAACTACCTCAGTCATGGCCAAACAAGTAGTTGATAAGCTAAATTTAAAGTATGAACCAAAATCCAAGGGGGTGTCATAATTCGATGGATTAATCGCCAAAATAGTTGGAATCATAAAAGGTTTGAAGATGAATCTTTATACTTGTCCTACCTTCTCTATCTCATAATATGTTGTAATTTTGGATGTGCCACCCCACTTTGCTTTTTGATTGTCAAGGGATTTTACTGCTAATATTTGGTGGTACTTGACTTATGAATGGTCTTATATGTCATTTAGGACTAGGTATGGTGCTAAGGTTTCAATTAATTATGAAACTTTGGATAAATTTTATCTGAAACATTATGTACCAAACACATCAAACATGAATTTCACTATCACTGAGGAACACCATCCTAATGATCAAGATTCTTTGACACCTCTTGATGACATATTTGATATTTTCCTTGATGAGTTGGGAACTAAACATTATGGGTTTGATCCATATAAACTCATATAAGAGACATGTATAGGAACATATATTATTCATAAATAATGTGATGAGTTACCTAAAGTAAGTTTTGATCATACTTTTCAATAGGCTACATTGGGAAATTAGTTTTTGCATATGGATGACGATGATGTTCCAGATCTAGTTAGGTATGGTAGTCAAAATGAGGATGCAATTATTCTTAAAAAATAAGAAAAAATCCATGATCATGAGAATCAAGGAGGATATGATGATATTTGATAGAATTATCATGCCATAATGTGGGAGTTTGAAAAAATGGGGCCTACTCCTCCCTAAAAGAGACATGAGCTTGATGATGAGGTCAATGATGAGTCTAATGATCACAAAAAATATCTTGAAATACCTATCAATATAAATATAACCTTAGTTGAATATGATAAGGTCAAGATAGAGGTTTGTGAGGATGATGATAAGCATAGACACCAAGATGATCTTAATCAATTTGTAAAAGTGTTTGGCAAATAAGAAGTTAAGCTTGATGACTCTATATAGCTACTACATAATAGTTAACATGAATTTGAGGTTGGGAAGATTTTGATGATCCATAAAGGGTATATTCAGATGTGCCATGTTAGCATATAACATATTAAGCAGGATGCAATATTAGACAAGCCTCAAAGAGATCTAAAGGAATAATTTAGAGGAGATCCAAGTGGTGTACTTACAGCTAGTATAGGTTTCAAGAATGGTAAGTCACTAGATCAACCTAGTGAGTAAGCTTGCATTGATAAATATTCATCATATGTTGGTTTGTTCTCATGGAGAAATAATGATTCTATAAGCATTGTTTATGATTTTGGTTGAATTCAAGGAGCTGTTTCATCACCTCAAACATATTTTGAGGATTTGTATATAATAGGTTAGTTGTGCTTATTTTACATAAGTGCCGAGCACAATGCTTTATGTGAGTCTCTTGTTGTGTGGTTTTACCTAAATGCCTTTGGCATGTTGTGTTATTTATTTTTGTATGGTGTGGTGTGAGTTTGAATCTTCAAGAGGTATATTAGTTTCAGATTACAGCATGAGAGTGACTACATTAGCCAATGGAAGGATAAGTCTACTAATCTGTCAACATTGTAGGCATGCTACCCCTATTAATCACCAAATTATTGACCAATTTTGATCCCCAAGTCAAAATAGTCAACCCCTATAGTTTGAAATTTTTTCATAGGGCTGTCCAAGCTTGTAGATGGTCACCTAGGTTTTGTAAAGGTCTTAAATTGGTCAATTAATCCTTGTTTAGCATTATTTAAGGGTTAGTATCTTATGCAATTGTATAGTATTCAAGGGGCATTCATGAGATAATGTATATTATTCATGTGTGTTCAAGTTCATATCATTGTGTTGAATCACTTTATTAGTTTTAGTCATGTCTTCAAGGTCATATAGTCATGCATTAGTATTCCACCATGTTTGCCATGCACCCCAAGGTCTTTAAGTCATTTTCAAAGCCAATTTAAAGAATGGTATGAAATTTTCAAAATGAAAAACATTCCAAGTGAGATTATAACGTGTATGGTGTCCTAAGGTGATCAAAGGATGCTCAAAGTTAGATAAATTTGTAGTCCAACATCTAAAGATAGAGAATCATGAAAAATAAAGCACTTTTAAGTCACTTGTATGGCTGAGAAGATCCAAATTCATGAAGTTTAAATGTGTGTCAATGTGTCAATGACCTAATTCAATAATTACAAGTTTCAAAACCTAACACTCAAAATAATCTCAACCATCACCTATAGCCATGTCATGAACATAGGCAAGAAGAGAGAAATGTACGCTTGTGAGCTTGTGAAGTCTTGAAAATGTTACAAAGGATAAAATGAGTTAACTAAAATCTCATTAATCTAACAAAGGGAATTATTTTTCTCATTAATTTTCATTGATATATTAAACTCTAAATATAGCCAATGCCTTAATGATCACCTACAAGATTCCTTGAGCAACTCAGGTTGGTTTCATAATTGAAAAAAAGATACAATACATAATATTGGAATTGGAGTTTAGGTGAGTGAATAGGAAAAGTTTAAAGAGCCACTATAATTCAAATAATAACTAAAAAAAAAATTTAGAGATGATAAAAATAATGCACTTGAACCCTATAGACACACAACCAAGTTTACCTACATGCCTGCCTACCTAGAGTGAAAAGTGCCTACTTGGTTTGAGAGAGAAGAGGGACGAGGAAAGAAATAAATCACATAAGAGTGATTTTATGATGTTATTATGACCCTACATGATCTCCTGGGTTAATGACTATGATTTCAAGGTTGATAGGCCTATTTAGGCATGCTAAGCCTAAGACCAAATACATAGGCTTGTATGTACAATCATGAAAAGAATGGCTTGTTAAGGGTAAGATGAGAGCTTGACGACATTAAGGAGTGTATAATTGTGGTACATATTATAAGATCAACTATAGACAAATTAAAATAAATAAAATAATAATTTGGCCTATGAAACCTTCTATAACCCTTCTAGGTGCATGATTATAGTTCAAAATAGATTTTATCTTGCTTAGTGTGACCCTGACCTTATGCATTAGTTATAATGGTTTTTATGGATGGTTAATGGGTATCTATAATTTAATATTATTTTATTTTTTTATTGGTTTATATTTATAACCTTTATGAACAATGGTTAATACTGCAAACTACTCTCCAATGGCATAGTAGAAACTCGAAGAGAACTTTATAAATCTTAGATCTAAATGAAAAAGTTGCATGGAAACTTGATAACCTAGATTTATATGAGGAGACTTATTAAATTTATCTTTATTCCATTGGTTCAAGAGTTAAGGATATGGCGTTTATGAATAGTTGTTAAGAACCTGAACTACTTTAACCCCTCTAAAAACCTTTAATAGGAAATTGATAAGAGAGATTGGATTAAAAAATTATTAAAATGGGTTTGAATAATCTTTAAACCAAGTGAAAATTATTGATCATTCTATGGAGGTCCTCACCATGACACTTGTTTGTATTTACACCTATATAGACATAATAAATGCTATGTTTTTGTAAAGATTTGAGCTTAAAACAAGGTTGTTGACCTCATGGATAGATGAAAAACATCGGGAATGATGAATTTAGGTGTAATATACCTATTAAATTCCAAAAAAAATTCATATCACTCTAAAAGTGCTCTTATAGATCTGATTTCTGAAGGCAGTGTGAAAAGGGCTTGTGAAAGGCTAGGTTTTCTGGCCATTTCATGGTTTAGCTATCTACACAAGGTATGAGGAGAATTTTTTTTACATATATCATGGTAATATTATGGATAAAGTGAATAAAACACTTAATATAAGTTTCACATGTGTGGGAAGTCTCTGGAGCAAATTCTTAATTTCTATGCTTAGAGGCCTAATTAGAAAGATTAGGTGATTAAGCATACTTCCGCCCAGAGTTAGGTCATGAAATTTGGCATAGATATGTAAATGGATATTTTTTACTATAAAATATACCTATTTTACAAGGATAATATATGCATTATTCCACACAATGACCTTTATGTATTTTTAGGGCTACAAGGAATTGAGGGCATATGTAAGCTTTGGGTGAAAAATTAGGTATTTGGGAGTGTTTAATGGATCCAAATGAGTTTTATTACGTATTATAAGATATGAATATTAATTTCATTAATATATATTTCATTTTTGAATATGAATTCAAGTTTTCAAGATCTCAAGCAAGGAGAGGCATAGAAGACAAATAGACTTCAAGACACCTAAAGAGTTGTGTAATGATTGCCATTGAAATGTTAGTATAAGAGAGTTTTAAAATGCATGTTAGGTGTCAAATATGAATTATAAAGGTATTTAATGGTCATATGATGATCAATAAACCCATTTTCACTCTTCAAATGTCAATATGGATAATTTTGGATGAATGATAAACCATTGAGCTCTCCTACACCAACTCCCTTGAAAGTTATGACCAAGAAATGTAACACATGTCAAAGAGAGGTTTATATGAATATTATACAATTTTTTTTTTTTAACTAACTCTTATATGATATCAAATTTTAAATTTATCTTTCCTATGCCTCTTCTCTTTTTCTCTTCCTCCTTCTCTATATATGCTATCTCTTTTGACATTGTAAGACATCCACATATTGGTATGGCAAAGCCCTATTGAATTGAATATTGATTTTAATTTGGAATAAAGATTCAAAATGGTTTTGGTTTTATCAATTATTACCTTAAATGTATGAATTATTATTTTTTTATTAACAAGTGATAGTTTTCTTCATTGCATTCATTTATCTCTTTCATGTTTTGTGTGATAAATCTACTTTCTAGTAGGTCATATGATGTGTAGTTGGTAGATTTGTGTGATTCTAAGTATAAATAAGATTATTATTTCTCATTATTAGGCCTATTATTCATCCACATTGAAGTATACATTTCATTCCACCTTCATATTAAAGCATTTTGTTAGGAGAAACTTGAGTTTTGAGATTAGTTTTGTAGTTGTTCTTCCATAGTGCAGGTATAAGTAAGCTGTGGAGTTTATCTTGGTGCATCACATCCATTAGAGTAGTGTTTAATATTATTATATCCATTTTCCTTCAAATAAATTAGGTTAGTGATTAGTTTTAGGTGTTGTACATGGGAGCTAGCCCATAATCTAGAGATTCACCTCTTAGAATTATTACCCACAACATATGAGGTGTTTCAATGTTATTCCAAATTTGAGGAGGATTGACTATCCCTCCTTAGGGTGAAAATCTATGTGATAACACTTATTTCAGGAGATGTACTTCCTTAGGTATCATAGAGGTATAATTTATTGTGATTATGTATTGGATAGGTTGATAGTACTTTCAAAAATGTCTTGCATTTTCACATTGCTATGTATGATCTTGAGCACTTTGTTTTTAATTTTGCAAATGAGATTATGCATCATAAGTATAGATAACCTATAATAAAATTGTACATCAATTGCATATGGACTATTTCAAATGTTAATATTTATAACTTAAGATATTGATAAAATATTAAAACTTAAGTAAAAAACATAATGCACTGAAACATAAAAAACAAACAAAAAAAATAGAAGAGATGATATACAAGATGTAAAAAACTTAAAGACAATATATAAAATATCAAGATTTGAGTGTAAAACATAATTTATCACACACAACAAATAATAAAAATAGTCTAAACACAAAATTTAACCAAATTAAAATTGAGATATGAATCATCAAGACTTAAGTGGAAACAAAATGTTCTTAAATGCAAGCAAACAAATAAACAAGAAATATAAATAACAAAACAATATAAACAAATAATCAATATAAAAAACATATAATAAAAGAGAGAACCAATGAAGTTATCAATAATTTATGCATGTACAAAGAATAAGTTGTTACAATTTAGATATTATTCCCATAGGCTAAGGGGACAATCACTTGGTTGTGGTAATAAAGGGAATATAAGAATAATAAAGGGGTGGCCAAGCTGACTCTAAATGCACCAGTGCAAGTGGAAAATGCCTACATAGTCCTATGGAATTCATTCTAAATTTAGTTCTTGCATGGATATGGGATAGAATAAAAGTGATGACAATTAGGTATATAATGATAAAGGAGAAATAGGAAACGCATACTCATAAAATGGTGAGAGCATGAAGGAATGGAAAAGGAAAGTGGAGTGAAAAAATTTCATATGTAAAATGTCCACTAACATGTTTCATAAAGTGGATAGAGTGTAATTGAGAAAAAATGGAAAATGAGATTGAAAATTAGAGAAGCATGAGATTGGTTGAGTGGACTTGAGATTTCCCATGTATCTAATAATTGACTACATAGTTTGTGTGAGCATCAGGCTGATGTAGTTCTCCCAAAAATAGGAGGATAATGGTATGGTAATGATAATGTGGATTTAAAAAGAAGCAAGATAGATAAAAGGTTTCATCCCAAAAAAATTTGGAGCCTTAAGTCTCACATGGAAATTATAAGCTAATTTTCATGATTTTGTGATTTTTAAGGTTTTTCCATGTCGTTTTAATGTTTTTGGTTCTTTTGAATAAGGAAATCAAGGTAATATGTTCAAATGTATAATAAACTATCTAGTAAAGGACAAAAAATCCTTAGGTAGAGGTTCAAGCAATTGCTAAACAGGTTACAATAGTACGTACCACGAATTAAAAACATAACCTAAAGCAGTGGAGGATGCCACACAACATAAATATTGGAATGGGAATGACATGAAATGGGGAAATAATATAAGGATAAGAAATTATAAGAAGTCATAAGGAACTATCAAGTAGGTAACAACCTTGTTGACATACCTTAAAACACTTATCTATAAATAAGTTATTGATGTTGATTATCGTGAAGTGCCTTTACAATAATATTTGTTGAATCTACCTAAAACACCTATTAGATATAATCAAGATCATGACAAGAAATAAGAATGGCATGTGAAAATAATAATGAATGGTCTAGGTAATGATATGGTAAGAGGAATAAAAATGGTCCATAGAAGTGTATGGTAAAATAATGAAGGTGAAACTAGTGCTCCTAAGTGAGGGCTCTTATAAAAAATGGTTCATTTTTAGTTAAGCATAGTAGAATTTAATATGCATTATGTTCATTAGTTACTTGAACTCTTGCCCATATGGGTAGCCAATTTATATTCTCCAAAACCATAATTTGAAATAACAATAAAGGTCCCAAACCAATTGGATTCAAGCTTACCCTTCTTCCTGCATTTGAAGTTGTTATTCTTTTGATTCTGTTTTGGCACCAGATCTCTAATTTTGAATTCTCTATAGAGAATACATTGAAATTAGTTATGACATAATTGATTTTGATAAGCTCATAGATGCTCTAGTGCTAATTTTTACTTCTCATCCAAGAGCTCTAGCTCTTGTAATCTATTCACTCTATATTATTCATCACCAATGATATTCTGTAGAGAACTACACAAAGAGGGCAACTTGATCTCAATAAGAATAATGCTCAAAGCTAAAAAATAAGGAATAAGGTGTAACACTTGTAGGTGTGTGGGTACTATTATGGTAAGACCATAAGATTGGGAATAATTATAGATGAAAATCATGACCAACATCATTGAAAAAATTATTTAGGATTTTAAAAAAGGTCTGATCTGATGCCTTGGCTTGGCCATTACCTTGAGGGTAAAAGGTTGTCAGCTTATTATGTTTGATTTATAATTTGGTATAGAGGGATTTAACATATTTATTTTTAAATGGGCCACCATTACCAGTGATAATGGTGGAGGGAATGCCATAGTTATAGAGGAGATGGTAATGAATGAACTTGGAAATCTATTTGACAGCTATAGATGTGAGGGGAATGCCTCCTATCCACTTGGTAAAATAGTTTGTGGTAGTTATGATATGCTTATGGCCATCTAAGGAAGTAGATTTTATTTTCCCTATGAGATCAAGTACCCAAGTATAAAATGACCATGGTATAGTGATCTAATAGAGCGATAAAGAAAGAGCATTTATCAAATCACTATTGCTGACAAGCATTACACTTTTTGACATATTGGTAAACATATATCTCTATTATAGGCCAAAAATACCTAGTTTGAATGAGTTTTTTGGCAAGGACCAAGCCACTATTATGGGATGTATAAGTTCCTATGTGAATGTACTTCAACTCTAATTTATATTATCTTGAAGATAAACAATGAATTAGCATTATATCATATCCCCTATGATAGAGTGTATTTCCAAGTAAGGTATATTGGGTGGTTGTATGGATGAAGACTTATGCTAGGTTTGTGATAGGTCTGGAAAAAGAATGTGGTCATGAAGATAGTTATATAGGTCTTGGTACTAATGGATACTAGGACTAGCAATATCACTTACCATTTCAAAATTTGCTTATTCGTGCACTAGTTAAAGAAGGTTCTCAATGAGAAAATAATACTATTTAACACTATCAACCACTACTAACATGGATCCACTAGTCACCACTACATATACTGATATCTTATTACACCTTGTTATTTGTATAAACTAAATAATTTCAAAATGTAACTTGAGTTCTTTTTATCATTCTCTTATAAGGTGAAATATTCTCATCTCTTATTTGGAACTAGCTTGTAGCTTGATTAATTATTAACTAGGAATCCCTATATACCATTTATTATTGAATATTCAATTATATGGTAAGATGGAGTCTTGTAATGAGTGATTCATACTTAGATGTTGTTAATATAATGGAAACCAATATGAAATGCCTTAGAAATGAGATACCCTTGTAGTGTAATGAATAAGATACCAACCCTAAATCCATGGGATGTGAATGAGCCATCAAAATATAATGTCCACTATTTAGACTCAAAAGATACTCCTTCTAGAGTTAGAATTGACTTAGATGGGAAAGTAAAGAGAAGAGGTTCATTATCTAATAGAAGAGATTTGATAAGTTAATTTTTGACAACTTCTCCCTTGATGGCCTTTTTATTTTGATATTCAATATTAAACTCACTCAACATAATCACACACTTGGCCATGCAACCCATTATATTTGTCTTGGATAATAGTTATTTGTGTGGGTCAACCTTGGTTATAACAATGGTATTTTCATTTAGCATGTAGTGACATAACTTTTTACAAGTGAACACATTGCTAAATAAGCTTTTTCAATTATCATATAGTTGTTTTTGTATGTGGCAATTGTTCATCTCAGATAGTATGTTTCATGCTCTTTACTCTAACTATCATGTTGGGCCAAGAGTGCCCATAATGCATGTTTTATTACTGATAGGTAAAGGAACAAAGGATTTCCTAATGTAGGCAACATCAAAACTGGTGGATTGGCCAAGTAGTTAAAGGCATGATGAGAACTTGTATCCCACTAAAATGTAACACCTCTCTTCAAAATGTAAGTGAAAGTATGACATATGTTGACCCTCTATGAAATGAACTAATGAATAGACTAGACCTTGTATTGGAAACTATAAATTTGTTTTAGATTAGATGGTGGAGGCATCTACATAATAGCCTTAAATTTATAAGGATCAACTTTTATGCCATTATGTGAAATTATGATCCTTATCAACTTTCTTGAAGTGACACCAAAGATTTAGTTCTTAGTATTGAGGTATACCTTGATTCGTGAAGTCTCTCAGAGATTATCTAGATAATGTCAAGATGGCTAACATGTGTCTTTGATTTGGTTAAGATATCATCAACTTAGTCTTCAATAATGTCATGCATAATGTCTTATAATATGATAATAATGGCACATTGATATGTTTCCCTTACATTTTTCAATCCAAATGGCATGACTTGATAATAAAAAATTCCCCATAGAGTGGTGAATTCTATCTTATGTTGGTTTTTAGGTGCAATTTGATCTAATTATACCTTGAGAATCTGTCTATGAGGGACAATATCTCATATCCTATTGTTGAGTCCATGATCATGCCAAAGTTTGATAAAGGTAATTCCTCCTTAAGACATGCCTTGTTGATGTCTCTAAAATTAGTACATAAGTGAATGCCTAAAGTTTATTAATGATAGGCACAGTGTTCAATATATATTCAGAATAATCTAATGGTATAATAAATCCATCTCATAATAACTTTTCTAGTTCCCTTATAACAAGTTTAATGAATCACAAATGTATTTTATATAATTTTTTCTTGACTGGTTTGACATCTAGATGTACCACAAGTTGATGCACCACTAAGGAAGGGTCTAAACTTGGCATGTCAAAAAAGGACCAGACAAAGATATCAATGAAGTCCTTGAGGATAGTAATAATAAACTTGCACTCTTTAGTAGTGAGGGATGCAACTAAGTAAATTATATTTAGGTCATCATAGGTACCAACGTTCACTTTGATGGTATATTTTATAAAAAGTTTAGAATTGTCTTCAAGCATAGTTGGAAAAGAGGAAACATGATCTTCTTTAGTTTCTTGGGAGCCATAGGGATCCCCCATGTAATAATAATTAGAGTCAACCATTTTAGGCAATGACTATTTGACAAATTGTTATGGAAAATATTGAACCAAATGTGCAAAGGTTTTATGCTCTTCTAAACTGATATTGGAACCAATGGTAGTTCTCAAACTAAGAAAACACTAAGATTTCCTAGGAGATAAGCAAAATTCCCAACATTAGGGTGCTTAAAATAGGTTTTCACCTATGGAATTGTCTTTATATTTACTTTTATCCTGATCTATAGGTATCTCAAAAAGGTTTTCAATTGAATATCTTAATGTTTCAATTTATGTATGACCAAAGAATTTTTCCTACTCTCCAAAGTAAGTAGTAGGGTCTAAGCTAAATTCAAATCCTTGTTTATGATCACTAGTTGACAACCCATCTCTAAGAAATATGCATTCATTAATACATTATTCATTCTAAAATTCATCTAATGGTATAATTGAATTTTACTAGTCCCAATCAATTAGGATAAGATGATGAAGGGAAAGGGGATAACATGATGTAATGGAAAGAATGGAATTGGTATCAAAGAAGTTCAAGTTAATAATCTCATCGTAGGCACTATAATGGGATGTTATTTCACTATTAAGAGTCTATTAATCAATTGATGAAGTGATATCACTCTTGAAATCTATGGGGACACCCCGAAGTGGTGTGAATCTAAGACCTTAACTTCCTATATGTGTTATCATGGGTACAAGTTCAAGAATGTATTGTGATTTTGCTCCTAGACCTTTTCCATAATATTATTTATTGTCCATTATCCTATTGGGAATGGGGTACTTAATTTTTTTATAGAACATGGAAAATACATCACCATATAACCAATCTCCTTTAGCACTAATGGCTTGATATTGATTTGGTGAGGTGTCTTTTACAAATATGAGTGGCTACTGTAGAGCAAACTTGGACTTATTTTTCTAGATCATGTTGGGTTTTCTAGGCATAAGTTTAGGTCTTCCATAGGATTTTAGGGGTTTGGTCAACTTTTTGACATGAAAATCATCTTGAATGTGGTATGTGGCTATGTTAGTCTCTTCAATGATAAAGTGAGAAAAAATAGACTTAGGAGGTTGATGTGAGGTCACTAGGGTCAATATAATTAGATTTGGTATATTTGAGAACTTTTACTTTATTTTTTTGCCTACATACTTATTACTAGGATAATAATTATAATTCCCATACCCGGCTCTAGGTTTTTTCAATATAAGTATGGCTATAAATTGCTAGGAATAGTGACCTCTAATCTAGAATGAGGGAATTAAGTCATTGGTTAAAGGTGGAAAGGACTAACCATACTTCATGGATGAAAGGATAACCAAGAAGTATAATATAAGGTAGTTCAATGTCAATAACATGTCATAGGGTATCTTAGGTGATAGGCCCAACAATGATTCAAAAATAAATGGTACCTACATAATCCCTATCTGCATTATCATATGCCTTAATTTTAATAGTATTTAATTACATGTCCACTATTGTGTAACCTAAATTTTGGATCAAATTCAACAATGCTAGGTTTAACCCTTAACCATTGTCTATAATAATTCACTTGAATTTTGGGCAAGAAATGATGTCCATAATGTGTAGGGGATTATTGTGAAGGGAACTAAGGGATGATATATCACTTTGGTCAAATATGAGTTGTTTTCTTAGGATAAATGTTCCACATTGATTATAATTGGGATGAATCTATGCCATTGGGTACCTTAGCTTATTGGAGAAAATCTTATGATATGGCCCTATGAACTTCAGATATATGAAAGAGATCCAAGATAGAAATTTGCACTAGTATTTTGCTTATTTGTTCACCACTATTATATGGTTTCTTGTTAAAAATATGAGGTGGTTTGGATTTAAATAGGGTAGTGTATTTATTGGAATTGGTATAGCATTATAAGGAGGAAAAGGCCTTTGAAAAGTGACTTTTGGATGCCTAGTTATGACTACACAATTTTGAATAGAAAAAGAGTCATCAGAATTAATGGAATTAGGTACTATTACAAGAATAGTAATTCTTGATGGTCGAGGTACAATTGAATTAATTTGACCCATGTTGGAATTACTTATAATCAAAGGTGGTGTTCCCAAGATATAAGCACTAACATTCTACTGAGTGTTATATGGTTTACAAGGTATGACTTTGATATTAGTGATGTAGTTATTTACAGCATGTCTTACAATATTACCATAGTCATATGGTATGCTTTGATAGCCAATTTGGTTAGTTTGGGTATCATGATGCTAATTACAATTGTGTTGGGTTTGATTTTGGTGTTGTCCATACTATTGGTGTTTGTTTTATTCTTAGTTTTGATCAGTTTATTTTTGTTGATTATTGTGCTTGGGAAAGTTGTTCATGTTGATTCCCATCTCCTGATTGGTATTGGGTGATATATTCTCTAATTTTATTTTCCCATTTTCAAGTATATCTTTGATTAAATGTCTTAATTACATGCACCTATAGATTGAATGACTGACCACATGATGGTAATCACAATACTAATTATCATTATACCATGTTGGTTTAGGTTAACCTACTAAAAAATATTTTAGATGAAGCCACACAATCATATTAGATGACACTAACTCTTGGGACACTGTCTCAATGAGATTAGTGAGGTCACTAAAAACTCTATCTTTATAGTATCCTCATTACAGGGGAGCTCTTTGCATTGTGAATTGAGAGTTAGGTGGGGTATTTTGAATATGTGGTGGTTTCACTAGTTGTACATGTCTCACTTTTGTAACCCCATTAACAACCATGTTCTTGTTCTTGACAAAGGTCTTTGGATTTTTAACTGGGTTGGTCTTGATTAGCACTTGATTTTGGTTTGGCACTTGGATTTGGTTCAGTGTTTGGGTCTGAGTGTCTATATTTATAAAACCCTTGCTAATAAGTGTTTTTTTATATCTTCACCCCTTTATCAATGATTTATTTAAATGTTTTGGAACAATTGAGTCTGATATTATGATCGAGCTCAACATTTAGGCTTTGTGTAAAGATACATGCTAAATGTGTATCTAATAAATTAGGTGAGAAATGACTAGCCAAATCTTTCCACCTTTGTGAATATGCTAAGAATCTCTCTCCTCCTCATTTATTGGAATTGCATAAATTGAAAACCATCAATTCATGTTTTATGTTGTTAGAGAAGTGGTTGACAATTTTTTACGATAGGTCATTGAAATTAGTGACCAATCCCTTAGGTATTTTGAGAAGCCATTCTATCACTTGTCCACCCAAGAAACACGGAAAATATATACTATTGTAAGCTACCTCTTGGCATGCCATGAAGAATGCTTGTAGATGTTCTCTTGGATCTCATTTCCATCTATAGTTTTCAAAATTTTAAATTTAAAAATGGGGTGGGAAAGACACCTAAAAAGAGATAATATCAAATGGATAAGGGAATATACCATCAAATTTGTATTTCTTGGGTACTAGATTACATTATTAAAGTTCTAAAACTATCTCCTTTATTGTATTCCACTCATGGATATTGGGGACATTCTCTGATGAAAGGAAGGTACTTTGATGGGTATTCATGAATTTTTGACCTTGGTTATCATTAGCATAATTAGGAATAGCTCCCCCTACATGGTTTTACTAGGGACATTGACCCTATTTCCTAAATTTTGCATTTGATGAGGGATATAATGTAGGTTTGAATTCAGATTAGAATAGGTGAGGTGTTGTTATTCCTAAAGAATCCATTTTACAAATGGTAAGGGATTTATTATTGGTTTAGTAAAGTTTATTGTTGGTTTTAATGAATTTTTTATTGATTTAGAAGATGTCATCATTGTTACTAGTTTACAAGAGGAACTTATTATTGTTGTTATGAATTAGAAGAAGTTGGTAATTTGTTTTATGAATTATCCACTACCTGATATGGTGGGGGATTATTTATAGCTTATTTTTGTGTATTACTTTGTATCTATTGTGTATTAGAAATAGTCTCATGATGGTTAAATAAGGTGTGCTATGTATCAAGCATAACTTATTGCATAACATTAGTTAGAATAACTTGTTCAAGAGGATCTGATGGATCTATGATAGATGTAGAAGTGTCTAAAGGCTATTGGGTATGTTATAACAATTAGTTTTGATTTACCAATGTGACAATGTCTAATGATTTTACCGTTAAATAAGTGGTTATATTAGAGATGAGTTGATCGACATATTCTTGGCCTTGGTTGATGATTTATTCTAATTTAAAATGAGACTAGACTAGATTTAAATGGTTTAAATTTAAAAAATTAGTTTGACATAAGAAAGACACAAGTCTAAATTTGAATTATAATGGGGAGCATCATGATACCAAGAGAGACAAAGACTTGTTTCAATTGGTAAGCATGACACTATGAAATGATTAATGTTGGACTAAAAACTTGGGAAACATAACACATTATTGTATATATGTGTAATGATGTTTTTGGATTTGTTTGGTTTGATAACTTGGTGTATTTTTTTTCAAATGAGGTTATGAACACAACATGGGTTTCACCAAAAATACATAGTTAATCACATAGAAACTGACACAAGTTATGAGATAGTCACTAAATCCTTTTGATAAACTAAACTTTGAGAGAATAAAATTTTATTATTCATTAAGTAATTATATAAATTAATTATAGGGGGTTTTAATCCCCCCTTCTCTCAAATGTTCATACTAAAACATGATCTTTGGGGATTGTTAACTTTTTATCCCTATATCAATGAATTATCCAAGATAAATGTGGCTTCTAATCCTAAGTTTTTGATTGGAAAAGTAGATGGTCCTGATATACTATTTGTGGTACTTGGGCACTTTAGAATAATCCATCAATTAGATGTGAGATATTTTGGACCATTCATCAAAGGGTCTAGTTCTTTCATGACCATTTCATCTATTAGGGTCTCAATGAAGTGCTATTGGTGTAATTAGGATCCAAAGTGCATACCAACTAAGATATTGTTGGCACTGCTATAATTTGTATACCCCATCAGATAATGAGGTTAGTATAATGTTAATATGTCACTTCCTAGGTCAAAACACCCCTAAATATCAGTAGGAAGGTGATTAAATACACCCCAAAAATCATTAAAATTAAAAAAAGGGAAATATGTACTTGATTTTTAATTTTTTAGGACCCCACAAATGGGCAAGAGAAGGGAATACATCAAGTAAGCTTTTGGGAGACAACAAGACAAGTGAACAATTGTGTTTTTAGTCACCTAGGATCCCTAAAGGGGGTAAGGTGAGAGCATAAACACAATGAATTTACAAACAATAAATGGAGATACAAAAAAATTTAAGTAAATAATGAAAAGTAAATGCTCTTAAGAACACAAAGGCAATGGTGGTTATTCTTTCTTAAGCACTTAAAAGTAAATGTGAATGAAGTTTGCATTTTGTTGGTTAGTTTTAAAAGGAAAAAAAAACTTAAATATATATTTAAACCTAAAAAATGGAGGATCATATTTTTAAACAAGGGTTTTAACATTACAATAATGCTGATTTTAAGTCTTTTAAGCTCTTAGGTAATTTGACACATAGTAACTTTGCCGTTTATTAGAGTGAATTCACTAATTCCAAATCAACTTGGTCATTCTACAATAAGATTAAAAATATAATTTTGGTGACTCATTAATGATTAGGATGACCTTGACATTTCATAGGATGAGTTTACCATTTTTAATAAAAACATAGTATAAAGCATAATTTTACCTTATTTGCAATTTCATTGATTACAAGATTGGTTTTTTTTTTCACCTCAACTTCATTATTTTTCAATCTAAGTTAATTGTTTTTTGGGAACTAGTATAGAAGCAACCTCACTATTTATGTTGTAACCTAACCAATGTGTAGGTATAGTTCACTATTTTCAATGTGACTTCACTATTCCTATCAATCACACATAAAAGAGAGAGCCATAAAAAATGATTTCATCAATTACATGATCAAATTCACCATTTCACATGATGACTACATGGTTTCATAGGATGACTTGATCATTCTATAGGGTGACTTCACCATTTCATAGGGTGACTTCATTAATTAGTATAAAATAAAAATAAAAGAAATTTAGAAGAAAAATAAGCAAATCAACACCAAAATATGGTTTGATTGCGTAACTTAAAGACTTAAAAAAGGTCCCAAAGAGGTTTGTGAGGAGTGCGGTCCCACTAGACATCAATTAGTATAAAATAAAGAGGATCAATACAACATCAATGAATGAAATCCAAAATGATTTCAAGAATTAATACTCTATGATTTCTCCTTAGGGTGAGATAGAATCAATATATAAAGAAATTAATAGAAGAAGACAAATAATACATTCACCTTCCTTGAAGAATTCATCTAGATATTGTTTTGCAAATGTTCGTGCTCAATTTGTGATGTAGGAATCTTTGTAAATGCACTTTATTCATTCCAATGGCATCTCCCCTTGTCCACTAATGTATTTGATCAGTTTAGGATGAAATGGTGAAGCTTTTAGCATGATCTTGACACTATATATTTGTACAATAAAGTTTGATAATTGCTCATGGAGGCCTTTGTATTTATAATTTTCCTAAAATGATACTAACCATCCATCTTAAGATCAATAGGTGTGGTCCAAGATTGATTCAAAATTGAAGACCAAATGTCATCAATAATTAATTAATATTTTGGAAGAAGGGAGTAATTAATAGGTATGGCTCAACATTTCTGATTTTTATTATATTTATGTTGATATTTTACATTTTTGACTTTGTGACTAATGATGTCACCTTTTAGATATTTGTCAATTTTTTTTTCCAAAATTAGATATTAACTGAATTGATATGGATTTTTCACTTAATCATATAATTAGATTTAGTTATTTAAGTGAATTTTCTTATGCTTTTTACATTTCTTAGAATTTGATTAGCTACCATACACTATTGGTCAAAAACATCAATTTACTATATCACAATTTGACTGGAATGAATTAGAAGGAGGTGATGATTGCATATAGGTTAATACCCCAATTAGGGACATATTAGCATGGTTCATAAATTAAATGTGTCGTGTGTGGATGAATTAAAGTGTCTTGGTGGATTTGGTCTAGTTTGTAAGTTATTAATAGGGAGTCATTTAGACTTGTGATTTTAACATGGTAGTGGTGATAATTGAGTGCCTAAAACTAAGTATTCTACATGTAAATATGTATAACTCATACATATAGAGCCTTGGGCACATCTTATCATCAACGACAATCTCTAGACAAGGTTTTATCTCTTTAGGGGAATATTTATAGTTACCTTCCATGCTTATTAACCTTTTTCTAGCCACTTAAATCATTTATTGGTTTGAAGACACCTTGTCTCAGTCCTTAGAGACATATTTTCATGTTTGTATATGTTTGAAACCTATAATTTTCATCCATAATCATAGATAAACTTAAAATAAATCTTTTACAAATGTGTTATCTAGGTTTTGGGGTCAAGAAACCTTTGAAAACTATGTAAAACCCTATTTTAGTATATTGTCTTCATGGAAACACTGGATATTGTGATCTAGGAATTTGACTCAAGAGAGGATGGTTAGTATGGTGTTAGTTCCAAAATGAAAACAAAGTGAAATAAAAACACTAATAGCATAACATCCCTAGGCCTAGACACTAGGGAGAGCTTAGTTAACAAAATAAAATGACAAACACAACTAAAAAACAAGGAATACAATACAAGAGTTCTTTCACCTTCCTTGGATGCTCCAAATGCCTTTGTAATGGTGGCTTGCTTGGCTTGTGCTCATGAAGTTATTGGAAATGGAAGCTTGAAAACCTCCATTTCTCCTTGGTACCTTGTGGCTTGTGGCTTGGATTGGCTTGGAATCAATTTGGCATGGTAACACTAATTTTTGGAAGCTTTTGGAACCAATCCTTCATTATAACTTTGCACAAATTTAGCTTAAAAATGTTGTTGTGAGGCCTCTTATTTATAGATTTTTAGATTTAATTAGAATCAACCTCAACCACCCATCTCAATATTGAGATGTGTGGTTGAGGATTAATTCAATTTTTAGAATTAAGTTTGTAATTATCCTCATCATGAAATTGGAAGAAGGGGAAATTAAGAGGCATAAAGGGCATCATGGAAGGCATTGATGAGACATGAATCTTGATATTTATGGTTTTGATGGCCTAGGGATGTCTTCCCAAGGAATGAGGTCACTTTATGATGTAGATATTCTATATTCATTTCCAAAAATAATTATTTAACAAGTTTCCATGGAATTTTTGATTAGGCCTTGATTTGGGTTAATTAGATCCTAAGTATGATTAATCACTTTATGCACAAATTACTCAAATTGATCAGAATACCTTGTTATTGCTCTTAAATTTGATTGGATTGGAATTGGAAGGCATTATCAGATGTATTAGAACCATATTACCATTTAAGATGTTTCCAAAAATAAATAACAAAGGAAAATGTCTTATGCAAAATATTTGATAGGGAAGAGCAATCTAGAGCACGCAGGTGCAAATTTGACATTTTGATTCAAAATGGACTGATCAAAGTTAGTTGGCCCATAAATTTCATTATCCTATTTAGGGATACCCTGGCCAAAATTGGCACTTAAATAAGTTAGTTTTACATCATTTAACATGTTTTAGTTTTTGTAGGCCAAATTGTGCATTTTAGGTAGAAACTAGCCAAAATCCTAATTGGAGGTTATCGATGGCCATTTTTAGGTGTTTATAGTTTTCCATTATTTGGGAAGGTGTTGCAAGATATAATAAAGAAATGTATTATCAAATAATGAGAAATGACATGTATGCCAAAAATAAGATGATGGTTAAAGAATAAAGCTCCAAATGATTTTGGGAAGCCTATGATGATGCCCCCTTGAGGGAGTGGCTATCACATTTATTAATGGATGGTCCCTTGAAAATAAATAAGAAGGAAGGTGGAATTAACGCATGGTTGAGATTAATCCCAATGAGAAAATGCTTGCATGCATTGATGTGAAAAAGATTATTGATTTTCCCAAAGGTGATTATAATCAGGAATAAAATTCAAAATAATGATTTGTCCATAGGCAATTATAATCATTAAGAGGACCTAGACTGGCTAAAGATGATTGTGCCCTAGTTAGGGCTGATTAGCAAGCATAACTCAATGATATAACCTAGAATATAGACTAAATATTAGTGTATGCAAAGTGATGAAATATATGAATAGAAGAATATGATTAGTCAGTGTGAATGATTCAATTGTGCCTACCAATAAGGAAATGCTCATCCTGATTAACAATGATACAACTAGAATGGTCAAATGAGTTAATTTGATCAAGGGTGGGATGGAAGGATTTGCCAAGGTGCCAAGGAGAAACTTATGTGGCTCCATTGATTGTGAAGCTTCTTGAAGCTAATTTTTGATGTAACATGTGATGGTAGGCTTCATGATAGAACACCATAAAGACTATCCCAAAATATGCATACTGACTAACTCTGGATATCTAATACACACTTGAAAATAATGCACCAATGATAGAAACCATGATGATAATGTTGATGTATGAATATGGATGGACTCAAGAATAATGTGCTCAAGGAATCACCTATGAATAAATATAGACAGAGATGAGGCAACAGTGCTAAAAGCAAATAAATAGGCAAGCAAACAAATAAAAAACAAACAAAAAAAAACATCCTAAAATAAACAAACAAACAAAAAAAACAACCTAAAATAAACAAACAAATAGAAATCCTAAAAACAAAAGCAAAGAAAGCATCCTAACAATGATAATGCCTCAATAAGGTGGATCAAGGATAATTGACTAGGCTTAGACAGGACAAATATTTTTGGATTTTTGAAATGTTATAAATGTTTTTAGAATTTGGAGGGTATCTTAACTCATTAGAGAATGGCAAGATACTTGCTCATAAAATGGTGAGAGCATTTGGCTTAGGTTTCTCATAAAATGGAGAGAGCATATGGAAAGGGGGATTGTGGTGACCTCAATATGAATTGAGCATGACCCACATAGTCTCAAAATGACCTCATGTCATAGTAATTCCCTCAACACAAAAGGTGGGGAAAAACCTACTAGGTCCCAACAAGTTCTCAAATCTGGCAAATAACCAGTCAAATGAAAATAGTAATGGCAAGGTAATGCAGTAATACATGGTAAACAGGTGTTGCCCCTAGTTTTCCCATATGTAGTTATAACTAGGATACAATGACATAGATCAATGAAACTAATTTTCCCATAGGTGGTTATAATTAATATAAAGACTGGTGAGACATTGATTTACCCATAGACAGTGATAATCAAGCTCACACAAATAAATGTGGATAGGATGAAACATATCTTACCAGATCAACTTTCACACTACTTTCATAGACTATCATTGAAATATGAATTGGATTGATTGTTGAAACTTGATTAGTATCCTCTCATAAAAAGTGTAGGAAGAACCAAAGGAACCAAGATCAAAACAAGATTGGGTAGGATGACTAAAAATAGGCTTTAGTCTATATAGGAATGGAATGATAGGATGCTATGGTCTTGCTAAGGTTAATTATGATTTTTGATAGATTGGATAAAATGGTAAGAATATTGCCCTCAAGTGATGGGGTGAATGGCAAGAATATGTGACAATGGCAAATAGGCATATGTAACAATGATAATGGCATTATGAAATGATATGGTACATGTTTTTGGCCTGGGTGTGGTTTTCGATTCTATTGTTCTTGTTGATGGGGAGATGCACATACTAATCAACAAATGATACAAATAGAATACTTGATTATGTTAATTTCTATCCTACACTTTGTCTGAATAGCTACTCTATCAAAAACTTGATGCAGATTTGGTTACTGAGAATGCTTTTATGATCTTCATTGGTCATTGATTATGATTCCTTCAAATGTCGAGACAAGGTTTTTTACAGCCTTTACAAAGGAAAGTGTAACCATGGATGGTAAATAGGGAAAAATAATGGATGGTAGGTTTGACTATGAAATGGAATGGTAGATGATAATGGAATGTGGAATGGTAGGGAGACAAATGAAGATTAAGACATTTAATCACATGTAATGTTGCTAATGTCAGATTTGACATAATTTTGGTTTTGGTGGGGTTGAAGACTTTTTCTCTTGAGAGGACCACCAGATTTTTCTATTTTTTGATCTTGAGAGTAGCTACCATCTGATTAAGCTATAGATTGGAAGCTAGTTTGATTTAATCTTTGATTTTGTCTTCATCAAGTAGTGTAGAAATTTTGTGCTCAAATATTGGTGCCTCAATGAGGTTTTCACCAATGAATTTGTTTTGATCATCCCATATCACCTCCAAGATGGTTTCATTAAGGAATGTTGAGTTTTGACTTTAATTGTCTTCTAGCACTTCTGAAAAAGTCTCACTAGAAGATGTTGATTTTTGATTTGGATTGTCCCCTTAAACACCTTTGAAAAGGTGTCACGAGGAGAGTGTTCTTCTATTACATGAATGTTGTCTTGGCCTCCTTGATCTTCTTCAACTACTATGTCACCATGGATGTAGTTCAATAAAGTGTGATTCTATCGGTCTCAATTGACACTTGTGGGAGATGGAATGCCAATAATATGGCTATTTTGGTTGATGGTAATGGCTTGTGGAATGGTAATGGAATGGGGGGAGGTTGCATAATCCTCATCAAAGATACTAAGATAACTTGTGTCTATGTTGAATTACTCATCCTTAAAAACCATAAAAGGATCACAAATGTATTTAAATTTATCTAAGAGGCATGTGTAACCAATGTTGTAATAACCATGAACATATTCTTCTTTTAAATCTGACTCTAACTTAATGGACTCTAAATTTGATGTCACAATTGATGTTGATTTTGATTCTAATGCTAAATCTGATGTCAATTCAAGAATGAAACCTGACTCTAACTTTGGTTCTTTATCTGATGTGTACTCTATTACAATGATGTCTTGTTGAATGTTTACTTTTGGACAAGTAATGGCCTGTAATGGCATAATGGGCTCCATAAAAACTAGTTTGTCAAAGTGAGACTCCTCTAAGATGGGAAATAGGTCAATAGACAACTCCTCAGAGATTGGCTTATCAATAGGAGGCTCTTGAAAAAATGGCATGTGGTCAAGGTAATGATTTTCCCAAAGGTGATTATAATCATTAATAAGTAAATAAATACTAACTCATCAGAGTGAGACTCCTCAACAACTGGTATAAGATCAATAGGAAATTCATGATAAGTTGACTTATCACAAATGGTTGGTTCAAAAAAAACATCTTGGATTGGTTAGTTCTATTGGCCTTTGTTTCTAATGAGTTGGAAAATACTAGTTTTAAACATAGCTTGGTCTTCACAAGATTGGATTGATTGAGGTCTGGTTAGGATTGGTACTGGAGGAAGAATGGCTTGTGGTTAGATAATGGTAGGGAATTAGGGAGCATGATTGCTTCCATAAGACAAAAGACAAAATATTGAGATGGTAACAATAGGGAAGTGTGGAACATGATTACATGCACATGCTAAAGGACTAGGTCCTGCAATGATGAAAGGGTGTTATGGAGCTTGGTTTCTCACACAAGCCAAAGGACTAGGTCTAGGAATGGTAATGGTATTCTTTGGATATTGTAGAGCTTAACGATTCATATAATCCAAATGAGGGTTAGGGGTATCTAATTATTGGGTAACAAAAGGACATCATGAAACTTGATTTTTTTCACAAGCAAAAGCATCCAAGTCTTCCTCATAAACCATATCATCCCAATCATGAGTTAGATCATAAGCTGGTTCTTGATTATGTTCTATGTAATGATTTTTGTAAAAAGGGTATGGATCTATATCCCAAAAAATATTATTTATAGTTGGGTCTTCAAATTCCTCTTCACAAGCCTCTTCATACCAATCAAGGTCTCTAGTTAGATCATAAATTGCTTCATGACTTTGTTCCCATGAATGATTAATATGAGGTGGATAGAAATCTATCTCACAAACCATATTAGCATCATTGGGTTCTTGAAAAAATCCATAAAAGTCATTTTGTGTGGCTATTCTATCATAATTTGGATTGTAAGTGACTCTACCATAAGTGTAGTGAGACATATCTGTGTAAATGATGAAAGCTCCAAAACAAAAAGGCTTAGAGTTCTACAAACTCTAAAAAAATATGTCCAAAGGACAAATGGTTCAAAATTAGTCTAAATTGGTCAAAAGGTGGAGCTTTATCTCTAATGTGGTTTGAAAGTGGAGCTATATATCCAAAATGATTTGTGCTAAGACTTGGCATAAAACAACCTAACATCAAATTTCTAATGTCATATGCATAAAAGGTCAAGTGTTTGAATAAAAACCGGCATGTCAAAGGTCTAGGTCAAAGTGTTCCAAACAAGGTCTAAACTAGGAAAAGGAAAATTTGAGTTGCTATGTCTTTGTCCAAACATAGAGTCAAAAACTAGGCTCAAATAAACAAGCATGTGCTAGGACTTTTGGCCAAATGGCTTTAAAAGCTAGACTTGAAACATAGGTTGATGTGATTTGATTTAATCTAACGAGTTTATAAATAACTTTGACATAGACCCAATACATGAAATCAAATATAAACATGATTAGTTGGCATAAGGAATAAGACAAAAGTATCTTTGAGAAAGGTAGTGTTCTCCCAAATAAAGGCACAAGCAATGATGAAGATAGGAGCTAAATAGACAAGCTATCAGTAGCTTTCAATTTTGTGTAACCAAAATTATACAACCTAAAAGATAAATATATATGTATCATCCCCATGAATTAAGGCCTAAATGAAAATCAATCAATGTTTGAATCCAAACTTGACAAGGCTAATTGAAAATGCAATGATGAAAACTAGGTTTTGACTAAACAAGCTAGATAAGATTAGATAACATGACGACACAAGACAAAGGTCCAAACGGTATACATAAAATAGTTTGAAACAAATAGTTTTTGATACAAGGTGAACCAAGTATTGAAATAAATTGAGTAGCCTAACATTTTAAACATGCTTAAATGATGTAGTCAATAATGCAAAATAGTTTGACATGATTTGGGCAGCATAACACTACCCTTTGTAACTCAAATGACACACACACAAACAAGTTTAGAAAAAATTTAAAGTTGGTTTTGAGAAAAGAGTGACATATAGACAAATTATTTTTGACATGGATTATGAATAAACAAACAAGTTCTAGTCTGAAAAGATACTAAATGAGAAAATGATCCAAAAATACACTGAGTATAATCATCTAAATCCTAGTAAGGGTATGGCATGTGGGCTTGAATAAACTATCAAGTTTTGAATGTTTCTAGAGGAATCAATTATAGAATGAATTTCACATCAAATGATGCAAAAGATAAGCATAGAAATTTGGTGACCATGGTATTGGCTAGTTGTAAAAAGGTCTAGTCCTTTTTACAACCACTACATCCTACTATTCAATCAGTGTAGTGTGATTTTTAAATATAGATATGTCCCATGTGAAACTCTAAAGGATACAAATGAATTCAATGCTAGGGGGTGAAACCCTAGGTTAAAGCTTCCCTAAATAACTCATAAGAGGTAATGACGTCCCCCTTGCAAGCCAAGTTTGCATAAAAATAAAAAAAAACATGAAAGTAGAAAGAATTTAGGGTCATTTTTAAGATCACCCAAACTTTGATGAGTCTTTGGGTAGTGATTTAGGTGACATTGTTTCTAAGCCTTGGAATAGGATATTTAAAATAGGAATGGTGATTTTTATTCCAAGGGTTCCCTATAGAGGACAAATGGAAGAGCATACATGCAACATTCCTCTTTTTGCCAAACAAAACCTAAGTAAACAACTATTGCAAATAAAAATTGACAAGTGTGTTCAATTTCTAAACCCAAATGAAATGTATAGTGGTGTTCATTTGACCCCTTGATCTTAGTTTCAAAAATTGAAAACATTCACCAAAAACATCTAAACATTCTTTGTTAAACGCCAAAATAAGGTTTCTAATCAAATTTTAAGCATGCAAAAAGTGATTTAAACATGTTTTAAGAAAATATCCTACTTGGTCATATAGCAAAATTATTATCATGTTCTTTAGCTTTGAAACTCTTTTGAGTTTGAAATAACAAACTTTGAAAAAGTAGGTCTCGGGTCTATATTTTTAGAAAAACATAGTGACCAACATCGATTATTACCACCAACGTTGGTTACGGCCAATTGAGACGTGGCTGATGTTAGTTCTACTAACCAACATCAGTTAAGTCATTGATAGATGTCAGTATTTATGTCGATGTTAGTTATTGTGTAAAAACCATGGAAACCAAAAATGGCAAAATAAAGTTAGAAAATTAATTTTTAAGAGTTTTAAAGGCTCAAACGAATATTTTAAAGTTTTAAAATGATCTCCTTTAGGTTTAGGATGCATCTTGTCCCATCAAGTGTGCCATTATGTGATCTAGGAATTTGACTCAAGAGAGGATGGTTAGTATGGTGTTATTTCTAAAATGAAAACAAAGTGAAATAAACACATTAATATCATAACATCTCTAGGCCTAGACACAAAATCAAACGACAAACACAACTAAAAATCAAGGAGTAAAATGGGAGAGCTTAGTTAATAAAATCAAATGACAAATACAACTAAAAATCAAGGAATCAAATACAAGAGTTCTTTCACCTTCCTTGGATTATCTAAATGCCTTTGTAATGGTGGCTTACTCAGTTTGTGCTCGTGAAGTTCTTCGTAATAGAAGCTTGACAACCTCGATTTCTTCTTGGCACCTTGTGGCTTGTGGCTTGGCTTGGCTTGGAATCAATTTGGCATGGTAACACTAATTTATTGAATCTTTTGGAACCAATCGTACATTATAAATTATCACAAATTAAACTTAAAAATGATGCTGTGAGGCCTCATATTTATAGATTTTTGTATTTGATTAGAATCAACCTCAATCATCCATCTCAAGATTGAGATGTGTGGTTGACGATTAATTTAATTTTTGGAATTAAGTTTTTAATTATCCTCATCATGACATTATAATAAGGGGAAATTAAGAGGCATGGAGGGAATCATAAAAGGCATTGATGAGGCATGGGAGGCATGAATCCTGATATTTGTGGCATTTATGGCCTAGGGATGTCTTCCCAAGGAATGAGGTCACTTGATGATGTAGATATTCCATATTCATTTCCAAAAATAAATATTCAAAAGGTTTCCATGGAATTTTTGATTAGTCCTTGATTTGGGTTAATTAGCTCTTAAGCATGATTAAGCACTTTATGCACAAATTACTCAAATTGATCAAAATACTTTGTTATTGGTTCTAAATTTGACTTGATTAAAATTGGAAGGCACTATTAGATGTGTTGGAACCATATCCCATTTAGGATTTTTCCAACAATAAATAACAAAGGCATAAGTCTTGTGCAAAATATTTGATAGGGAAGAGCAATCTAGAGCACATAGGTGCAAATTTGACATTTTGACTCAAAATAGACTGATCAAAGTTAGCTAGCCCATAAATTTCATTGCCCTATTTAAGGATACCCTAGCCAAAATTTGCACTTAAATATGTCAGTTTCACATCATTTAACATGTTTTAGTGTTTTTAGGCTAAATTGTGCATTTTAGGTGGAAACTAGCCAAAAACCTGATTGGAGGTTATCGACGGCCAGTTTTACGTGTCTACAGATATTAATATATTTGATCATGGAAGATCTTTTAGAAATGTTTCTAACTTGTAGTTTGGTTTACATCTCATTTATAGTAATGTAAGTGAGATTTTTGAGGAATTTAAAGAATGCTCAAACATTATAGTTTTTTTATTCACTCTCAAGAACCTTTCTAGAACCCTTGTCTTGATTTAACATCATTTAGAAAACATTGAAAGCATTTTGTAGGCATGTAGATACTCCTAATCATGATTAAAAACTTTTTAATCTCACCCAACAAGACATGAAAACCTTGTGAACTTCTCTATAGGCGTATGTGATTCATTGAGATGATGAAAACCCTTATTTTACCCCTTTATATTACCAAGAAAGCTTTTAAAAACATGTTTCAGGCTTGTATGCGATTTTATTTAATGTTTGAAATAATGCTCATACCTACAAGAAAGTTCTTAGAGATTAAAAACCCTTTATAATAGCCATATAATCCTTTAATAAGTTTTGAGACCTATAGGTAGGTTTGGATCATATTTTAAATTTTATTATGCTCCTCATTGACTTACAAAATTACTTTACTTAACAAAAGACCTCTGACAAGACTTTGTAAACCTCCTACAATCCTGTAATCTTGCTTTTGGATTTGTTGGATATTGATAAAAGATGTTGAGATGCTCAAATATATAGAGTTACAATTGATATAGTCAAGTAAGCCTTGTAATAAGTATTCAAGCTTCTAGGGTCTAAGATAATGTTTAAAACCTATGATTCAGACCTGTTGGTAGGCTTTTGAATCCACAAACTCTCTTGTCTCATGTAAACTTAAAAAAATTATTTATAGTTTGTATGAAGGTATTGATCATGATTAAGACTCTTGATACTCTACCTTTAGACCTCATAGACTTACAACTTTACTAACATGCTTAAGATCTTGGTAATAGACTTTCCTAGTTTCTTAAGAACAAGCTAAAACTTTATCTTAACATTATAATCATCATAGAACCTAAAAAACACTACTGTAGACTTGTATTAAAGTTTGTACATATAAAACTTGAATTTTATCACTATACCATCATGAAAACCTTGGAAAAAATCTACTAATGCTTCTAAAGGATGCTAAAAACCCTATTTTATCATGGCAACATCAAGAAACCCTATTAGGGAAATTAGAAACATTGCTACAGTCTTATAACTTAGTTTTAGGAGCTTGAAATCCTATTGAAACTATATGAAGACCTATTCATAGGTTTTTAAATCATAAAACCTTTTTTTATATTACATAACATAGGAAATAGTGTAACTCTACCTTGTAGATGTGTTATTGAGCTTAGATCCTACTTAAAATACTTAGTATTAGTATTAAAACATTGGAAACATACCTAAAAACTTGAAGAATTTGATATGAAAACTTGTGTTGTATTTGAGGAGGTCTACAATCATGCTTTTTATTTATCCTAGCCTTCTTTCTTACTCTTCATCCTTGATAGGTTTATGCAAACTTGTTACAAATCTATCTATTAGTTTTTTGGATTTGTTGGATATTAAAAAGGGTTTGCAACCTCTGTATTCAAACATACATAGAGGTATTGAACATTAGAAACCACCTTATTAGCATTACATCATTTAGAAACATTAAAAATAGTGTTTTAAACTTTGTCAATTATGTTTATAGGAACATGGAACCTTGGAAACACTACAAGACATGGAAAGTTTAAATCTCTATTACAACCCTTAACTTCAAACTTATAGGTGATCTAAAATGGTACTTGAGAGCTATTGACTATTTCTACCATAAATCAAAATAGTTCCACCCCCATAGTTGAAATATTGTATAAGGGTCCACTAGGGTCTTGTAATGTGTTCCATGGTCCTTGTGATGTAATTTGATGTGTCTTTAGCCTTGGTCATATTCACTTATAGTCTCTTATGTCATTTCATGTCCTTTGAGGTCATTTTGAGTCATTTATGAATTTTATATGGTTTTCCATAGAAAAAAGTGTATCAATATGTCAATAAATGTCCATGTGTTAGTTAGGTGTTAGAGTAACTATCTTAAGTTGACAAACTACAGGTTTCAGTGTTAGAACAAGAAAATTAGGTAGTTATAAAGAGTTTAAGAAATTGTATGGAATATAACACATATTTAGCACATGGGAAAGACTTATATAGTGACAATTCAAGTCCCCTAAATCCACTTTCATGATTAAATAACCTTGAATATCTCAAAATTTTCATAAAATCATTTCATTCTTCCATCACTCTCCCAGGCAAGCAAAAATAGTCAACTAGTTTGGTTTAGTATGAATAGTAAGAGCTAAATCAGGTTAAATGAAATTGGTGGGAGGTAGTAATCCTTGTATAATTAAAATCCATGGAATTAATTATAAGTTGGGTTTACCAATATTTATGAACCATTGTTTAGAGTGCTAGTGACTTATTTATGCATATACATTCCCATACCATGTAGGTTTCTTCTTTGTTTGAGTTGGTCCATACAAACCAAGTATTGTACATTATTTTGGAGACTATGAATACCTTTCCCATGTGGTTATCAATCATTTTTTCATGTCTTTAAGTCAAATATCAATAAACATTTTCTCATCTTGATAGTTGAGAAGTATATCATAGTCTATAAATGGTTTTTAGCTTCTATAGAGGCTTATATCCCTATTTAACCTTCATAAAAGTGGAAATTTAAGGTAACATGTTATGTTTTTATATCTCACTTGATATTTACCAATATATTCTTATGGAGGATTTGTATCAAAGGCTAATACGAATGAGGAACACAATCATATCCACACACAATCAAAATTCCATATAGGCATTCACTTACAGTCAGGTGAAAAAGAGCCTTACATAGTTATGATGAATAGGTAAATTTTTTTTGGCATGATAATAATTTTTTGAAGGTGAAATAAACATGTTTTAACTATCCAAATAGTTTCAATATTGGTTGTGACAACCACTTCCTTACACATTGCCTTGTATCCTACATATACACCTACAGGTGGCCCAACAGAGGAAAACACATTGAATACAAGGTGTTTGAATTAGTTTTAAGTGTGTTTGAGGTATATAAACATGGAGAGTACCATTGTGACAATGACAGAGTCATAAGGTGGAAAATAGACTTAAAACCATGTGCATAAGTCAATAAAATTGTTAAAGGGATTCTTTACCTCAAACTCTGCAAAACAGTGATTCTACCTTACTTTTGATCCTCTCATGGTGGATTATCTTGAAGTGTAAAATAGTATAGTGGTTTCCATTATACAACCCAAGAATAAGGGCAATTCCTTACAAAGTAAAATGGATTGATTGGCCATGAGAGAAGAATGAAGATTGGTTTCTATTTTAAGTGAAACACCACTGTAGACACTCAATAATCTATAACACTGTTGAAGCCTTAATAGTCTTATAGTGAAATTTTATATAATGGTAGTATAAACTATGGGAAAAGTATCCCAATTTAGTTAAAAATAGCCCTAATAACCTCAAGTAAGATAAAAGAAAGTAAATTCTAGGTTTGAGAGGCATATTATCACGTATAAGTCTTATGCCTTCTAAATTGGAATTTACAATCAAGTCTACAACATAAAGTGTGTTGATAAGGAGAACTAATGGAAGCATACCTACATAAAATTGACCCAATTTGAATAAAGAGTTAGAAATATTGTCATTGATGTCAAAGGTCTATCATTATTGGTGATAAAGGCCCCATTTCATTTAATGCTGTTTTTATTATTCATATTTTTGCTAATGTGTGTTAATATTTATTTATATTAATATATATATTTTTGGTTAGATATAAGTCAAAAGAGGGCCCATGGAGAAGTCAAAGAGTCATGAGGTAAAGATAAAAGAGGATTGGGATGCATTTTTTCATGAAGAGTCATCTTGAGGAATTTCAAGAGTCACCATGTGAAGACAAAAGAGGGTATGGCACATTTTTCCATTAAGGGACACTTTGAGGAATATGAAAAGTCACCAAGATAAAGACAAAAGAAGAAAGGATGCATTTGTTATGAAGTGTCACCATATGACTTTTCAAATGCAAGGATATGAAGGGTAATGCAAGTTTGGCACCATTTTCATGAGAATTGAAGGGTCACAAAGGGTGAATGCCAAAGGTCATTTGGAAATATATAAATAAAGGCTTGAGAAGCCATTTGTAATATGCAAGAGAGTGCATAGTTTGTATTTGCTTTCAAAGAGAGAAAAGTAGGAGATATTGTAGAGTTATATCATTTGTTGAGTAAGAAACATTGTGAGATAGTTGTGTTTTATACATAAGAGGGGTTGGTCCTCCTATGGGTTGGTGCTCACAAATCTTTACAAGGGGTTGGTGCTCCTGTGGGTTAGTTCTCACAAATAGTTGTTGTGTTGGTGCTTGGAAAAGGAGTTAGTATTCCTGCAAGTTGGTGATTGTGAACTTTGTAATTTTATTTGGTACTCATTCATATACTTTAGATTGTTCTCTATGGTTTTTTCCACTTTGAGATTCCATGTAAAAATATGGTCTCTCTCTCTCTCTCTCTCTCTCTCTCTCGTGTGGTACATATAATTGTTTTAGTTTTATTGCATATCTTGAATGTGTGGTTAAGTGGTTAAAGAAAAAGAATTTGATTAAGTAAAAAGATATATAATATACTGATTCACCTCCCCTCTTAGTATATTTCATGGTCAACAATTGGTATCAGAGCAGGTTCCTTTGGAAAAAGTTCTATAACTTGAAGGTAGATTGGGAAAGCATGATGGTTGGATCACATGAAGGTTTTTCTACAAATAAGGAACCTTTGTTTGATGGGACAAATTATGTTTTTTGGAGCATAAGGATGAAGAATTATTTGATGGCCTTTGGATTTGACATATGGTAAGCAGTGGTGGAGGAATATGAAGAGCCACATACACATGTAACTACTCTAGTAGAAAAGAAGGCAAGTGAAAATAATGTTAAAGATTTAAATGCTATTTTATGTGGTTTATGTGAATCAAAATTTGTTAAAGTTATGCAATGTAAATCTACTCATGAAACTTGGGTAAAAATTGAGAATATTTACAAAGGTGATGAAAAGGTTCAACAAGCTAAGCTTTAAACTAAAAGAAGATAGTTTGAGAGTTTGAAGATGGAAGAGGAAAAAAATATAGGAAGTTATCTTTTATGATTTGATCAAATAGTTAATTAGATTCAAGGTCTTGGAGAAAAATAAGAAGAATCAATTGTGGATCAATTTTTTTTGAGATCTCTACCATTGAGATATGATGAAAAAGTTTCAGCAATTGAAGAGATAAAGAATTTAGCCAAGATAAAGATGGATGAGTTACATGATATTATTATGGTATATGAGATGTGGACTGAATAAGAGAAACTCTCAAAGAGAGAAGCTACTTTCAAGACATCAAGGAAAGAGAAGGCTAAGATTTAATAATCAAGTGATAGTTCTAGCGATGATGAAGATGATAATGGAGCTATATTCATTCACAAGACAAAAAAGAGCACATGTAAATATCAAAGAAAATTACCTTTTAAATGTTTTAATTGTGGAAAGATTGGACATTTGTAGTGAAGTGCCCATATAAGGGTAATGGTGAAAATGAAGAAGGAAGGTATACATACAAGAAGAATTTCAAAGGAAAATTGAAGAAGGGATTTGAGAAGAAGAGTTTGTATTCTAAAGATCCTAGCTTAACTGAAGATAGTAGAGTTAGTGATTCAGAAGAAGAAGAGATTCTATTCATGGCCATACATGAAGATGCCTCCAAAAGCAAAAGTACAGATGATCAATAAGAAGAATAGGATGAATTCAAAGTGAATCTAGAAGGATAACTCGTTTTTGCCTTAGGAGAGTTAAAATCTCTTGAGAAGAAGAATAAAAAATTAAATCTCAAAATTGAGAAAAATGAAAAGGAGTCAAAGAAAATAATTAATGTTCTACAAGAACAATTTGAAGAAGCCAAGAAGAATGAAGAAGATCTAACAACATAGTTTCAAAAAGTAAGTAAATAATGTGAAAGGTATGTTATTGAAATTACTTCTTTAAAAGTATATCTTGAGAAAACAAATAAATTAATCAATGATAAAGCAACCAATGATTCAAAATTTGAGAAAAACACTAACATGTTGAATAAGATATTAGAAAGATAAAGATCAATGTCAAATACAACATGTATCAGATTTGAAAAAGAGAAAGGGGAGGCCACTACTTTCAAAGACAAGGAAAAAGGAAAGAGCTATGTTTAATCTCTTACAAAAGAGGAAATAAAAAGGGAAGAAATTAAGAATATAGAGGACATCTCAAACAAAGAAGGCTGGAGGGAACATAGATATAAAAGGTAATCAAGTCAGAGATACACAAATAGGTACTATTTTTATGGCTACTATTTTTATTGTAATGGATATGGTCATAAGAAAATAGTATGTCAAAAAAGGGTTAACAATTTCAAAAATAAGTAGAAGGAAAGTCAAGAAGAGTCAAGCAGAAGCCATAACTCTTTTGCTCCTCTATTATGATTTAATGAAGAGACCATAGTATGTTACAAGTTCAATAACTTTGGACACATAGCCTAGTATGGTACAAGCATATTTGAGTCAGTCAAGAAGGACTAGAGTTTCAAGGCTCCATTCATCAAGAAGAAAGTTCAGACAGGTTCATGGCAGAAAAAGCAACTTGAAAAATCTATGTTGGTACAAATAGATTTGCATGCAAGAAATGAAGAAAATCCATGGTTCATTTATAGTGGATATTCAAGGCACATGATAGGAGACAAAATCAAGTTCATAACCTTAAAGAATATCAATGGTGGCATAGTGAAATTTAGAGAGAATACTACTGCCAAAATTGCCAAAAAAGGTACACTAAGTTTGGATAATGGTATAACTAAAACTGAAAATGTTTTATATGTAGAAGGTCTTAAGCATAATATTTTGAGTATAATTTAAATGTGTGATCAGGGGCACACACTAAATTTTTATGTAGAAGGTTGAGAAATTAGGAGAAAAAATTTAGATGTGTTGGTTACAGATGCTCAGAGAATAAGCAAGAATTTATATATGTTATTAGACATCAAAGGTCAAAGATGTTGTTTGAGTGAGATTGAAGAAAGTTGGATATGGCATAAGAGAATGAGACACATAAATTTTGACAATATTTTCAACATCAACAAGAAGTGATCAGTTAAAAATCTTCCAAAGATTACAAAGCCATCTGGCACGTTTTGTGAACCTTATTAGCATGGGAAGTAGGCCAGAAGGTAGTTCAAAACAAAAGAGTACTCAACCACTTAGATCTTAGAGGTTGTTCAAACTAATCTATGTGGACCTATGAGAGCTCAAAGTAATTAAGATGATAAATATTTCATGTTGCTTATTGATGATTTTTCACATATGACTTGGGTAATGTTTTTAAAGAAAAAATCAGAAGCTTTTAGACATTTCAAAGCATTCAAAGCATTAGTTGAGAATGAAACTAGTTTGAAGATTTAGTCTCTAATATTAGATTGAGGAGGAAAATTCATGTTAGATCATTTTATTGAATTTTGTGAAGACCATGGAATAAAGAGACATTATTCATCAGCTAGAACTCCATAGCAAAATGGAGTAGTTGAAAGGAAAAATAGAATAGTTCAGGAGATGGTGAGGACAATGATAAATGAATCCAAGATAGAAGATAAATATTAGAGAGAGATATTTACTATAGTAGTGCATATTCAAAATAGAACATTATTGAGAGTCAATATTTAAAAGACTCCTTATGAGCTATGGAAAGACAAACCAACAATAGTTGATTATTTCGGAGTTTTTGGTAGCATATGCTTCACAAAGAAAATTTATGAAAAACTTGGTAAGTTTGAATCTAAAGAAGATGAAGGTATATTTCTTGGTTATTCTTAAAAAAACAAATCTTATAAATGTTATAATAAAATAGCCAATTTTTTTTTTGAAAGTGCAAGCGTTAGGATAGAAGAAGATGGAACACAAAGAATTAGTGATTTGATAGACATTCCTAAAATCATTGAAGAGGAAGATTTTGAAGAATTAGATGAAGATGAGAAGAAGGAGATAAAATAAACCAAAACTCCATCAAAATATATTTAGAGAAATTATAATGAAAGTGACATCATCAGAGACATAAATAAAGGAATTCACACCAAAAGAATGATGGTAAGTGAATGTGAGCAAGTTAATTTTTCTATGTTATCCAAAATTTAGCCTAGAACTTTTTCAAAAGCTAGACATGATAAGCATTGGGATAAGGAAATGGATGAAGAATTAAATTAGATAGAAACCAATGATACTTGGGAATTAGTGCCTAGACCAAAAGATCACAATGTGATAGGAACAAAATAGGTTTACAAAAATAAGTTGAATGAAAATGGAGAAGTGACCAAGAATAAAGAAAGATTTGTATGTAAAGGATATGCTCAAATTGAGGGAATAGATTTTGAAGAAAATTTTACACCAATAGCAAGGCTAGAGGCTATTATAATGTTTCTTGCATATGTAGTGTTTAAAAATTTCAAAGTGTTTCAAATGGATGGCAAATTTGGCTTCATAAATGGGAATCTAGAAGAAGAGGTCTACATTTAGCAGCTTTAGGCATTTATTCTCTCAAATATTAGTAGCAATGTATATAGATTGAAAAAAGCATTGTATAGATTGAAACAATCTCCTAGAGCTTGGTATGAAAGACTTGATAAGTAACTACAAGATCAAGGTTTCAAGAGAAGATTTTCTAATAGTAATCTCTACATCAAAACAGAGGGTGAACATCAATTGATTGTTATGGTATATGTTGATGACATCATTTTTGGAGGAAATATTGAAAAGATGACATTTTTTTTGATAATATGCAAAAATAATTTGAGATGTCTATGCTTGGAGAATTGTCATTTTTCTTAAAATTGTAATTTTTTTAGTTAGATAAAGGAATTTTCATATCTCAAAGTAAATATGCCAAGAAAATGTTGAAGAAATTTAGTTTTGAAGATTGTGCACCAGTTAGCACACCAATGTGTATAATAAATAAGGTGAGCAAGGATGAAGATTCACATTTTATAGATCAATATTTGTATAGATCTATGATTGGTAGTCTTTTATATTTAAAAACATCGAGGCCATACATCATGCATGCAATATGTATGTTTGCAAGATATCAATCAACTCCAAAAGATAGTCATGTTTAGTTGGTGAAAAGAATATTTAGATATATCAAGGGGACATTGGATTATGGATTATGGTATCCCATAGGTAGAGATTTCACTTTGGTTGCTTATACAGCTTTAGATTGGGCAGGTTTCTTGGATGATAGAAAGAGTACAAGTGGGGGAGCTTTCTTCCTTAGTGATAGCTTAGTATTATGGCTAAGCAAAAAGTATAATTTAGTATCACATTTTACAGCTGAAGTAGAATATATTTCAGTAGTATTGTTTTATATTCAAGTGCTTTGGATGAAGAAAACTTTGGAAGATATAAAGGTAAAATATGATGAACCTATTTCTATTTTTTGTGATAACATAAGTGGTATTAATATTTCAAAGAATCTATTGATGCATTCAAGAACAAAACATATTCCCATTAAATATCACTTCTTGAAAGAGAAAGTTGTAGATCAACAAGTTAAGATGGAGTATATCAGTACTACAAAGTAGATTGCAAATATTTTCACAAAGGCACTACCCAAAAACACATTTGAGTATCTATGGGAGAAGTTGGGAGTAATTTATTTTACTTCCTACCATTGAGGTTCAACAACAATTGAGGGGGAGCTAAGTGTTAGCTCCAAGTAGGCCATTTGCCATTGATGTCAAAGAGGGAGAATAACAAGTACAAATACAAGTGTAGAATAGGTATAGGGAACATGTACAAGTTGATATATTAAGGGGGAATTACTGTATGTTTTTTAGATGGTAGTATGTGTAGGTTTCAAGATGTGGCAGTTTCAGTTTGAGGTTGCCATCAATGACAAAGGGGGAGATTGTTGGAAATATTGTCATTGATGTTGAAGGTCTAACATTATTGGTGATAAAGTCCCCATTGCATTTAATGGTGTTTTTAATATTCATATCTTTCTTAACATGTGTTAATATTTATTTAATATTAATAAATATATTTTTGGTTGCATATAAGTCAAAAGAGGGCCATGGAGAAGTCAAAGAGTCATGAGGTAACAATAAAAGAGGAATGGGATGCATTTTCTCATGAAGAGTCATCTTGAGGAATTTCAAGAGTCACCATGTGAAGACAAAAGAGGGTTTAGAAAATTTTTCCATAAAGGGACACTTTGAGTAATATGAAAAGTCACTAAGATAAAGACAAAAGAGGAAAGGATGCATTTGCTTATGAAGGGTCACCATATGACTTTTTAAATGCAAGGATATGAAGGGTCATACAATTTTGGTGCCATTTTCCATGAGGATTGATGGGTCATAAAGGGTGAATGCCAAAGGTCATTTGGAAAGATATAAATAAAGGCTTGAGAATCCATTTGTAATATGAAAGAGAGTGTATGGTTTGTATTTATTTTTAAAGAGATAAAAGTAGGAGATATTTTAGAGTTCTATCATTTGTTGAGTAAGAAATATTGAGAGATAGTTGTCTTTTATACACAAGAGGGGTTGGTGATCCTGTGGGTTGGTGCTCACAAATTTATTCAAGGTGTTGGTGCTCATGTGGGTTGGTGCTCACAAATAGTTGTTGTGTTGGTGCTTAGCAAAGGGGTTGGTCCTCCTGTAAGTTGGTTCTTGTGAACTTTATAATTTGAGTTGGTGCTCATTCATATACTTGAGATTGTTCTCTATGGTTTTTTTCACTTTGGGTTTCCACGTAAAAATATGGTCTCTCTCTCTCTCTCTCTTTCTCTCTCTCTTGTGTGGTGAATATTATTGTTTCAATTTTATTTCATATCTTGAATGTGTGGTTAAGTGGTTAAAGAAAAGGAATTGATTAAGTAAAAAGACATATAATATATTGATTCACCCCCCTCTCAGTATATTTTGTGATTAACATAAAGGTGGTATTAGTGTCCCACAAAAAATTTAAGGAAGTTAAGACATAAGGTAATACCATTGGTAAGCACCTATAAGGGTTGTTTTTGTTCTCAAAAGGGCACTTATAGGCTGACTGAAGCTGATAGTACATTGAGATTGATAGTTTGAAGGTTGGCTTAGTTTTAAGAATGATATGAATGTATTTGGATATTATATTAGATTAGAGACTTTAATGAAAACTTAAGACACATTATATAGGGATAAATCATATAACTCCACATACAAGAAACCTCCAAAAACTACCACTTATAGTTAATACAGTCCTTGGACTAGCTTGGGCAAATGAGGAAGGAATTGTTTGAAAGGCTAACAAGAGTATAGGATGGGTTAAAAATGACTCTAGCCACTATCATATTGGTAAATTAAAATTTGAAAATCCCCTCAATAAGTGAATATCTAAACCTATAGTCAAAATTCAAGGCTTTCAGACCCAAACATAGTTTTGTGCACTCTTCTATAGTCATAGAAGTTTATCTTGAGATTTTGAGGTGTTAATGACTTTCTAAGTGTGATATAATTGTGAAAGTTAGTATAGATAGTCAAAAAGATATACTTGATCCCTTCATGTCATTATTTTAACTGGGATAATAGTGGAATTTCCCTCTATTATGTCTAAAATAGAGGTCACTCCCATACATTTTAGACTAGAAGCAAGGAGTGTGAAGGGTAAGAGGAAGATGCAAAGAGTCTTATAACTCTTCAAGAAGGTGTGGAGAGTTTTTATAATAATGAAAAAACATGGAGGATACCATATAAGTGTTGGAAACTATACAAGGTGGTTTTAAGCCATGAAACATAGGTCAGGCCTATTAGGCCTAGACTAGGCCTAAAGCCCTAATAGGGTCTCGATATCAGTTCTAAGACCAAATGAACCCCACCAAGTATTTTATGATTTTCAAGGGGAGGTATAAGGTTGATTTAAGATATTGGTCTATAGTGAAATGACATAGGTTAGTCAAACTTGACCAGTTTCACATCAGACCTCTCTAAAATGTACCCCCAAGCTTGAGAGGCTGACTTCAAGAGCTCCAACTGGTATGGACACAATGCATGGAGATCCAAGTACATGATTATTGTTGAAGGAGGTCCTAAAATTAATTTTAGTGGCATTTTTTCATGGTTTCAATGTTTAGTCTTTTATGAATGATTACTAATAATTTGAAACACTAAAAACCCTACTAAACCCTTAGTTTTAACCTGATTGGAAAGAAATGAGTGGGAATGAATAAAAATAATTAATATGATTTATAAATTATTCTATACTTGTAGATACATTTCTCAAGCTCCATAACACATGATTTATGTGAACCCTAATTGTATGGACATGCCTGAAATAATGTTTATTGTAGCATTTTGTGTGATTTATAGGTGTAGAGTAGAATGAAAAGGTGAGAGGAATTTGGAGAGGTAAGGTGGGACATATTATAACTATCCATGTACATTTTTACTCTAGACAATCCCATAAACATCTCTTCTAACTCATTCACTCTAGGTAGTCTAGAAATGAATAATGACTACTAAGTGAGAGGATGATGAGTCCAATTGGGAGGCCTTTTAAGGTTTGATTCATGGATTGGAAGGTAAAGGAACTATTTAAAATTTACATAAAATCAATTCCATGTATTTTATTTAGAAACTAAAGATCATTTGGGTGATAAATGTAAGGACAAACCTATAAAACTAGTGATGGTGATTACAAAAGGTCAGAACAAGTGTCCAGAAGAATGCAATGAGTTAAGGACACATTTGATGATTGTTATGGCATGATTATAATCCCTATTTTATATTTCACATGTGCCATATCTCCCTAGTCTAGTTTGGAACAATAAAAAGAGGCCTAATGGTGAAGGTAGTTTTAATAAGCCATTTAAAGCCCTTTATGCCAAGTTTAGAGAGTTGTCACATTTAAAGTGTACATTTATCCAAAAGGAACTTCCAGATATCTATTATCAACCTCATCTTTCTATAGTGTAAGTAGTTCTTCTACCTTTATAAGTGGAATTGTGACCCTTTATATCCATTTTCTTCTCTCTCTTCTCATATTCTATAAATGTAGGCCATTTTAGATCTTATAGTTTTATCCATGTTTGGTATGGTGAAGCTTTGATAGTTTGAATATTAATGTTTGCTTTTGAATAAATATTTGAAGCTATATTTGGATCTACAATTCCTTTCCTAACTATGTAGAGTGATAACAAGCTTAATGATAAGTGTTAATCACCTTGTCTTACATTCATATTTATCTCTCTTATAGTGTGTGAAAGTAATTCATTCTCTAATAGGTCACATGGAGTGTAGTTAATGTCCTTGCCTATCTCTAAGTGTAAGAATTTGTATTAGTGTATAAGATTATACCTCTTATCCTTTCACTTTGATAAGTTTAGTACATATCACCTACATGTTTGAAATACTTATGTTGGAGTCCCATAGAAATTTGAAGTTGATCTTGTGAGTAACATTTCATAGTTTAGATCATGGTGGTCTAGTGGATATAGTTTTGGTGTATCACCTTATTATAATATATCATTTTAATATTTAAGTATATGTCTTTTCACATAAATAAATGGTTATTATAGGTGATAAGCAAATAAATATTAATCTAGGGAGCTAACCCTTAAACCTCGAGGTCTACCTCTCCTATAGACAACCCACATGATTAGAGGTATTCCAATTTTTCCCAAATATTAGAGTAGTCTTGAATAACCTCCTCTAAGGTGAAATATTTGGTGACAATATTTATATCACACTTGGTGGGACCATTATCTTAAATACAACTTGTCAAGTCCAATGCCGGTCTTAACATCACAACTGCATATGGTGTGCTACTCAACATTTGGTAACTCCATTCAAGGTAAAATTTGGTTCTAGACCATTATTTTATCATAATGTTATATTAATACTTCATGGTACTTACTTTGTCATATTATAGTAGAGTTTTCAATCCCATGAATCCCACTCTTCAACCTAAACTTCCTCTTAAAGTTCAACATCCTCAGCCTATTTTGTCCTTTGAAGAACAAGAGGACTTTTCTAGCCAAGAAGACCAAGAAAGTGAGGAAGAATTTGAAGAGAACATGGATAGGTATCTTGAATTCCCAGCCTTTAACACTAAAGACCCTATCCATCTTGATGAATATGATGACATGTCACATAATGATACAAAGAGTGTTCCTACATTCAATGGTGAAGGTCATGTCACTCCTAGTGAGCACATTAGGTATATCTTAAACTTACATAGTTTTAAAAATATCACTAAAGTCAACATTTCCATTAGAATCCTTACCATGTCCCTTAGAGGGAAATAAATTGATTTGGATAAGAATATTCTAATGGATGTATCATAACTTAGTATGATTTTGGAGAGCTGTTAACATCAAGATTTTAAGACAAGAGTGGTCACACATCACTCATCCATTAGCTCAATGTGATTCAAAGATTCCCCAAGGAGATAATACATGATTTTAATGAGATATTATAAAGGAATTAGAATAGGTTGCCTCTTCTCATGATACCACCTTCTAGCTTTATTTTTCCCACATATTTGAGGCCTATTGCTATTGAAATAGCCATAATGTTGTAATCTATGGGTGGTTACACCTTACCTAAGGCATATGACCTTGACATTAGATTTGAGAATGGCCTCATAAAAGTTTGGAAGATATCTCCAAAGGTTTACATGCCTCTGATACCAAATAATTTTATTTCTACTCCAAGTGTTTCCCAAATTCCAAATGCCAACATCAAGTCAAGGACTGCTCCTAAGAAGGTAGAAGAGAATTGATTGGGAAGCAATAACTAAAGCCTTAGAGGTTCAAGTTAGGAAACTTATAATGTAGTATGGAGTGAATAAAAACCCCTAACCCAATCCTAAATAATTAAATAAGTTCCCACCTTAAAAATATGGATAGGGAAGAGGTTAAAGGCAACCTAACCTTAATAGGCTTACCAATGCATATAATCCAACTTCCACCTATAACATAAGAGACATGGTACTGGTTCATATAAACTTGGTGCAAAGAGGAGAGTGGAAACAAGGTAAATTCATGGATGATAATGAAGGTGGAGAATAGGTTTTGGTTTCTCAAGGAGAATTTACTCCTTAACTATCAACAAAAGTTGAAGTTTTCATGCAAGCAAATGAGGGGTGACCACCTCAAAGAGTGAGTTTCACTAGATTTCTAGTTGAAGACACCTATGTTATTAATGTGGGTAATTAAATTTTAGGCAAAAATAGAGAAAATAAGAAGGCCTTGATATATTCCCATGGTGTGCTTATAAATTTAAATAGTCTTCCTACTAGACAGCAAGGTGTGACTGTAAGCATGGCAGTCGTTACAACTCCTGCACCTTCTTCAAATTAGAATGTTGGAAGGTCTACTCAAGGATATTCAATACCTCAAGTTACAAACACTTAATTTCCTCCAATAACTCAAGAAAATGTGAATATTTATACTCTAAATATCATTGTTAATTTTAATAATGCTAAGCCATCCATGTCTCTTTGGGATTTACTTCACTTGTCTGGACAAAAATAAATTTCACAAGAGTAGATGTCTCAAATCCATGTTATAACTCAATATCAAGTCATGGTAATTTTTCCCTCACAAATTATCCCACACACATTTTTGATCCTTATTCCAAATCTAAAAAGCATCCACCCTTCTACCTCACTCTCATTGTTGGGACAAACTTGTTCATAAATGCATAGTTGATAGTGGAGCTATCAATTTAATGATGTCCAAGGTTATAACTGATAATTAGGTCTATAATATGAAACATATAGTAAAGGAGTGATTTAACTTGATGTAACTCCTATTTGTTTCAAGTAGTCATTGATGTCATGTGTCTATGCATTATCATTAATGTCAAAAGAAGTGGGAGGTCTTGTATGTTCAAGAAGGAATAAATAGTAAAGTCTAATAAAGTGAGCGAGAGAAGACTTTTGAATTGTTTTTGGAATTTATTAATAATATCATGGCAACAAATCTATTTTAGAATGCATCTACAATGGTAGGAAGGTCTCCAAGAGGTATGACACTTAGTAGTTCTATGTGATTAGACTAGAGGCATGGTGATGATGATGATACAAATGTGTTTGATCTTAACGGTGAGTAATCAATGGTAGAACATGTTATAGGATGTTAGAAACTATGTAAAAAATTGTATAAGGTAAATAAGTCTTTAGAATAACTCCAATGTTAGGTATTAAGGCTTATTTTTACATGAGAAACCTAGTGTGATGGAACAAGCTTGGTAGCTTGTTGAGATAAGTAGTTTGTGACTTGTATGAGAAAGGTTAGTAGTGTATGAATTTGGTATGAGTGAATTTGATATGTGGATGAGTTATTTTGAGCAGTGCAAGAAGTTTCAAGGTTCAATTATAACTGGTAGTCTTAGGCTTAGTATGTAAAGATATATAGTGTGTTTTAATGAGGGGTTCAAGTTGAGTTTCCAAAGTGATAGAGAACATGTGAATATAGGTTTTTTTAAGGATAATAAACAATTTTGAGGTCCTGATTTGAAGGAGAAATAAATAATTTAGAGTGCCTATGAATACAGAGGATGTAGATGTGAAATAATAAGAAAAGATTACACACAAATTGACACAAAGATAAATATGACACAACACAAAGAAATAGGTGGGAAAACCTCCAATGGAGGTAAAAAACCCATAATGATTATTCAATAATTGAAAAACAATAATAACCCAGATACAAATTCTTCCACCTTCTCACTTCTTCATAAAATGGCCTTTACAAAAACCTTGTTCACCTAAAAATATATTGAGTTGGAATGAATATTCAATAGGGGTAAGACCCTATTTATAATATTCAAGAAGGGAGGTGACTATTGTGAAATAATGGGTACATCCATCTTGATGAATCTATTTAATTAAAATACTTGGTAAGTATTAAATAACAACAACAACAACAACAACAATTTTTAGGAGGTTTCCACCTCATGTAATAAATGATATATTATTATGCATTTAATTAATTACCAATGTAAGTGTTAGCACTCTAGATTACACCCAAGCTTAAAGGAGGGGTGTTCAAATCCTAATTCCTCAAACTTGGACTAACATGGGAATGGTCTAAGGTTGTGGGTTGCCTATATCTAGACCAGACCCTTAGGATTTTTAATGAGGCTAGCTACTTTAATGCATCATTTTGGACCTTTTCTTCTAAAACCTAATACTAGTTGGGGTTAAAAAGGAGGAGTTGCATAAATGAAAACCTACTCTAAGTTTTGGTGATGCACTATGAAGATTGTCCATTCACTCATACTTGAGCCTCTAAAACACTGGTGAGATAGAAACAAATAATGAGTTCTATGACTCCAAATGACTATCATGCATCAAAATTTCATGTAGAGATTAATAAAGTGAGTGAAATCTAAGGGAGATGGAGAGGCCTGGTTCAAGGCACTAATCCTGTTAACATGTTCACTATTGGATTTAGTTAGATGATATCAAATACTAGACATAACTTGTATAACCAGGCAATCTACCAGCTAGGTGAAATTAGGATTTGGCAAGGGAGAAAGCTATACCACTTATGCAAATTAAAAATAACATGAACACACTAGTCTAATATCATGAAATCTAAAAATAGTCATATCTCAAGAGGTTACAAGGCTCAATATTCATGAAGTTTAGTCATGCCAACCTGAGAGATATGTTTTATGGCTAAAAATCATATATATATGTGTGTGTGTGTGTGTGTGTGTGTGTGTGTGTGTGTGTGTGTGTGTGTGTATATGTATATGTATGTATATATGTTTATATATATATACATATGTATATATATATATGTAAATATATATATATATATACATATATACATATGTATATATATATATATGTATATATGTATATATATGTATGTATGTATATATGCGTGTGTGTGTGTACACACACACATATACATACATACATATATATATACATATATACACATATATATATATATATACATATGTATATATGTATATATATATATATACATATATGTGTATATATATACATATATACATACATATATATATACACATACATATATATACATACAGACACACACACACACATATATGTATGTATGTATGTATGTGTGTGTGTGTGTGTGTATATATATATATATATATAGATATATGTATGTGTGTATATATATATATGTATATATATATGTGTGTGTATATATGTATATATATGTGTATATATATATGTATGTGTATATATGTATATGTATATATATATACATATATACATATATACATATATACATATATATACATGTATATATATATGTATATATACACACAAACACACACACACACATATATATATGTATATATATACATGTATATACATATATATACATGTATATATGTGTGTGTGTATGTGTATATACATACATATATGTATATATATACGCATATATATATGTGTATATATATACATATATATATGTACATACATATATATACATGTATATATATACATATATATACATATATATGTATATGTATATATACATATATATGTATATGTATATATATGTATATATACATATATATATATATATGTATATATATACATATGTATGTATATATATATGTATATATATACATATGTATGTATATATATATACATATATATATGTGTGTGTGTGTATATATACATATATGTATGTATATACACATACACACACATATATACATGTATATATATATACATGTATATATATACACATTTATGTATATATATATGTATATATGTATATATATATATACATGTATATATATATATGTATGTATGTATGTATATACATATACATAAAGATACATACATATATATATATATATATATATATATACATACATACATACATACATACATACATACATATATATATATATATACATACATACATATGTATGTATGTATATATATGTAGATGTATATATATATATATATATATATATATATATATATACATACATACATATATGTGTGTGTGTATACATGTATATATATATACACACATGTATATATAAATATATAAATGTATATATATATATACATGTATATATATACATATATATATATGTATATGAATATATATATATATATATATATATATATACAAATATATGTGTATATGTATATACACACACACACACACACACACACACACATATATATATATATATGTAAATACATATATATATATATGTATACACACACACACACACACACACACACACACACACACACACACACACACACACACATATAAGGGAGAGCCTACATGGGAGAGTGGAGAAAGGGTCATAATGATTATGATTTTTGTAGCCTCCTCAAGCTTCTTATTGCATTAATGCCATTGGGATTGCAATGATAGATTCCTCATATCCATGGGACATAATTAAGTCTACTTTAGATGGCTACTTGTCAAGAGTATGGCTCAATATGCTCCTCCCTTAATTACATATATCTACCTCTACTTTAAAATATGAACATGGGCTTACTATTGATTAGAAACCAATTTAAATAATTGATTTTCCTATAGTTGATACATCCACCTAGAAATATCTATATCATATTAACAACTAGTAGCCCACCTTGATCTATATTAGGTCTAAAAATACCTATTCTATCCCTATAGAGTCTTAATGATACCACTTTATCCCAAAATATATACTACTTGCCCCAAATAAAATGTGCTTGAGCTTGGATCCACCATGCTCACTTGCCTTAATCAAATACCAACCTTTTGACCTCTATCTATGTCATTTGGGATCACCTTCATTTGATTAGTCATTGAGAATTGGATTGAATCATTGACATGTTAACTCACCTCACTCTATTTATTTCAATTGGTATGAATGCCCAAGAATCATCGATCCTCTACTAGTTAAATGCATCTTTGACACTTTTCATGCACATATTTTCCCTTGAGATTCATTGAACCTTTGACCTCTACTCACCATTAAATTTTTTGTGAGCTATAGAGCTCTTGGTACTTATCAAGCTCATGTTCATTTAGGGGCCCTTTTTTGGTTGTTTGAGTGGGTCCACCTTGCTAGAAATATCCTTCAGAGAAAATGTAGATGATTTTTGCCCAAGAAATTAACCTTTCAAATTTTTGAAAAGTGCCCTTTCCAAAAGAAAAGTACCATTTAGAAAATTGTAAGTAGACCATTTATTTGAGTGACATACCCTTTATAATTTTAAAAAGTGCCCTTCAAGACTTTGAAAAGTGGCCTTCATATATTCTATTTTGAGCTACTTCGCTATGAAAATATCCTTTAGGCTTTGTGTGGAGCACTTTCTCTAAAGGAAATTAATTGCTTTGTCTTTGCCTTTAAGAAATTATTTTGGATAAAATCTCTAAAATAATTAATATCTTCAGGATCTCTATCTCGAATAAAAAGTTTGAAGCAATTATTGAGCCAACAAGTCAAAACATATGATAGAAAAGAGGACAAAAAAGAATAAAATAAGTAAAAAAACCCTATAAAGGTTTGATTCACACCGGGTTCACTAGAATGTGTGCAATTAGAATTTCATGGTATGCATGAATCAATCCTAGATCAGATAAGATAGATCACACCTACACTTCTGATTGAAAGATAGTTTTTAGTAGGAACATGACCAATATGAGGATCCATTAAACCTGATTAGGGGATCACTTATATCATCTGTCACAACACATAATGTTAGGTAGGGTTCTAAAACTTACAGTATAACATAATCACACAAAAAATATAAAGGAGTCCTATGGTTTCTATATTCACTTATGATCATAAAAAAGAAATTAAACTAATCTAATAAAAAGAAAAGTAAACTAATCTAGTGCTCACCAAATTTTGTGGCATAAAGTAGGGGTTAGAACAAAACAAGTAAATAAAAACTAAACTAAACATGTATAGTAGACATATACTCACATCAATGTATATAGAATCCTAATACATGGAAGAGAAGAATACATACTAAATTATCTATCTACTCTTATAAAGGAGAAATAACGTTAGTAATACTTACCTTTTAAGATGAACTTGCACAGTCTCAACCTCTCCCTTGGCCAATGGTACTTCGTAAGAGATTGTTGTGTCTTATAAGGACAACCAAGGTAAATAATATCTAGGCTACACTACCTACCTAACAATAAAAAATACTTATCCACAAGAATGGATTAGATCTCTAAAAGAAAGTATTGAACCCTAAAGCTTTATTCCTCAAGTAGAATGGTTAATAAGTAGATGTCCATTTAAACTTCTTCGCTTAATTTAACTCTCTTATGAAATGGTAAGGAATGTCCTTGTATATATAGTAGTATCTCACCCTAAAGACTTTCAGGCATGTCAACTATGCTAGGTTGACTAGGTTGGCCTAGCACATTATCGGGCTAATGCTTGATGTTTATGCTAGGTCAACTAGAATGTAAGGCAAAAAGGAAAAGCAAAGTATCCCTAGAATAAGCTAGGTCGACCAAGTCGACCTAGATTTTTGAATAGGTCAAAAGGGAAACAAAGTAAGAAATGAGGGATAAGACATGATAAATGGTGGGAATAGATATGAAAAGGATAAATAATCTTAGGGTTCAATTTTTTAGGAGGTAAGAGTGTATATAACAATTGGAAAAAAGAACAACAATCATATGAAACACCAAATGCTTGCCCACCCCTTTTCTGGTGCATCTATTAAGGCATGCACTTAAAGAGATTGAGACTCGGTAGGTTTATGCAGGATACAAAGTGTCATTAATAAATAAAAGTGTGAAAATATTATGTGTATATAGTCTCCTCTATGGAAGTGGTAGATGGTAGTGGAAAGGTGATTTGGATAGATTGGAAATAGAGCTATGTAGTGGCTAAATCAGTCTATACTTTCCTATATATTTTATTTTTATTGAGGTATCTAACAATGGAGGTCCCTATATGAATAAAAAGGGCATGTGTGGTAAGTGGGATGGAAGTGTAGACAAAAGGACCAATGGTATAAGTGGAAGTGGAGGGGATATATGTGAGAACTTCTATAGAGGTAACTTGCCTAAAAATGGGTAGAGAAGAAAAGAGAAGATAGATAAAAGATTGAGTACTTGGAAGAGTAAGCTCTAATTTCTTTATTTAGAGGCTCATAGCCTTGGATATCTATAATTTGGCTTCCACATTCAAACCATCTTCAATATATTTAATGATTATCACATCTCCCCTGGCTAGTTCTGAATGTAGAGGTTGAGTAGGCAGACTCTATGATTCCTCTACTTTAGGGTTACCCATAGGAGTCCTAGGTTTTCTCTTATAGACCAAGGAGGTCCCTACTTGAGTGGGGGAGTCACAAGGTGATGATGTTCCTTATCCTAGAGTTACTATCCCAATGTATGTAATAATGTGTATCTAGGGCATAATGTTGGACATTTGGCTAGAATTTGTAGTAGGTACTTCTTATGTTCTCTCTTCCTCATTAGAGTCAAGACTAATGGGGTCCCCTGCTTGTCCTCCCCTAGTTGAACTGGGATTGGTTAGTCTTAGATCCTTATTCACTACTTTCAAATTTAGCTTAAAATAAAGTCCTTAGGAGGAAGAAATAATCTGGTCCTTGGATTTCTCCTTTAACTGTCCTCTCTATAAATCCAAATGTTACCACCCTTTGTAGAGTGTATTTTTTCTATATAAATCCTCGGTAGAAACAAAAGGATATATGCAACATCATATGTAGGCATCATATATAGTAACATACCCCAATCCAAATTAAGAAAATGAATATTGGTCATAATGTGTAATCTATTGAGAAGAGCGATACCAATATGAATACCCATCCTAAACCTACCAATTGGGATTACTCCTTTTGGCTTCTTCCCTTTCCATTAAAGTCTCTGTGTTGAATTTATCTAATGTGTGCTTGTTAAATTAGGCATAATGATACTCAATGACAAATATCTCTAAAAATCCAACCACCAAATGTATGCAACCACCGTATTATTACTAGAATGGTGTAAGAAAGCTTCCTACGATATATTTTCAGAGAATAATAGGTCCCTTAAGAGGTCAATGCATAGCATTACTTCTAGCTTGCCTAAAGCAAAGTGTAATCTTTAGAATTTTAATGCTAGAATTCCATTAAAAAACACTCTATCAACTAGTGTCATATCATCTTCCATTAAAAATATGTCCACTAAATTATTGACATCCCATAATGCTAAATAATTCTAGTACTTATCTCCAAACACTGTGGTATCGAAGTCTGTATCTGTGAATTTTTTGGAGTCTTTAATTGAATATGGGGATGATAGTTTTATAACTCATAAAATTCTTGATGTAGATGCCATTGATGCATACTCTGTGATGCTTCTCTTATGTGTTATGTATGCTAGACAAACAACTTAGATCTAGCTTACTTGTTGTTTTACTTATAGTACTCTCAAAGTGTAAACTAGGGCTCTTCATCATTATAAGATAACAAAATACTTTGAATAAAAGTTAGATCTAATGAAATGATGGTTTTTAAATCATGATGTATCACCTATATATAATCCTACATTGAATATCAGTTCACACAACATAAATGTGCAACATTGACTTAGCTTTCATTTCCAATATAATTCACCCTTGTTAGTTCAGGTTGGTAGGGGTCTTTAAAATATTGGCAAGAAATATTTTTGATTTTATTTTAGCTAAGTATGGTGAGACTAGTGATACTTTTAGCAATAAGGCACTTAGGGTATACATTAGAAAAATGCTTTTGTTTCAACATCTACACACTAATTCTTTTAGGGGAATTATTTTAGACAAAATGTCTACAATAATTTCCTTGAAGATTTCATCTCGGCAAAGGATATTTCAAATGTTTAGAGGGAACTTTAGATTTCCTTGAAGGGTACTTTTGAGATGAAGGGTCCACTTCATAGTGAATTTTATCCATGAAAGAATTCATAAAGGATTTACTTCGCAAAGTCCAAAGGGAACTTTTGATTTTCCCAAAAGGTAATTTTGTATGGTTAAGGGTCATTTCAAAATTCTTGAAAGGTAGATTACACAAAACTCAAAGGGTATGTACCTTGGTTCCAAAGGGTATGTTTGAGGGAAAAAATGTTGTGGTAATTTGTCTGAAGGGTCAGTGGCCACTTCAAAAAGGTTTAAAGGCTTGAGGTAAAAATCTTGAAGGGTATGTCCATGTTAAAAAAGGGTCTAAAACATAAATGTTGAAGGGAAATTTTCATGGGGAAAAGGGGTTGAAAAGGATATCCTGAAGGATAAGTCCCATAGGGTAAAGGGTTCAGGAAAAAAGGTCTCAAAGGGTCATTTACATAAAACCCAAAGGGTATGTGCCTTAAAAGAACTGGTCAAAAAGGGTGAAGTGGTCAATTTGGGAAGGTTTAAGGGTTAGTCCAAAGGTTAAAGGACACTTTAAAAAAGGCCAAAGGGATAGTTAAAAAGGTCCAAAGGGTATGTGGAAAAAGATTCGAAGGGTCTACTTCATGGAAAAAAATTGTTCGAAGGGTCTAGTTTGTAAAGTTGAACGACACTTTTTATTTCCCCAAAGGGTACTTTTGTATGGCTAAGGGTCATTTAAAAAGTCATAAAGGGTAGGCATGGTAGGGTTGAAGGGATAATTGATCAAGGAATTTTTTTCTGGAAAAGTGTTCATATTCCAAAATTTCATAAGGCAAATAGCTCATAGGCTGAATCCCTTTGAGGGAATTATTCTAGATAAAATATCTGCAATAATTTCCTCGATAAAATAAGGCTTTTTGAACAATAAGACTAAAATAAAATAGGTCCAAGAAAATCCAAAACATAAAAATTAAAAGGAAAAATTGTATAAGGGTTGAAATAATTAGCTTAAAAACATAAACCCTAAGAATAGTCTCTATAGAACTGAATGTTAGTCTCATGAAAACACAATACCAATATCATCCTACCAAAAGTGAAATGCCTTAGATTTTATAGAATTTACATAAACATATAGAAAAATAGGAGCTCAATATTAATACCAAAATCCAAAAAAGTGGGTCCCCTTTTCTCTTTAATAAAATGGGGATGTTGGGTATAATAAATGGTGACTTATAAGGGGAATACTCATAAGTATTTGAAAACCTGGAACTCTAGTTTTTCAATCTTTAGATCAATATTGAAGTATATCACAAAAAAATACTTAAATTATAAACATGAAAAATATTCATAAGTTTAAATCACACAACATACTTTCCTTCTAATTTCTTGGATCTCTATGTGTTAAACATGTAGTTTATTTAGCCTTTGTTATGATGAGTTTTTCAAAGGTTTTGATGAGGCTGTAGGTTTCATTCTAGTATCTGTTAAAGCTCTTAAATCAAAGGAAGATTAGGCATTGATCTGATACTATGCAAGCATCTATAAACCTAAAATATATACCTTGGGTTTCTTTTCTTATCCTTCCATTATCCTCTTATAGCCATGATGCATGGTGCATTAATCTTATTTCATCATGAGCTATTTTGATTTTCTTTAATTTTTTTTTGCTCTATTGAACTCATTGGTTATTTTCTCTCTTTTTATTTTATTTTGTTTCTCTTATGTTTAGATTAATAAATAATAAAGGAGATGAAACCCTAATGAGATGGTAAATTTATAAAATAAATTACTATTAGAGCATCCCTGCCAACCAGATGTACACCTAGAATTATCAATTTCAACAAGTATTTAATATGATAAGTGCATTGGATCCAATAAAATAATAAAAATTTCTAAATTTTTATGAATTACCCTAAGAAAAAAATCCACATTCATGGTAAAAGTATTCAATTGTGACATAATTCAAAATAATCCTTTGATTACCTTTTTTCATCTTAAGGACTCAAAAATACAAAAATACAACCAACCTATAAACTAGTCCCCAATGTGTCAAGATTTTAATTTTCCCCTTCTCTAAAATTCATAAATTTATTTGTTTTTAGATTTTAGCTTGGCAATAACTAGAACAAGAACAACTATGAATGTCAAATAAAACAAATAACAACTAATCTAGAAAGTAGGAAATTACTCTAGAAATCATGGAAATCTATTCTAAAAAAATAGGATACTGAAAGCAGAAAAAGATTAAGCTAAAAAGCCCAAAAAACTAGAAAACATGGAAAACTAAACTAGGAAGCAAGATGTTAAACTAGAAAGCATGGAAATATAGTCTAGTCTTATATCTAAAATTATCTAAATCTCCTCAATCAGTAATATCTATAGATGGGATAGCTATGAAGTAATGCTTCAAGAACTATCCATTGACTAGATATTTAAGTTTGTTACCTTGGAGATATTTTAGATGAAATGCATTATTTACCATGATATCTACAATTTGATAGGGTCCAATCCATAGTGGGCAAAAATTTATCATGTTGTCCTTTATTTTCATGGGCCTTATCTCATAATATCACCAAATCAAAAATCCTAAATGCTTTGACTTTCACACTTTTATCAAACCACCTTTTGACTACATCTTGGTGTTTACTAAATGTCTACAAAGATTCAATCCTTGAATATTCCATTTCTATTATATCAAGAAATCTTGATTCTTTTTTATCATTTAGTTCTATGTAGTCTTGCATAAACTGATAGGTGGGTAGCTTCAACATGATTGGGAAAATTGGTTTGTGCCCATATACTAGTAGGTAGGGAAAAGCTTTTAGGTCTTGATTGTATCTCATTTGATCTGCTCAAAGAGCATATTTTAGTAAATTATGCTAGTCCCTAGGCTTATCCTCTACCTTGATTGCATCAATCATGTTATTATTTGTTGACTTTGCTAGTCCATTTCCTTGAGGGTAGTGGTTAGAAGCTGATCTAATTATGATCTAATTATCATGTGCCCATAGTAAATTCCACTAATATAATATCTAGTCCATTGTCACAAACCAAAGATATGGGTGTGCCAAATCCAATTTTTATGTATTCCTTTAAAAAGTGAATCACTTCTTTTGCTCTAATATTCTTTATGGCTATGGCCTCTATCCATATAATAAAATTAATTTTTAGCCATGAGTAAAAATTTATAGCCTACTAAAGAATTTGGGTTGATTACTCTAATGAAGTCTAAACCCCATTGTGAAAATGGCCTTTCTTCAATAATTGGTTATCAAGGCATTGATACATGTACTTATCTCTTAGCTAATGCTTGATATTCATGACATGTTATAACATGCATATGCACATCCTTAAATAAGGTTGGCCAATAGTAACCCAACCTCAAGATTTTATGGGTTGTGGTATTCCTAGTAGGGTGACCACTGTCTATATTTTAATGTAAGTTATTTAAGATTTCATTAGCTTCCTCTACAAACACACATTGAAGATAAATTCCTTCATAGTTCCATTTGTAGAGGACTCCCTTCTTGATCATGAAATGAGAAGCTTTGAGCCTCAAAGCTCTACTTCTTTCTATATTAAGCTTTGGGGGATACGTCCTTGTAAGTAAATATTAGATTATATCTACATACCTTTCTCCTTTAAAAACTTGTGCTACACATACTTCTTCAATGATGATTCATGGATCATGCTCAGTCATGAGTTGAATAATGCCTTGACCTCTGACAATATATATAAGCATGATTTTTATGTCAAACTCCTGGAGCTTGGCTATCAATTTGCCTTGACACTCTCCTAGATCATTCTATGATATGGTGATCTTGATAGTAGGGTTAGGTACAATAGCAATGGTTTTATTCCTCAAAATGTGATGTCAAAAATTCTTCACTACTTTTACAAGAACAAATATCTATTTGTTGATCATAGAATACTTGAGCTCTACATCCTTTAGATTTGTGCTCATGAAAGCAATCCAATGCTTATTTTTATCCTTCTTATATGTGATAATTGCAATAATAATGTGTTTTAAAGTGAATGAATATAGATAGAAATACTTTGTGAAGTCCAGAATAATTAACATTGGAACCTACGAAATGGCATCCTTTATGTCTTGGAAATATTTTCTAGCTTTAACTGTCCACTCTATTTTAGCATCTTGCTTGATCATGGCATTTAGAGGCTTGACAATTTTTGCAAACTTTGAGATGAACTTCCCTATGAAGTTGATTTTCTCAAAGAATGACTTGAGCTCCTTTTTATTGTTTGGTGGTTGAATTTTTCTAATCACTTGGATTTTATATGCAATTATAAATGCATCATGTCTATGAATTAATCCTAGATTGGATAAGATAGATCACACCTACACTTTAAATTAAGATACACTTGTTAAGTGGGAGTATGACCAATATGGGGATCTAGTGGACCTGATTAGGGGATCACTTGTCACAAAACATCATGTTAGGAAGAGTTACAAAGCCTAAAATCTAATGTAATCACACAAAAACCCTAATAGAGTCCTAAGTTTTAAAACATTCACTTTTATTCTAGTAACAAAAAAGCAAAATCTAATCTAGTGCATACAAAATCTTATGGCATAAAGTGGGGGTTATAAATAGTAAAATAAGCAACTAAACTAAACATGTATTAGAAGACACATAATCACATCAATGTATATGAAATCCTAAACACATGGATAGAATAATACAAATGTATTATCTATCTACTCTTACAAAGGAGAAATAAAGTTAGGAATACTTACCTTTGAAGATGAACCTTCCGATCCTCAATCTCTCTCTTAGCCAAGGTGTTTCATAAGAGATTATTTTGGTATGTAAGGATAACCAAGATAAATTTTCTCTAGGTTACACAACCTATCTAAGAATCCAAAAGACTTATCCATAAGACAAGATCTATATCTTCAAAGAAAGAATGGAACCCTAAGATTTATTCCTCAAGTAGAATGCTCAATAAGTAGATGTTCACTCACACTTATTTAATAATAATTCTTATCTAATGAAATAGTGGGAAATGACCTTGTATATATAGGTGGATCTTGCCTTAAATCCTCTTGAGAACATCGGCTATATAGGGTTGACCCAGTCAACCTAGTCTATTTTTAGGGATAATTTACTAGATTTGTGCTAGGTTGGCTAGAAGGCTAACAAACCAAGAAAGTAAAGATTACCCATAAATTATACTGGGTCAACCCAATCGACCCAATACAACCAATAATCAAAAAGAAGTTTAAGTCAAGAAAAAGAGGAATAAAAGGAGGAAAAGACTAGAATATGTAGGGCTGAGAAGAACAAGCTTAGGGTAAATGGTTTTTAGGAGAAAAGTGTGTAGATGGAAAGTGTTAAAAGGGAAAACAATATTATGAAGCACTGATGGTCTACCCACTCTTTCTCAGTGCACCCCTTAAGTCATGAACTCAAAGAGATTGAGACTTGATAAGTTCTTACAAGATACAAATTGTTAATAATAAATAAAAGTTTAAAAATATTATGTGTATACATATGCCCCACTTGAATCTCATCATGTGTCACGTAAGTGTAACACGGGATGGTGCTTTGAGATAAAACATGATAACACACAATGTTGATGCTAAGTAAAGTGTAGTAAGTATAAAATATGATAAATGAAAGGACTGATTTAAAAATATTATGTGTATACATATGCCCCACTTGAATCTCATCATGTGTCACGTAAGTGTAACACGGGATGGTGCTTTGAGATAAAACATGATAACACACAATGTTGATGCTAAGTAAAGTGTAGTAAGTAGAAAATATGATAAATGAAAGGACTGATTTGAAAAACACATACTTTTAACTTACCTTAGTGTCATAGATAAAGAAGTAGACTCTAAGAGATTTGAGGGTATCTAATATAGAGAACCCTAGATGAACCTATAGAAGTTAGTGCAAAAAATAGCCAAAAATAATTTTTTTTTTTGGGAAATAGGCATATGATAGTGGAAAATAATCTATACATCATCAATAATCTAATGCATTTTATGGTTTAAAAAATGGATGAGTAGAAACAAAAATATAAGAAAAACAAGGAATATGTAGGATAATAATTGAAAGATTTGAACTGCTAAAAAGTGTTTTTAAATAAGGCAAAGGAGAAGTCATTAGTTATTTTGACTTGTGAGAGAGGAGAAAGAGAGATATAAAGAAAGAATAACCTAGGATGGTGAGGATATGACATGCTAGCTGAGGAGGAGCTCCATAGGTGGCAAAGGGTACACTACAGTTATGTAACTAAGAATCTCAAACTAATTTTTGAAATTTTTATTGAATTAAGTGAATTTTTAGTAATTTTGAATTTTAAGCATTTCTAGATGTTAAAATGAAACAAAATTAGATTATAGGGGTAGCAAATAGGAAGACAAGAAATGGGTTTAAATAATTTAGGCAAAAAATTAAAAAATGCACTTTTTCAAGAAAATGCAAGGGGTTAGTAGGCAAAAAGCAATGGGTCAACCCAGTCGACCTAGTAGGCTAGAAAATAGGTAGAATCCATAGTGTTGACCCATTAGGTATGGGTTGAACCTATACACTCTATAGGTTGAAGGCTTAGTTTGGAGTTGCCAGGGGGTTTGAAAGGTCCATAATAGAAACTTAGCACTAAGGAGGGGAAGATAAGGTTTTGACTTAGATTTTTGAGTTAAACAAATGAAAATATAGGAAAATTTTGATCAAACTAGTTTGACCAAAGAGATAGAAAGATCCAAAAAGTGTGCAAAAGCTGAAAAAGGGTTAAAATGGCTGAAATGACCAATTAAGGTCAAGAAGGACCAAGAAGGATAAAAGTAAGCTAGAATGAATAAAATAAGTAAATGTAGGATTATTTTTAATGTAAAAATAATATATTTTGAATATACATGACATGGAAGAACTGATACATCCTTTGTTATTTTTTAGGCATAGGGATGATGGAGATTTTGGAAAATTATAGATGTGGCATGGTTGTTGGATTTACTAGATAGGATATCAAATGGGGATAGGGATAGACTAGGATCTATAGGTCTAGGTGAGATAAAAAAGATGTGCTAGATCCTCGTTAGTGCTAACCTAATAGTCATGTTCCTCAGTTATTGGGAATGACTAACTAACACCTTTAGATGGGAAGTGGATGGGGATATAGTAGAGGTGGCTATCACACTAAAGGATGCCCATGCCATCTTGGGGCTAACTATAGTAGGAACATAGGTGACCTTAAGGATACTAGATAGTCTAGAGGAGAGGATAGCCTTAGCCATGTTGGATATAGGCTTAGAGATGATATTATCAAGAGAGTGAGTATGTTTAATGTATATACATCATAAATTATATATATTCAAAAGGTTATGATAGGATTTAGGACATATCAGGTGCTATGTCACAAGTTAGATGGCAAGGTAACATTATTCATGGTAGGCTTGAGTAGGATGATATTGGAAGAGTGAGTTATATATGACCTAGGCTTAATCATCTGGGTCTAACTAGTACATGATATGTGTTGGGTGAATATTTTATCCTCAGCTAACTAATGACAATATGGGTATATCAACCATAGTACAAGGAGATTTATACAATAAAAAGTGTGGGTTTACCACATCCTAATGAGATAAATCTCTCCTCTCATTAAGGTGAGGTTCCCTATAAATAACTTATATGCTATATATATATATATATATATAAGTAAGAAATAATACTCAGGGTAGAATAACACCATCCATATCTCTTTTTTTAGAGATGATGTTCATAGAGCGAAAGAGAAATCCTAGTTGATGACTGAAAGCATTCCTCTTCTTTTAGAAATGGTATTTAGCAAATAGCAAAAAATCTTCTCGAGTAGTAATTAGGTCGATGAGAAATCCATGAAAGCACAAAGTCTTTCATTGCTTCTCTCACTGATTTGAAGCATATGTAACAATAGAGTGAAGTAAAGCTCAAAGTCTTCACCTAAAACTATAACAGATAACAAGATCATAAAGGATAAAAGTAGTTCAAAGTCTTTCTGATATCCTTTAGAATGTCTTCAAATAATTTCCACACACACTTTGCTTATTTAATCAAATAAATGAGAGATTATTAGGAAAAAGAACATAAGAATGATTTCCTAAATAACACAAATTATTTCAACACAAAGTTTGAAAATACTTTGCTTCTCATTCATTTGAGAAAATTTGATTTACAAGCTAAGATCAAAGTCTCAAGAAATATCTCAATTTTGGCAAAGTTTTTGCTCTCAATTATCCAGAGATCATTTACAAAAGAGGATCCCTCTATATATATAGGAAAACCTTCAAAACTAGAAAAAGACTTAAATATTGAAAACCTAGTCAAAGATGAGTCAGCCTTGACTTTGGGACTTTTCCATATTTTTACATGTAATTAAATATACAAAAGTACATGTGAAAATGTCCCAAGTCAATTACAAAGTACATGAGAAGAATGAAGAAGAGATTATGGAAGAATAGTTCAACTCTTGTCACTAAACTTCTTCAGATGAGCATCGTACATAGCAATAGGTACCTGTATCCCTATAATATTTGGTGCAATGGTATTTTTGAAAACTACATTAGATCTGGCTCTGGTGTCTCTCATTGCTGTGATTGCTTTTGCATGACTAGTTAACCTAGTTCTTAGATTATCTAGAGTTAACTGATTATCTAAAATATTATCCACATAAATCATTGAGAACACTTTCTCCTCAAAATCCCTTTAGATCATACCTCTGAATTCCTGAATCATTTCCTCTACTAAAATGAATTGGTTGTCTTGAGATGCGAGTCTACAAGTAAATTCCTCTAATCTATTCAATAGACTGGTGTCACTTTCTTCACTAGCATCTTTAGAAGATTCGAGGCCACTGACCAGTTCCTTAAGTACCCAAAACCTGTATATTAGTGATTCTTTAATTTCAATATAGGAATCTCTATCAACAATGATGCTAATTGATAATAAGGTACATTTATTTAGTTCTTTCATCTCTATCAACTTGCTAAAATATTTATTTGTGCTGTCAATATCTTGAGAAATAATAGAGATAAGGTCTTCTAACTCTATTCTCATTTTCTTCATTTTACCTATTTTCTCAGCCACCTCTGTAAACAAGGAAATCCCTTGTGCATGCATCTTATCTAGGTAATCTTCAAGTACTTTTCCCTTTAGATAGGTCTTCTCTACTTTCTGGATTCTAGGGTCACCTATAGAGAAGGCCTCTAGAGTTGCCACTTCTAGGGTAAAAGTGAATCTTCTGATCACCATAGTCAATTGTTCTACCTTTGCTTTGTAATGATCTTTCATCTCTCTCTCTCTATCAAATTTCTAGACCATGATATTCATTGTGGATTACAAATTGCTCTTGGCACCCTAGTGAGTTATTTTCCCCAGCTCAACTCAAGAAATAGAGTAGCTGCTCATATCGAAATTCTTAAGGGTTACATCTTATGGGGGCTTGGCTATCTCCAAAAATTTGTGCCCCTTATCTCCAATCATTTTTGAAAGGATTCTTGGCTTCTTAGGAGTCTTAGCTTTCACTGGCATTATTTTATCTAAATCAAAGTCATCTAGAGAGATGACTTGCTTTTTTCTTTTAGGTGTGAAATTCGACAACCAAGGTGGGAGAGCAAAAGCACTTACAATAGAAACATTCCCTATAGTTGGTGTTATTGGGGTAACATCTACACTACTAGTGGGAACAATGGGTGAAGTGGGCATAGTATCGAGCAAAACTGCACCAGCCGCTAATGTGTCGAAGGTGGAACTATCACCAATGTTGAAAGAAGGAGATGAAAGACTAGGGATGGATCATGATGATTGAAGAACATATCTAGAAGCACCTTGAGGGTTGCCAAAAATAACTTTAAAAGGAGAGGAGGCTCTAAAAGAGGGAATACTGATGGGAGCAATGGGTGAAGGAGTCACAACAGGTGAGTGGGGTGGAGAAGAAGAAATCCCTGCGACTAGCTGTGCCCTCTCTTGTGGAGATAGAGTTTCTGTCCCCTATTGATCTATAGGTCTGTCATCTATTTCCATCTATTCTATTGCTTATTCTTGGGCACTTTGTTTATCAACCCCCATATCTATTGAATCTAGTTATTTCTTGGCAACCTTTGGTTTCTTAGACACAAAGATGATCCTAGTCTTGTGGGGTCTAGAAGGAGAAGGAACATCATTTTTATTCTTTGTTCTATTTTTTGCTCTCCTCTTTGTCTCTTCTAGGAATTCAAGCTCTGATCTCATAATGAATTATTTTAATGTGATCTCTTTGTTTGCTAACCAATCATTAGTGTTAGCCAATATTGGTTTGAATCTCATCCTCAAAGAGGTTAACTCTTTTTGAGACCATTAAATTGGAGGAAGAGGAAAGTTAGAAATTTGTTCAATAAGATACCTACTATTGACCAGATCTTTGTCATCTAATAGATTTAGAGGAATATCAATGACCCCTAGATACTCGATTTATTCTAGAGACAGTCTGTTGTAGTCCATTTTCCTGATAACTTTTGTTGTCCTCAAATCTATCTAGACATCTTCAATCATGGGTTCATGAAACTGGGTTTTCCTTCTGATCATGTATTTGACACCCCTGTAATCAAAATTGGGCCTTATTTTGAAATGCTTCATGGTGATAAGTTGCATTTTGGTCTCCATTGCCCTTGCTTTTGTAGTGGTCAATGCTGAGTACCTACTAATTTTAATGGGGAACCTGAAACTTGGTTTCTTAAGTTCCATCTATTTTTTGTGTACAATAATAATTTGTCTACACAGCTCCATCAGGACCAATTTATTAGAAGGAAATCTAGGAAGCATATAGGGATAGCCTTAAAAAAGCAACCCATAGATAGCAAAAAGTAGGGAACTATAAGAACATACAGCCAAAGTCATTGACAATAGTCCAGGCTTCATCAAATACTATCTTTTGTTCTAATTGAGGGTAAAAAAGACACAAAAATACTATGAAGAAGGCATCATTCACCCTCCTAAAGTGATGGATTGATCCCTTTAATTTTAGTTGAGGGTAATATTTATATATATGGGGGGTTTTTCTATCTCTCTCTAACGTCAAACCTAGAAAGGTTCTCATTAAAGCTGTAACATACACTAGGTACAAAGTCATATAGAACTTCAAAGTAGTAGACACTTTTGTCAATTGCTCATGCAGAGCATTGTCGATCTATTCACCCTAGAAGATGACTTGTTTCCCTTGGAGGATTATCTTGATGAAGGGATACATCCATTCATAAAATTGAGAAGAAGAGGGTAAACATTGTACTTTGCTAAGAAGAGTAATTAAGTCACCAACTTCCTCTATAAAGTCACTCTTCAAAAAGTTTTGTGGCCATCTAGATAAGTTGGCTCTGGGAGTTTTCAGCCATCTATTGTTGATCACCTTCTTTGCCTTCTCAAGATCTTTGTCATATTCCTTTTATGCCTCGATGAAGTCGATCTTCAATACTTTAGTAGTAAGAGTGCACATGAAAACTTTATTGATGAACTCAAGGTCCAATCGAATTACTATGTTGCCACTCACATCTAACATAGCTCTGGTCTCTTTGTTGTAGAATTAGGTGCATCAAAGGATGAACTCTGTGTGATGTGCCACCACAGGAAAAGTGGAGACCAGATAGATATTGCTTTTGATTATCCTCTTCATTTTGGAGCTTGGATTTTTTACTTTGGTTCTCTCCATGAACTCAACCATATCTACGTGACCAATCTCTATGTCCCTAATGTCATCAGCATTATAAGTAACTGAGGTGGTTGGGAAAACACATTGATATTGGTACTTCATTGCCTTCAACTTCTTTAGAGAAGCTTCAGTCATCGAGATGAGCCTTTGTTGAAAATATGTTGATAAAGAAGGATCTTGAGGAGAAACTGTGATAAAAGTCATGATTGTGCAATTAGGGAAAAAACTGGCAATTTGGGAAAATTGCACATTGGGTGATCATGACTAGGGAAATGTGCTTGAAAGGGCTAAGGTAAGAGCAAGTTGGAGAATGAAAGGGAAGTTGGCTTAAAAAATGAGAAAAATAAAAAATTTCTTAGAGTTAGAAAAAATGGGAAGAAGGTATGCATGGGTAGCAAAAATTGCTGCCCTTGCATGTGGAAGGGGTTCTACATGCATAGGTAGCAAGAATTTTTGCCTGTGCATGTTAGGGTAAAAGGATGATTCAACGGCAAAAATTGCTGCTGATGCATGTAGAAGGTTGGATGTGTAAAGGTGGAAAAAATTGCTGCCCTTGCACATAGTGAGGAAGTCAAGTGTATTGGCAGAAATTTTAAACACCTTTACACATGGTTCAGGTTGGATTGCATCGGTGGAAAAAATCACCGCCGGTGCATGAGTTCAGGTTAGATAGGGATTGTGTTAGGGTGGCAAAATTTGCTGCCCTTGCATGGTAGGGAATAATTTTGGAGATGTGAGGGCAAAAAAATTTGCTACCCTAACATGGGAAGAAAAGGCTGAATGGGAAGGGTGGAAAGAAGTGGGTCAAGGCACGGTGAAGGTCAGTTAGGATCACCTCATTTTGATGGGGATAAATAGGTAGGGAAAGAAGAAGAGGAAGAAAAGAAGAAAAAACTAAAATTAGAAGAAAAAGAAAGAAGAACAACATAAAAATAGAAGGTAAAACAAAAATAAAAATAAAAACAAAACCCTACCTAAAGAACAACGTGAAATGAGGCTTGAATCTTGTGAAAACACACTTCCTCTTGCTTGCTTGATCATCTAGAGGTAGAGAGCAAGAGAAGGAATGGAAGAATGAAGTTGAAATGAGGGAAAAAGAGATTAAATGGGGGAAAAAATTGCCCTTAACCACTCAACGTGCATGGCCATAAATGCTATGCATAAAAATTGAGGTCATTCAAGGGTGGTGGAATTCACCGCCCTTGCATGGGTTGATTAAAAGATATGCAGGGATGGCAAAATTTGTGGCTCTTGAATGAGAGGCATCACAAGATGTAAGGGCAATTTTTTTTGTTGCTCTTGCATGATGGATGTAAGGGTGGCAAAAAATGTTGCCTTTGCATGAAAGACACAAAACCAATTCAGTGGTGGCAAAAAATGATGCCCTTGCATGAAAACAATAGAAAACACTAACTCTGAGAAACAAAAATTTTATCCTCTAGCCGCATCAAGATGGTAATACTTTTCACATATTTGGGAAAACGTAACAAGGGAACGTCATGATCTTTAAATGCTACTAGTTGAGCAAACACGAGAATAAGAAAAATTTGCCTTGAAAGATGAACTTAGAGAGAAAAACATGAAATGGACAAGTTTTGTAGGGGTTGTCCCAAAAATGAGCATAGCTGATTTTGGGAACAACAACTAGCTCCTATTGGGAACTTTCGTTGATCGAACCAATCAATGGGAGTAGAAACCAATCTCTAAGTGCCTTCATCCAAGCCATTGGGCTACGGAGTTAAGCTAAAAAAGAAAGGAAAAGACACAAAAAATGGAAATGAAAAGCATGAAAATAGAACTAAAGACTATACAAATAATTATATGTATAGATGATCTTATAAGATACTTCAAGAATTGAAGTGCTTCAAATGCTACCCATTATGATAGAGAGAAAAGGGCATGCCATCTTGATACCTCAATAGGAAACTATTTTCACCATTGAGCTAATGTATAGTAAAAGGGCCTCTCCAAAGGGAGTCAAATTTTCGTTTGGCTCTCTTCTTTTGTCCCACAACAGGACTTGATCTCTAAACTAGAAATCACAATTTTTTGCGTTTTGGTCAAAGAGCTTCTTCACCAGACTCTAATGCACAACAATTTGGTCCACCACCATAGTTCACTGCTCATCCAACTCGGTCAAGCACATGATCCTCTTATTGATGGAGCTTTCATATGTCTGATCTTCAATTGCCCTACCAATTTCAATGTTAGCAATTCTAGGGTGATTGGTATCTCAGCATTGAGACCATAAAGAAGTTGAAAAGGTAACATACCAATTGCCCTTTTGGGTGTAATTCTATCCACCCATAAAGCATCAACTAATGCTTTGTACTAGGTTCGTTGGTTGTCATCCACTAGCTTCCTGATGATGGTCACCAGGTTCTTATTGCTCAATTCTGCTTGGCCATTCCCTTGTGGAAAATAATTATATGTGTGGGAGAGGGTAGTCCCATAGTAAAAATAGAATTGAGTAATCTCCTGGAAGAGAAATAAGCTGCATTGTTTGTGAAAATCTTGGTTGGGACCCTAAACTTGGAAATGATATTCTCCTTGAGGAAATTGCACACTACTTCTGAAGTAACATACTTGGTTGGAATAGCTTCCACCCACTTGGTGAAGTAATCTATGGTTGTGAGGACATAATCATGTCCAACACTTAAAGATGGGTTTACAACACTAATGAAATCGATTCCCCATTGCTAAAATGGTTTTTCTATCATCACAGGTTTAGGAGGTAGAGCAACCAACTTGGGTCTTCCAACGAATTGCTGGCATAATTCACATCTACGTACCCATTTGTATGTGTCTTGAAAGAGAGTAGGCCAATAATACCTAGCTCACAAAATCTTATGAGCAATTACAAGAACAAAAAGATGTCCACCATAGGCCAGATCATGGAAAGGCTTTAAAAGTTGATTCTACTACTCTTTATCCATGTAACAAAGGAACACACCATCAAGGCTCCTCTTATACAGGCCGTTGTCTCAGAGGACAAAATTGGCAGCCTTTAACTTGATAGTCCTCCTTTCTTTATAAGACAAGTGAGTAGGACACTCACCATAAGTAAGGAAATGAGAAATATTTGAGTACCACTCATTCATGGTGGAGACAAAGAGGACTATTGGCATGTCTTCAATTTCTTCTTCTCCATGCTCTATTTCTTTTGGTTTGTTTTCAGTAATCAATTGACATAGGCCCTTTCCTCGCACCAACTTAATTTGTTTGATGACTAGATCAAACTCTTAGATTTTAGAAATCCAATTGCCTCTTTTAGTTCCAAACTCCTACTGAGTTAATATGGATTTGAATGTGGTGTTGAGAACTATGGCAATAGTGTGTGAATTTAAGACGTAGAAGTGGAAATGTTTCACTGCCTTTACCACTACATAAGCATGCTTCTAGATGTTTGAATACTTCAACTCATGAGCTTTGAGAGGACAACTCATGAAAGAAATAGGAGATTCCACACCTTCTTGGTTTTGTTGAACTAAAATAGCTGAAAGTGTATGCTTAGAAGCATAACTATACATTATGAAATACTTATTATAGTCTAGACAAACCAAAATTTGGGCATGGGCAATCACTATCTTGATGTCTCAGAATGCCAATTTGCCTTCTTTAGTCTAATGAAAAGTGGCCTTTCCCTTCATCATGTTTACAATATGGTGAGTCTTTCCAGTAAACTCGAGGATGAACCTTCATAAAAAATTCACTTTTCCAAAGAAAGAGTGAACTGCAGTCTTACTTGTGGGAAGGGTAAGATCCTAGATGGACTTGACTCTTTTTGAGTCAATATTTATGCCTTCTCAAGATACAATGTGTCTGAGAAGTTTCCCCTCTATTACTCCAAAAGTAGATTTTTTAGGATTTAGAGAAATTCCATTCTGACGGCAATGTTCCATCACTTGTAAATGGTGCACCTAATCAAGGCAATGCTTGAAAAAGACTATTAAATCATCTAGGTATACTACAATGAACTTACCTATTTCCTCTTTGAAAGCAAGGTCTATTGCTCTCTAAAAAGTGGTACCAACATTTATTAGGCCAAAAGGCATTCTTCGATAGGCAAAAGTACCCCAAAGTGTGGTGAAGGCAGTCTTATGCTAGTTTGCTTTTTCAACTTCAACTTGATTGTACCTTGAGAAGCCATTTAGCATTGATAACATCTTTAAACCAGTCACCGTCTGCAAAACTTGATCTATAATAGGCAGAGGATAGTTATCTTTTAAGGATGACTGATTTAAGTTTTTGAAATCCACACATACAAATTTTTCATTCTTATTCCTCATAGGGACTATATTCGCAATCCATGTGGAATGATGGATTGGGAAAATTATCCTAGCATTCAACATTTTTTGTATTTCAGATAGAATAGTACCTGATATCTTTGGATTATACTGCCTAGATTTTTTCTTGTAAGGCAATGAATCACTTTTAAGAGGAATGTTATGGTGAATTTCTTTAGGTCTAAGTGACTTTAGATTATCATAAGAGTATGCTAGGACATCTATATACTGGGGGAGTAGAGCAGTGAACTTGAACTTTTCTTCCTGAGTACAACATTTCTCAGTGTTCACCACTTTGGGATTTTCCTAGGTACCTAAATTACTTGATCAAACTCCTAGGAGGAGCTTGAATCTTTTTGCTGATGTTTAATGAACTTGTCATGTTTATCAAATAACTTCTCAAGGAAAACTAGGTCTTTCAAGTTCTTATTCCCTTTAAGTTGCAGGAATTCTTCACATACATTTGCATTTGATTTAGAGGCTAGTTCAAGCTTCTAGGGTTTACTGCCATCGAAATGAAGTTGTTCAAAGCTATTCTTTTGCTCTAAGAAGGCAATGATTTGGTTATCATTGTTAAACACTTGCCAGTGGCTGGAATTGTTAGGAACACTTGGTTGAAAGACCAATTGGATAGTGTACCTATCTCCTTTAAAATCAGGGTGAGGAACCAATAGAGTTATTGAAATAGCTAGTGCATCAGCTTGGTCATTGAATTTCTTGGGTATGGTAGAGATGTTAAAAGTGTCAAAGCTTTCAATTTGATCCCAGACTAAATTGTAGTAGTGGTGCAATTTCTCAATTTTGGTTTGATATAGGTTCCTTACCTAATAAACCACTAGTTAAACATCACCTTTGGCATGAAGAGTTTGATGCCTTTGTCTCGAACAGTCTTCAATCCAAGTAGTAGAGATTTATACTCAATTGTGTTGTTGGTGTTGCTAAACTACAACTTGTATGAAGAAGCAAAAATATCTCCTTGAGGAGATATCAACACAATCCCAACTCTTTAGCCAGTATAGGAGCAACTGCCATCAAATTCTAGAATCCATACCTCATCAGACACTAATTTTTCCTTAGATTCTTCTTTATTTGGCAGGGGGATTCTTCTACACTTACACTACACTCCACCAATCTTTTTGCTATTCCATCTGAACTAATTTTCAAGTTGACACATTTAGGAATTTCATCAGGTGTCTCATGGACTTCCTCCATGGACAAAAAGTAATTACTCATACCTAAAGACTCAAATAGAATTTGAGCTTCAGGTGCTGATGTTTGAGTGACCACGTATTTTACTTCCTTCTTAGGGAGTAATCTTTGCATAACATCTTTGACTAAGATCCTTACCTCAGATAGGTCCATGCTTAATTCACCACCAACATCTTTTCAAAAAAAATTCCCAAGAAGGATGCCATAAGAAGCTGGAACATCGACTACCAAAACCATCATTTTGATTATCTTTTCTAGAAAAGCCGCAAACACAAATTAGGCATCTTTGATTTGACCTAGGAGTGGGACTTGCTTGTTTTCCATAGAAAAGCACCTCTCAAAAGTCTTAGTCAAAGTAAGATTAAGAGAATCTACTACCTTGGTAGGCATAAAATTATCAAAAGCTCCAAAGTCTATTATGCAATTACTTAATTTATAACCATTTATCAATAGAATAACATACAAAGGTTTTATTTTCCTGGGAGCAACAAGAGGAGTAACGACAAGATTATTCTAGGTGGATTTATTCTTGGAGGAATCATGAGTTTTATTTGAATAATCTTGTCTTATAGGGGCAGTCTTACTTCTCACGTATTCGGCCAACCTATCAAACTATTTAGGATTGGCTTACAAGTACTCAATCTCGATCATTTGGATCTTAGTCTTTTTGGCATGATCAATTATATCAAATAATTGAAATGAGTTAGAGATAGAGGAAGGGAGCCCATCATCTTGATATTTATTGGGTGTGGTACTGGTCTGAGAAATAGAAGTAGAAGGTATGGGATAGTTTGAGGTACATACTTTTTTATTAGTTACCTAATCTTTTGGTTAGAAAGGTAGTGAAGTCCCTCATTTAGCGATAGAAACTACTAGCTGAGGTTCTTTTCCTACTTTTTCTTTATCAACTTGTTGAGCTAACTTGTTCTAGGATCTAGTAAAAATAACATAGGATCCATCAAACACTTCTCCCTTACTTCCAGATTCATCCCGATAATCTAGGAAACCAATATTGGAGTCGCCAGCTAATTCTTCTTCTTTTTCAGGAAAGATATTAGTGTCATCTTATTGGTCTAAATCAAGTTAGAGTGAGAAATCCTATTCAACTTCAAGATAACCAACTGTTGAATTAGCAGGTGCTACTTCAATGGCAAGCTTCCCAAGTGGAGGAGGTAGAGGATTTGGCTACCCTTGATTTCTGGCAGCATTACCTTGATATGACTGATTGAGAAACATCCTTCTTGGCATATCCTGATAGGTAGGGGCAGACATATCTTTATCCATTTGTCTTTTTAAGGATAGCAATTCATTTGTCAACTTTTACACCATAGGGTCTATGGTGCTCGTGGAAGAACCTTCAACAAATGAAGAAAATTTATTTTTATTAGTCTTTTCTGATGTTACCTACCAGAATAAGATCATCTTTCATCTCAGTAGCCAAGTTTTGAGCCACAATAATATCCATAGGACTAGCCTACCTCAACAAAAAACTTACTTCAAGAAGTTGTGAGTTTATGAAAAATCACTTGAGGTTTTTCGATGTTGGCTAAGTGATCATAGGAATTTGGTTCCTCAGCTTATTGAATTTTGCTATGAAATCCCTCATGGGCTCATGAGGTTACTTCTTCATTTGTGTAAGCAAAGCCAATAAGGCATGTGCATCTTCAGCAAGTTTAAATCTAGCCTCAAACTTGGCTTTGAGTGTATTCCATTTAGTTATAGTTTGAGATTGAAGGTGGTAAAATCAATTCATGATAGCACCTTGCAAAGTTTCTATAAAAAGTCTCACCGCTACATCTTCATATTCCACACCTATCACACTGCATGCTATAGAGAAGGCAACAATATACTCATCAGAATGAACCTTCTGGTCACCATAGAATTTGGGGAAATTCTTTCTTGAACTATGAGGTAGTTCATGTAAAGGTGGGGTCAGATTAAGAGGACCAAAGGAGTTGCTACAAGGACCTTGGGCCATTATGATAGGATGATTAAATGGTAGGATAAAAAATCCTGGTGGAGTCAGTATAGACAAAACCTTACTAGTACCTAGACTAGAATCTTCACCAGGTATGGGAGATCTGACATTGGTAGGAAGGAAACTCTTAGTTTGCTAAAGGTGAGATGGTGGAGAAGAAATCTCAAAGTTAGTTTATCGCACCAACTTGAATACAAGATCAACAATACCTTGAGCTCTTTGGCTTCACATGTACGATGGATCTGCTAGAGTGTAAAAATGAAAAAAGAACTGGAGATGCTTTAAGTTAAAGCTTGAGGCTTCAAAATGCATGTTCGTAATCCCCAATAGAGTTTCCAAAAGCTGTTGGGTGAATATTTTATCCTCAGCTAATTGATGACAAAATGGGTATATCAACCATAGTATAAGGAGATTTATATAGAAAAAAGTGTGGGTTTACCACATCTTAATGAGATAAATCTCTCCTCTCATCAAGGGGAGGTTCCCTATCAATCACTTATATGCCATATATATATAAATGAGGAGGAAATAATACTTAGGGTAGGATAACACCATCCATCTCTCTTTTTTCAAAGATGATGTTCATAGAGCAAAAGAGAAATCCTGGTTGATGACTGAAAACATTCCTCTTCTTTTAGAAATGGTATTTAGCAAATAGAAAAAAATCTTCTCAAGTAGTAACTAGGTCAATGAAAAACCCATGAAAGCACAAAATATTTCATTGCTTCTCTCATTGATTTGAAGCGTACATAACAATATAATGAATTAAAGCTCAATGTCTTCACCTAAAACTACAACAGATAACAAGATCACAAAGGATAAAAGTAGTTCAAAGTCTTTCTGATATCCTTTAGAATGTCTTTAGATAATTTCCACACACACTTTTCTTATTTAATTAAATAAATGAGAGATTATTAGGAAAAAGAACATAAGAATGATCTCCTAAATAACACAAATTATTTCAACACAACTTTTGAAAATAACCTGCTTCTCGTTCATTTGAGAAAATTTGATTTACAAGCTGAGATCAAAGTCTCAAGAAGTATCTCAATTTTGGTAGAGTTTTTTCTCTCAATTCTCCAGAGATTGTTTACAAAAGAGGCTCCCTCTATATATATAGGGAAAAATATTCAAAATTGGAAAAATACTTAAATATTGAAAACTTAGTAAAAAATGAGTCAGCATTGACTTTGGGACTTTTCCAAATTTTTACATGTAATTATATATTGCAAAAGTGCATGTGAAAATGTCCCAAGTCAATTACAAAGTACATGAGAAGAATGAAGAAGAGAGTATGGAATAATAGTTTAAATCTTGTCACCGGACTTCTTTAGATGAGCATCATACATGGTGATAGATGCCTGTATCCCTATACTATCTAGTGTAATGGTATTTTTGAAAACTACCTTAGCTTTGACTGTGGCATCTCTCACTGTTGTGATTGCTTTCACATGACTAGTTAACTTGGTTCTTAGATTATCCAGGGTTAATTGATTATCTAAAATATTATCCATAGAAGTTGTTGAGAATGCTTTCTCCTTGAATTCCCTTCAGATCATACCTTTGAATTCTTGAATCATTTCCTCTACTAAAATTAATTGTTTATCTTGAGAGGTGAGTCTGCAAGGCAATTCCTCTAATCTGCTCAATAGATGGGTGTCACTTTCTTCACTTTCATCTTTGGAAGATTCAAGGTCACTGATCAGTTCCTTAAGTACTCAAATCTTATATATTAGTGATTATTTGATTTCAATATAGGAATCTCTATTGGCAATGATGCTGATTGATACTAAGGTATGTTTCTTCAATGCTTTTATCTCTACCCACTTGCTAAGATATTTATTTGTGCTATCAATATCTTGAAAAATAATAGAGATAAGGTCTTTTAACTCTATTCTCATTTTCTTCATTTTACCTATTTTCTTAGCCACCTCTATAAACAAGGAAATCCCTTGTGCATGCATCTTATCTAGGTAATCTTCAAGTACTTTTCCCTTTAGATGGGTCTTCTCTACTTTTTGGATTACAGGGTCATCTACGGAGAAGGCCTCTAGAGTTATCGCTTCTGGAGCAAAAGTGAATATTATGATCACTGCAGTTAATGATCTTTCATCTCTCTCTGTCTCTATCAAATTTCTGGACCATGATATCCATTATGGATTGCAAATCTCTCTTGGCACCCTCATGATTTATTTTCTCCAACTCAACTTGGGAAATGGAGTAGATGCTCATATCAAAATTCTCAAGGGTTACATCCTTTAGGGGATTAGCTATCTCCAAAAATTTGTGCCTGATCTCCAATCATTTTTGAAAGGATTTTTGGCTTCTTGGGGGTCTTAGCTTTCAATAGCATTATTATACCTAAATCAAAGTCAATTGGAGAGATGGCTTACTTTTTTATTTTAGGTGTGAAAGTTGACAACCAAGGTGGGAGAGAAAAAGGACTTATAATAGCAATAGTCCCTATAGTTGGTATTACTGGGGTAACATCTACACTGCTGGTGGGAACAATGGGTGAAGTGGGTGTAGTATCGAGCAAAGCTACACTGGCCTTTGACTGGTCGAAGGTGGAACTATCGCCAATGTTGAAATAAGGAGATGAAAGACTAGGGATGGATCATGATGATCAAAGAATATCTCCAAAAGTGCCTTGAGGGTCACCAAAAATAACTCTAGAAGGAGAGGTTGCTCTATAAGAGGGAATACTGATGGGAGAAATGGGTGGAGTCATAATAGGTGAGTGGGGTGGAGAAGAAGAAATCCCTATGATTGGCTGTGCCCCTTCTTATGGAGATAGAATTTCTATCCCCTGTTGATCTATAGGTCTTTCATCTATTTCTATCTATTCTATTGCTTGTTCTTAGGCACTTTGTTTCTCAACATCCATATTTGTTGACTCTATTTCTTTCTCAGTAGCCTTTGGTTTCTTAGACACAAAGATGATCTTAGGCTTGTGGGGCCTAGAAGGAAAAGGAACATCACTTTTATTCTTTTTCCTATTTTATGCTCTCCTCCTTGTCTCTTCTTGGAATTCAACCTCTGATCCTGTGATAAATTATTTTAATGTGATCCCTTTATTTGCTAACCAATCATTGGTGTTAGCCAATATTGGTTCGAATCTCATCCTTAAAGAGGTCAACTCTTTTTGAGACCATTGAATTGGAGGAAGAGGAGAGTTAGCGATTTGTTAAGCAAGATACCTGCTATTGACTAGATATTTGTCATCTACTAGATTTGGAGGAATATCAGTGAGCCCTAGATATTCAATTTGTTCTAGAGACAATCTATTGTATTCCATTTTTTTGATATATTCTATTGTCCTCAAATCTATCTAGATGTCTTTGATCATGGGTTCATGAAACTGAGTCTTCCTTCTGATCATGTCTTTGACACCCTTATAATCAAAATTGGGCCTTATTTTGAAATGCTTCATGGTGACAAGTTGCATTTTGGTCTCCATTGCCCTTGCTTTTGTAGTAGTCAACACTGAGTACCTACCAATTTCAATGGGGAACCTGAAGCCTAGTTTCTTAAGTTCCATCTATTTATTGTGTACAACAATAATTTGTCTACATAGCTCCATCAGGATCAATTTATTAGAAGGAAATCTAGGGAGCATATAGGGATAGCCTTGGAAAAAGCCAACTCGTAGATAACAAAAAGTAGGGAACTATAAGAACATATAGCTGAAGTCATTGACAACAGTCCAGGCTTCATCACATACTCTCTTTTATTCTAATTGAGGGTTAAAAAGACACAAAAATGCTACGAAGAAGGCATCATTTACCCTCCTAAAGTGATGTATTGATCCCTTTAATGTTAGCTGAGGGTAATATTGATATACAGGTGTGGTTTTTCTACCTCCCTCAGGCGTCAAACCTGGAAAGGTTCTCATTGAAGCTAAAACATACATCAAGTACAAAGTCATATATAACTTTGAAGTATTAGACACTTTTGTCAATTACTCATGCAAAATACTGTTGATCTATTCACACCAGAAGATGACTTGTTTCCCTTGGAGGATTATCTTGATGAAGGGATACATCTATTCATGAAATTGAGAAGAAGAGTGTAAACCTCATACTCTACTGTGAAGAGTAATTAAGTCACCAACTTCCTCTATAAATTCAATCCTTAAAAATTTCCATGGCCATCTGGATAAGTTGGCTCTCAGAGTTTTTAGCCATCTATTATTGATCACCTTCTTCACCTTCTCAAGATATTTGTTGTATTCATTTTGTGCCTCGATGAAGTTGATCTTTAATAATTTAGTAGTAGGAGGGCACATGAAACGTTTATCAATAAACTCAAGGTCCAATTGAATTACTACATTGCCACTAGCATCTGACATAGCTCTGGTCTCTTCGTTGTAGAATTGGGTGCATCAGAGGAGGAACTCTATGTGATGTACCACCATAGGAAAAGAGGAGACTAGATGGATATTGCTTTCAATTATCCTCTTCATTTTAGAGCTTAGATTTTTTGCTTTGGTTCTCTCTATGAACTCAATGATATCTACGTGGCCAATCTCTATGTCCCTAATGTTGTTGACATTAGAAGTGATCAAGGTGATTAGGAAAACACCTTGACATTGGTACTTCATCACCTTTGGCTTATTTGGAGAAGATTCAATCATTGAGATGAGCCTTTGTTGAAAATATG